>BMAU01020258.1:0-600000 GCA_019973935.1 Trichonephila clavipes | reverse complement strand
AAAATACGAAAAATAGTGAGATTTGCATTTATTTCGGTTGAAGTGAATGCTCGAGAATTTTAAACTGTAGCATCACATGTTATTTATTTTACGGGTGACAATAACACAACATTTTCGAAGTATAACAAATTTTTAAGCAGTGGATCTTACTTAAGAACTCAAAATTTTTTTGGAATATTCGTTAAAGAAATTTAAAAAATTATAATAACATGCAAAATAGTAAAATTTATATAAACGAAACACGTAAATTGTTAATATTTAGTTTCCTCTCCATTTAGCTTAACATAAACATATACATGATCAACATACTATGCTCTATTTTTCTGCATTCCATTTTACTGATAATTACTCTAAGGAATTTCACGATTTTCAAGGATGCTATTAGATTACTAGCTTAATATTTAATGTACTGTTCATATCATTTACTAGAAAAGTTTATAAATAAAAACAATTAAAATTAAAAAGGGAAATATATAAATTTTTCGGAATGTTATCCACATTGGACGTGCACACGCTAACATGTGAGTTAAATATTTTTCGCAATACAAGTAATAACATTGTATAACGCTTTTAAATACTTTTCTGAACACTAAAGACAGTTTATTTATAAAAAATAATAATAAATGTATTAATATCTTTCATAAGAAAATGATTCAATAAATGCATTATATTACGAATACAATAAATAATATAGTTCAAGTATACGCGCTACAAGTATATCAATTGAATTATCGTTTGCTGAAAGAAATGTATAAAATATTTTCTTAAATTCTCAGTAAATTTCAAGATAATTGTTCTCGTAAATTCTATGTAAAGCGATCGTTAAAAGCCTCGATGCGCTGTTTAGATAACAGAGTCGTTAGATTTCCATTAGCGGACTGACAATGTAAAAACATTCCTTTCGTGTTGCTAATGGAGATGATCAAACATTAAAATAGTGAATAAAATTATAAGATCAGGATAGTATATATATGAATATCAACATGAAGAATGGTTGATGAATTGTAATATTAAGTATGGAAAAGTTATGCATTATTAATTGTGATGAAGAGAGGAAAGTTTTAAATATATATCGGAACCTTAATGAAATAAAAGCAGTCATTTTATTAAATCCTACATTTGTAAATGTAAGTAATCCAAGGAAACACGCTTTACAGTAACATAACCCAATTTAAAATACATTTCGGAAGTTTATGAATAATCGCAAAGCATTTAATAGAATGTTATTCAACTACAGTTTGAAGCAGTGATCAGAAGGTACTGGGACATTTTCGGTAGATCACGGTCAGTGGCGTAACGTACACCCCGTATTTTGCGGGGAGGGCAGGATTCTAGGGAGCCCAAAGTTATGGTTTTGCAATCCTTTGTAAGATCTTGATGGTGCACCCAACCTGACTTTGCAGCTGGACCCTTATATTCTTCGTTATGCCACTGGTCACATAAACACTAACTGAAATAGAAATAAGTACAAAACAGACGCGTTAATTAACACTTCTAAAACTGTTTTCGAGTGGTTGCCACTACCTACTTTACCAACGTTGAAGAACTTGTAGATGGCAAAAAAAGTTCCATCTTAAAATTACAGTTAATAAACCGGATAAACAAATCTGCTAGTACATTTGTTAATTTTAAAAGCAACATTTTTTCATGTGTACAGTTCAATTTCTTTTTGCCACGTGCAGTTTACAAAAAATTGATTTCATATTTACTAGAAATGCAAGTTTATAGAAGTTTTTAGAAAAAATTGACAATTCTTAATAGAACTTAAAAAATGTACCTTAGCTTAGAAGCTTCATAAGTTTGGCGACTACTGGTTTAAAGCATTGACAAGTTAAACTTTTTTTCATAAAGACATGTGTTTTTCTTTTAATTTACTTTAAACTTCAGGTAATGTATCTTCAAAATAAGTTATTAATTTTTTTATAATAAATGTGTTTAATTTCAGTGAAAAAAATGAGAGTTTTAGAATAAATGAAGATTGATTGTGTGGTTTGTGTTTTGGGCCTAACTCTTACAACTATATATCAATCATATTATGTACAGAAAAGAAATTAATGTATTTTATCAAGCCGAGTACAGAAGTGTTATCGATCTCTATTGCAAATATTGAAAGTATCTGAATAAGTTGAAAGCAAGAAGACAATCTTTCGCGTTTTAAAATTGCCAAGTATCTAAGAAAAAAAAAGAAGCTGAAACAACCTGTCCTTCAAAAATGGTATCAGTGTGTATTGAATTCACTGTCATTCACCTTCTTATGTCTTGCTTGTTAAGAATCTAAAATGAATTTCAAATTTGAATATCACTTTTTTTAAAATCAACTCAACATAATCCTGTACACCTCTTGAAAATTGTATTCCTTCAAATAATAATGTCTTCCTTCGCATCGGGGTGTTACCGAAGCCACTATTCACGCTTTTCGATTTTTCATTTATCACCGGGAAAATCAATCGACGTTTCCCCTCTTTCCCTTTTTCAATAATATTATTCGAATCGATGGAACAAAAACTGAACGACTATGAGACAACTAACAAGAGACAGTGGAGGATTCACACGGAAATCACATTTGTTGCGAGAAAGGAGGAACAAAATAATAATAAAGAACGAGATTGAGAGGGGGTGTGTGAGAGAGAGAGGACCGTGAATACTCAAAGACAAAACCTGCTAAACAAATAGGAGCGCTCTTATAGTATTTTCTGGAGCGAATCCAGCGACGTAACCCTATTCATCAGGGAGGAAAGATTTCTCCGGTCCGGGAAGAATCAGGAAACAATGCATAAAAAAAAGCGGGAAAGTTTCCCAGATACTACTTTCTTACGCTGATGAGCAGAAAAACCTTCTCCAAGTTTCTTGCAACTGCTTCAGGTAGCTGGCGGCTATGGTAATGAGCCCACCATGACTCATGATAGAAAAGAATAGAATACCAGCACTCCCCAACTTTCATTTCACACGTGACCACCTGCGACATTGCGCATGCGTGCTAGCCTTAAGGTACCCCCTTTTTTTATCATTATATTTTACATCTCCCCTTTCCCAATTTAATCGAACAGGAAAGGAGATCTTCATGATAAACATGGCTACCATGGTGGTAGCAGGTATGGCATACCTGCATATACCTTATGCAATATACTTAGAGACATTTAACTTTATAATTTTTCCATTGCATCAAAAGGTTTTGTCTCAATCAAGGATCAACTGGCCTCGACTCGTTGGTGTGTAATTATGGAGAGCGGTTTTAATAAGGCGTTTCGTTTATCTTTGTTTGAAATCTGTGTTAGGAAGTGGAGCACGTGTTGCAATTTTATAACTTTTTTTGTTCTATCAAGCTTAATAAATCTTTCAAAGTCATAAGATGCAGGATGCGTAAAAGTTGGAAGATCCTAATCATGGTTTCGCTGACAGTGGAACAATGATTCAGTGTTAATAAAACGTCAAATGAGGTATAATTAAAATGATGTATGTATACTTATTTTGTTATGGTGAAACTGCAGAATACCGATTAATGTAATTTTGATTTCTCAACTAGTGGGTAAGAAATAATACATAATTGGGCCGATATTTAGTTAGTAAACAATATCTGAACTACATTATAGCTATTAGCTTCACTGATAAAATATTAGTGTTACATACATGCTGGCTGAGATGATAAATTTTCCTATGAATATTTCTAAACAATGGAAATGCACTGAAGTACACTTTTGAAGAAGTTTTGTAGAATACAAAATTTTCATTTGGGACTGAAATATTAAATCTATAAAGGCTGTATTTCTAGTGATTTAACTGTATTTTAAAAAAGATAACTGGAATAAAAGGGATTTTTTTCTGTCTAACAGTAAGAAATTAAATATTCTTATTCAGTGAATTTCTTATTTAATGTATGAATTGGCGAATACAAGCTGTATTACATACCAAAGATCGTCCCACACCATTCTAATGAAGAGTTCTTAAGTCTAAGGTGCTTTCATTATTTTGATAACCATCTGTATGCAGTGATTCACACAAGGAGGGGGGGAGTCCCCCCCATAGCCCTTAATTATTTTCGATTGATTATAATCCTATGCATATATAGTACGTAAAATTTAAGTATTTGTTATTAATAATTAATTTTATTAATTAATGCTAATTCTTTATTCAATAATCAATTGTTTACTGTTTTTTGTTCATAAAAATAGGCAAAATCAAAAGAATATATTGGGCGACGTATAGGAGCATGATAGGAAAATGTTGGACCCCTCCCCCACCTTGAAAAATTCGTGTATGCACCACTGTATATATATATATATATATATATATATATATATATCGACTAACATTGGAGGAATTGATAGATTTAATTCAAAGTAAAAATGCGTTAAGAAGCTATGTACAGAATAAAAAAAGTAATTGCCTGCACGCACAAAAGCAGGACTCCTTCGCGAGCTGGCCAAAGTCCGAATGTTTCTCCCACATTGGTTCAAGATTCAGTTCAACAAAAAGTTGTGGGTGAGGCTCCTCGCTAGCATATCAGATCGAATTTCACTAGAGGGGATATATATATATATATATATACTGAGTGAGATTTATATTAATTTCGCACTATAAAGTAACTCGAGGGTTATTGGCGACAGATCTTTATTTTTGAACCTCGATCAAGTGACCAGGGGCACCTGAGCTGGCACCCTTTCTCCTATCGTAACACACCAACGGAGGGGGAGATTGAGCCTGGATAAATTCAATGTACATCTGTCTCCTCTATACAACATGTCTTCAGTGCCACCTGGACTCAAACCCGCGACACTCCGGCCACGAGTTCGTGACCCCATAACCACTAGGTTACCACACCACACACACAAATATAGACAAATTTCAATTGATGGTTACATATTTTAATAAGTTAAAATAAACGAAATGTTTTTATAATTGATATATATATTTTATTTCAAAAATTCGTATTATTTAAAAAAAATAACTCTTTTTTTTTATTCCTGCTTTCAAAAAACATATTTCCCAAATATTTACGATCTCAAATGTTACAGTTCGTCTCTTAGTCAAAAGATTTTCCTTGGACTGCTTATAAAAGCGAGAAAGCCGCAGTTTCCCGAAAACTACTTCCCGCTCAGGTACAGAACCGAAACTCGATTCTGGTTCACTTAACAGAAGTCTGGAAACGATAAAACTTTCTTCAGATTGTGCCCACTTTTCTGAATTGAGGAATAGTTCTATCATCAGTCTGGGAGGGCCGGGTGTGAGGGGCGGCTTGGAGCTGTCGTAAACTCGATTTATCCTGTGGTAACTACGCCAGGTCGGCGAGCTTTCTGATTCTGTTAGGTAGTTATTACGGGATGGAAGGAAAGTGAAGCGAGAGCTACGAAATTTCGAAAGATAATGGTCTGATTATGTATCTGCCCTGAAAAAGAGAGATAAATAATATAATATCTGTGTATACTCTACATGTTTGGTAATCAGCCATTATTTCGCTCAGTGTTGTTTTGTCTTTAATTGCTCATGAATTGCAAAGTTGGCTATAATAAAGAAAAAAAACATTTTGTTTTTGTGAGTCGCTTAAAATTTTAAAGCGTTGCTCAAATTTATTGCTTCAATATACTTTTTTATATTTACTGAACTTTCTTTTTTCGTGTAAATTTAACACACATTACTGCAAAGTTTTATTTTTGAAAGTTTTTCTAAAATTTCTTAACAATGAGTCTTAATATTTTAAGAAATTGTATGTCTTTTTAGCGCAAGATATGAGACAACAGCACTATATTCTAAAACAGAAGGTTTTTCTAAAATTTCCTAACAATGAGTCTTAATATTTTAAGAAATTGTATGTCTTTCTAGCGCAAGATATGAGACAACAGCACTATATTCTAAAACAGAAAGTTTTTCTAAAATTTCCTAACAATGAGTCTTAATATTTTAAGAAATTGTATGTCTTTCTAGCGCAAGATATGAGACAACAGCACTATATTCTAAAACAGAAGGTTTTTCTAAAATTTCCTAACAATGAGTCTTAATATTTTAAGAAATTGTATGTCTTTCTAGCGCAAGATATGAGACAACAGCACTATATTCTAAAACAGAAAGTTTTCTAAAATTTCCTAACAATGAGTCTTAATATTTTAAGAAATTGTATGTCTTTCTAGCGCAAGATATGAGACAACAGCACTATATTCTAAAACAGAAAGTTTTTCTAAAATTTCCTAACAATGAGTCTTAATATTTTAAGAAATTGTATGTCTTTCTAGCGCAAGATATGAGACAACAGCACTATATTCTAAAACAGAAAGTTTGTCTAAAATTTCCTAACAATGAGTCTTAATATTTTAAGAAATTGTATGTCTTTCTAGCGCAAGATATGAGACAACAGCCCTATATTCTAAAACAGAGGTAGAGAAATAATGGTCCGTGTACCACAGAGGTGTCAAACTCACGGCCCACACAGCGAACATTTTTGCGGCCCGGCTAATAATACATAGTAAAATTTTTGAAAATCCTTCCAAAATTGGAAAGATAGCAGCAGAAAAGAGATGTCAAGTGTCAGGATGTAAACATTAATATGTTTTTGCTCTTTTGTAAATGTTTATTATCATGTATTATTTGAAATAAACCTACGTTTCTATGAGTATCGATTTTTTGTGGCCTGCCTAAACTTAAACCTTGCTTGTTTGGCCCGAGTTAGCTTTTGAGTTTGACAGCCCTGGTATATACCACATGCGGCTTGTCAAGACAGCGAGAAAAGACTATTGGATACATTTAACTCATTTCACTGATTCTAAAATTAAATGTGCTTGCTGCTATAGATGATATGAAATTACCACGATAAATCAATTGAATAAAACTGCAACTATTTTGCTTAATTTATATTTATTGATTTTTATGGTACAATTTATACCTTTTATGAGATGCAAAATTAAATAATGAATGGAATCATTTTAAAACGGTGCAGCCCTCCGGTTTCCTCTGCTTCCACAGTGTGACCCTCAAGTTAAAACAATTCCCCACCCCTGCTCTAGAATCCTTAGTTGGTGGAATTTTATTAAGATAACTCAAAGAATCTTTTCCAATAACTGTTGTTTTTATGTTTAGTTTTGTCCAAAATAAATGTTTTGAAACTAGAAGTCAATATGAATTGTCAAGAATGCAGTGAACTGTGCAAAATATAATATTAATAAAACTTCTTTTAGATCGAAACATATTGTACATTTTGGCAACAAATGGTTTTATAACCTGGTGCTTCTACTTAATTTGATGAAATAAAGCGAATATGGTACATGTGTAAAAGCGATTTGTTACGCTATTTAAAGAAAATAACTCCAAATGAAGCTGATCCAGCTGCTTTTTCTTTTTTTTTATCATTATTCTAAAATGTTTTTTTTTATTTCTAATGGGCGGTGGATTGGTGTTTTACCATTGCAAACCTAATACATTCCCTGAAGCTGGTATCTCTTTTAAGTGCGGTACCATATAGGCGGATACCAAAACGCCGCAGGTAATTTTGACGCAAAGTTTTCTCCCCAGAGGGAGGCTCCTGAGCTCTGACGATGTGAACCTGTACAAGAATTCAATTTTCCCGAGAGCACCCAAACCAAACATACACTCTAGGGGTTTTTTACATGGTGCATAATCATACGACAAGGCCGCTGTCGATTTTCTGCATTATGAAAATCCACCGACTTGGGCCGGGGTCGAACCACAACCTTGGGTGCAGAAGGCAAATTATTCTAGAATGTTATCATGCATTTTTCTCGGCTGCCTCAAAATTGGCATAAATGTTGAGCAACGCAGGTTAATTTAAAAGATTCATATTTTGTTTAACCAATAATTTTGATTCATTCCTTTTAATATAACTTAAAATTTCTTGCTTAAGAACATTCTAGACAAATTTTAAATAAGCACCATTTTTTTATTAATGATATCTTATGCTGCAAATATATTTAAAATGTTTCCATGGATTCCAGATTTGCTTTTTCACAAGATACTATTCTTGACGATGGCCAAAATATTTAGAAATGCTCCAAAATATATTAATTTCCTTTTGTAAAATGTTAGTGATAGACTGACACTGGCACTCATCTAAAAGAGAAGTATATTTTTCTATCGCATTTGTTTCCTCTCTAATGCAAAAAAGAGAGAAATGTTTATTGGAATAATTCCATTTACTGTAGTATTAAATTAGGTCACCATCCCGCTGTGGCGATATTAAGTGTCCAGACATTCAATCTTGGAGTAAATTACTTTTCCAGACAGAGCGGGTTGACATATTTTATTAACCTCCTTCATCGGAGAATAGAAAGGAGTTTTAAAAGCTTCGCTGTATTTTTCTTTCGTCAAAGAAATTAATTAAATTGAAGCGCATGCAGCAATATACTCTTTGTTAAATTAAAAACTAATCAGACCTTTGTGCATGTATATGTGTATGTAATGTTGTTACTACGTAATAATCCCTCCGTCATTTTAGAGTGTATTGATTACAGATTACTGTGTTTTTTGTGATAATTATCAATATTAAAGAAGAAAAATGGTGCCAGTTCGTTTAAAATAACACACTATTTTAGACCATTTGGTTTTTTTCTCGTAATATTTGAAAGAAATTGTTTATTTGTCGAAAATGTTTTTCAATTCCTACTATTAGTTCACACTCTTCCTATATATGTTTATATATATTGTTCAAATTTTCAATCGTTGATAAAATACTTTTTATTCATCAACTCAAGTTCAAATACATTTTTTTAAACTTGAACTGGATGACACTTGATGTCAATACAGTTTTTCAAATATTAATTCATTAATGAAATTTAATTTTTTAATTTTAAATTTATTCTGTGTTATTTCTGACAAAGTTAGAACTAGTTGCAACACATGACGCCAGTAGGTTTTTCTAACGAGAGAGTTTTTTCTTGGCTTCTAATACTTATTTTTTTATTCATCAACTCAAGTTCAAATACATTTTTTAAGCTTGTAGTAGATGACACTTGTTGTTAATACAGTCTTTTCAAATATTAATTCATTAATTAAATTTAATTAAATAAAATAAAATTTTCTTTATCAATTTTTTTTATATTGCTTGTTTACAATGATTTTACTTATTCGCTTACGTTTAGCTTTAAGATGTTAAGTTTTTATAAATTTTCAACGCCTTGAATTATTATTTGAGATTTTAAATTCTGCCATGAAGATTCAATGATTGATATATATATATATATGTATATATATATATATATGTGGGAGACAACAAGGGGTCCAATACGTTTCTCTTTCTTATGGTTTATTTAACATTAAACAAAAATTAATTAAAAAGGTAGATAAGTTTACAGATAAGTTTGACGATGATATTCAGAAGGTAACGCCTGCTCGCGCACCTCTCGCGTTCTTCTTCTCTCTAATGTCCAAGAGTTTTTGTTTCTCTTCCACTATTTCGCAAGTTTCAGTTCGTGTTTTAGCTGCACCTGCGCGCGAAGACTGCCTTGCTTTTGGCTGCATGCCATATATATATAATTATTCTTGTTAAACTCCTCTTCAGGTTTTTTTAATATAACTTTCTGGTTCTGACCCCTCCAGGACTTCGCGTAAGAATCAATTTCTAGTTTACCCATCTGACGGGGTATAACCTTAACTTTATCTCTTTGAAACTAAAAGAGTAACATTTTTAAATTAAGATTTATGCATAATCTACATCATCTCCGATTATCTAAACCAACCGAAAACCCTTTAACAGAAGTCATATGATTTTAAAAGATTCCGGTTGTCCATCATTATAAATAGACTTAGAGATTTCGTAAATAATAATAATGATAATAATATTAATAAACTGCTTCTTGTGCGTGTGTGTGTAAACGCCATTTAAACCACAGGTGTCGTTGTCTTGTTGTTTGTAAGTTTTTTTTCTGCTGAAACCGTTCGTTGTTATTATGTAATGATAAGAAAAATAACATTCACATAAATTTAAAAAATATGTAAGGAAATATATTAAAAAATATGAACTTTAAGTCTAAGAAGAAGCATCTATATGATTATTATTTTAACTGCTTATGAAGAAACAAATTCATTACCGTGTATTCCGCTGTATATAACGCGCATTTTTAGCATAAAAATAAGATTGAAATTTATGTGTGCGTGTTACAAGCCGCTTTTTTTTTCAAAATAAAGAGAAAATACGCATTAAAGAAAATTATATTTCTACATATACGTTTAAGAAACGGTATGATGCTTAATTGTTAGATAAAATAGCAAGTTTGTTTTTCTTAGATTTTCATGTACATCACCGAATTCTGTTTCTTCTTCACCATCACTGTTACTCTGATCCATATAAATAAATAATCATATTCCATTCCATCTAGAATGTTAGATACACTACCTTTTTTAATTACTTTCGAATTATTTCGGGTTTTATTTCATTCCATGGTTCCTTTTGTAAATGTTTATCATTTTCTAGCATTATCATACTCTTAAACACCTATTTTCTTGTTCTTTACTGTTTTAGTTATGGAAATATACCGTTTCTTAAAAACCTGGTGTAATACTTCCAATAAAAGACTTCAAAAGATAACAGCACAGCATTTCAGGTTTCTTGATTAAAAAAAAGGGGATGTGCGTTATACGGGGAATATACCTAAAATTTTTTAAAAATGTAGTTTAAAGGTACATGTGCGTGTTAACAACGGTGCGCGTAATATGCTGGAATATACAGAATATAGATTTAACTTTTTTGGGGTCTTTCTATCTTTGCATTTTGTCACTGAAAATATTGGCACAAAAAGTTTTTTTCTGGTATTATTAAGTTGTTTTCTGTTAATAAATCCAATCATGGGCCATTTAATTATTTAGAAAAAATTATCCCAATTTTTTGAAGAAAAAAAAAACATTTTTCCCCCTTGTTTTTTTTCCCTTTAAAAATAAATTTAATAGTTCATGTTCTTTTTTTTTATCCAATTTACTCTGACGATTTATGTATCCCAATTAAAATTAATAACCAGACTTTGAAGCAACTGAAGTAAAGGATCTGGTTCGCTTTGAAATATCTTCTCTCTTCCAAGAATAGAAAGTCAAGAAACTCCGTTCATATCTTGTGAGGCTTAGATGATGAGTGATTAATCAAAAATCTCATTTCCCTATGCAGATTACAATTAAAATCCCGGTCGCAGTTTCTCAGAAGTGTATGGACAAGAAATTTTAAAAGAATCTTCGAACCACACAAGTGCACCGTCAATCAAACTTATCCCTCCCCTTGAAATGATAAAAAAAAAAATAAAACACTTCTTCGATATAGGGGTCATTAATTTAAACCTGGTATAAATGCTGCGCACGGAAGACTCATAGCGTGCTGGTTTTTCTGAGTACGCTACGATAAGTATCCTTTGATAAGTGGAATGGCTGATCAATAACAAAGTTCTATCGTAGCGTTAATTTTAATAGTAGATTTATTTTTTATTTTATTTTTAATTTCGGATGTCACTTTTTTTTTATTCTGATTATGGATAAGAAAAGTCTGCTGTTTGGTTTAACGTGTTTTTTTTAGTTCGTTGGCGTGACCGTTTTTGTTCATGAAAAAGAGAAAGCTTTCTTGGAAGGTGTGTGACGCATAGTGCAGGTGTTCTCTTGGAAGGTCACGCGTCGTCTTTTATTGACTCTTAAGTTATCACCAGAAATAATTTTTCGCTTCATGGAGTTTCTTACTCGAAAAAAAAAAGAAATATAGAAAGAAACGTATTAATCTAACGGCTTAGGTTTATGCAGTGCATCAATTTTTTGACAAAATTTATGAACATGAGTTACGTTAATTTGCCTTAATCGCGTAATTTTCAAAAAATATTGCAAGTGGATTTTTTTTAAATCTTCATTAAAGGTATAAGAAAATATTGAGAAGAAGTTAGAAATAAAAAAGAGAAAAATGAAGCAAAATCTTGATTTTTAATTAATTTAGTCCGCAATGTATTTTTTCATAAAATTATGTTGGTTTCAACAATAGTTGTTGCTAATGCCATCTTACTGACGGTGTCAGATCGAGACCCACGAAATTCATCGCGGGAAAGGGCTAATTGTACACCTGTCATAAGCCGCAGAACCATACAGGAGACAGTAGGATTTGTGTGTGAGTCAGTTCCACACCAACTTTGAGGGAGAACAGCTTGAAAGTGGTCATGGGCCTCCCACTTCCCTTTTACCAACCTTACCTTACGGTTGGACGTGTGGCTTTACCGCAATTTAGAGCTGGCCGGGATTCGAACATAGGACCTACGATACAGCAGCCAGCGTCAATAACCACTATACCGGATGTGCAGCTGAGTAACAGTATTGTTATGCAATTTAAATGTTTGAATTTTGCACATGTTTGCACTAATTACTCATGTAATGAATCGTGTTAGTGCAGCACACATGTTACTGAACATAAATATGGGTAATATTTTGGTATCGTGTGTGTGTGTCTTGAATAGCTTACGAAACGGATATTAGTAGTAATATATTTTGGTAAATATTTGATTCTTTTAACATATATTTTAATAGTTTTTCATAAACATATCTTAGAAGTATTTTTATAAATGATCAAAACATGTGTGAATAATTTGTGAATAAATAAATTTTGAAAGAAAATTTTTTTGATGTAAGTGCAGAAAAAAAAATTGCAATAAGCCCATCATACATTTATTTAGTTATTTCTTTGTGAAACAAAAATTTTTATTTTGAGAAACAGATCGAAAGTACTTTAATTTAATACGTAAAATGTAAAAGGGAAAATATTACAGTTCAACGGATATTTAAAAAGTGATTACTTAATCTAGGTTTTTTTCTATACTTGAATTAGGATAAAAAAATATTTTATCACACTTAATTCATTTGAGAATTATTAACAATACGAATATATTTTTGCAAGACTCGCATTTTCGGAAATTGAAATTAATTCATTCAACATTTAAGTCATTCTGGAAAGAACTGTATTAATTATTATTTCGAAATGTTCCTTTTGAATTTATGTGAATAAGTCTAACTGTAAACTGTAATTTAAAAATGCAGACAAAGTAATGTGTGATAGTTTTTTTTTATTTAAAAACTACATAAATTATGTACATGATTTAAAAACACTTTCGAAATTAAGTGAGAAGTTTTGCGAAAGTATTATATTAACAGCGATCATTTAGATGTGAGATTAATAATTTTCGTATTTTATTTCTATCAAAAAACAATTTAAAGTACCTTACAGAATTTTATGCAGATGCTTGAAATCTATTTTAAAAATTCAAAAAATAGAGTAATTATTATGAATTAAAAAAAGAACACTGTCTTTTTCAGCTCTTATATAGAGCAATAGATTTAAAATCCTGAAAATTGATATTTCTATAGCTGTTTTGTGACAGCTATATTGAAAATATGAGTTGAAAGAGTTGGGTATAAATTGTTTTTTATTTCAGTTTAATATATATTTTTTCGATGCTGCTGTATTAAGGAATTTTTATTTTTAAATTTTTTTTCCATTATAGAGAAATTGAAGTATGCATACTTATATGTGCATTACGTACAATTTATTTCATGATCGCATTGTTTTCTTCCAGGCGAAGAAAATCGCGTCTTATTAAATTTTACTGAAAACATTTTTCAATTCCTACAATTAGATCACACTCTCCCCATAGATATTTATTTATGCATAGATATCTTGTTCAAATTTTCATTTGTTTTAATAAAATACTTTTTATCAATGCACTCAAGTTCAAAATGCGTTTTTTGAAACATGTAGTGAATGACACTTGATGTTAATACAGTTTTTTTTCAAATATTAATTCATTCATTAAATAAAAAATTAATAAATAGTAACAAACAAAAACAATTGTCCAACACCATTTATAAAAAGGGAAATCGCTCCTTGTGTTCCTGTAGCGCAATGGATAGCGCTTAGGATTTCTAATCCGAAGGTCGTGAGTTCAAATCCCACCTGGGCTGGCCCAATTTCTGAGAATGGGATTTCTTTTTACTATACTATTTTATTGGAGTAATTAAATTTAATTCATGAATAAATAGTAACATACAAAAATGATAGTCCACCACCCTATATAGAAAGGAAAATGGAAAATTGCAAGGAAAGTCGCCTTCTATTTTTCCACTTAATATTGCGTGTCTGTCATATGTATATACATCATATTTATTTTAATTGCAATTATTTAATAAAAAGTTACTAAAATAAAAATTGTTTTTGTTGACCTAAGTAGGAATTGACTTAATTTTTTTTATGTTACTTGTTTATTGTATTTTGAGGGTATTGCAATCTATAGTATTTCTGAAGTTTTCAAATAATAAAAGAGATATAAAGTTTATGCATTCTTGAAAATATCATTCATCTAAAAGGTCTTATTGTAAATCGTTTCTACCGTCTATCATTAACAGACCCGAAAAATGATCTTCAAGCATCTAAAGATGCATTTCGCGTAGCCGTCTTTAGAAACTAAAAGCCCTTTCTAAATATTGACGAAACCTCCGCTATCCCGGGCTTTAATAATTGCATACATGCTTAAAGCCACAACACAAGCAAATTCCTAGAGGGTTTGGCAGCTATTTACTATTCATGAACCAAAGTGGGAATGCAGTTAGACGAATTCTCCCGGGTGAGAATAGAACGTGGTGGGGTGTATTTGTAAAATTAACTTGGCGCTAATTGGCTCCAGTGCCACTGAAACCACCAAATGATTGTCCCGCGGTATCATTTCTACAAGGCACATTGTTGAAATTGAACCAATACATCAGGAATACGTTTGGCTTCCTTTTGAAATTTTGACTGAAGTAATAACGAAAAGCACGGCAAAGGACAAATAAAAAGAATGGTAATTAAATCGGATGAATTTTATTTAATTTTTAGTTGCTCACCGTGGATTTGGAATTACTAATTACTTAGTTTAATCAAAATAACATTAGATGGGGTTTCAATTGCTAGTCATTGAAAGATGAATAAAATGATGCGGTGATGAAATTACCCAATTAATGAAATTTGGGCTTGTTCTTTGTTAATTTGTCATTATTTGTTGTAAATTGGGCTTGCTCCTTGTTACATTTTGTGAAGAGCAGCAATGATTGAGATTTAAACTCCTAATGGAGATTGAAAGATGGTTGAAAAGAAATACCGAATGTATACAAAAGGGCTTTTTTTATTTGATTTGAGTTAGCTTTCCATTGATTTTTGAGTTTGTTCGTTATGAAGTTGGATAATTTATACATTTGAATTAAATCACAAAACATACATTGATAAATTTTTGCCAAAATAATGAGATATTCCATTCCAAATTTTTGGTTTTTATTGACAACTAGCAAAATATCAATGAAGAGTAAAATATTTTTATAAGTAGATGTGTGTGTGTGGCGATGTCAAGTGAAACTAACTTTCAACAAAGCTGAATATGAGAATTTTTATGAAAAAAAAGTCAAAATACTTTGGAATTTTAATAAATACTGATTTCCTTTCATAAAAAAAATCATCTTTGTTATATTCGTAAGTAAACCCGAATAATTCAGAGGGGGTATTTAATATATCAAAAAGTATTCGTATTCCGTGTGTGTCCCTTATAAATACATTAATAGTTATTGTTGGATTTATATGAAATCATTTTTGATTGCGATCACAAAAAGAAATGAAAGAGTGAATTTCTAGACAGTCTTATTTGTTTATTTATTGACAAGTGTTTTTATTTTTCAAATTTTCCTACATTGCTCTGATAAAGGCGGATTCGTGTTAAAAAGTTCTAAAAGAACATTATTTCTTACTGACTAACTGCTTAATGCATGACTCTCACTGTTTCAAAAGCTAATGAAATTTTGTGTGGTCATTGTTTTTATACAAAAATATATTTTAGGAGGAAAACTAACCAACAGAGTAAAATTCAGAATAAAAATGGATTCGATTGTGCCTTAGGGAAAAAAATAACCCTCTAATATTAATACCAATCTCCTTTACATGCATTTTTTTCTTCTACAACGCTTTTCACTCGTTGACCATTGTATTCTTCCTAACCCCTCATTTAATGTTATGACTTCATCCTTCTGTGGAGCTTGCTCTCTTTTAGAGGAGAGAGGGGCAAAATGCATATTAGGACACATTGTCCGTAGGGAAGGGTCGGGGGAGATATTTTCGGACCCCTTATCGCTAACGCCATCCGGATGGGGGTGGACCAAAGTTTCGTGACGGGTGCATGATCACGTAAAAGTCGTCATGCGCTGTTAGTCAAGCGACCCACTTTCCCCGACCGTTAGAATGGTTTCTCTTTGATTTAAAGGGCGTTTGTGTGCTTCATCGTATTATTTAACGAAAGGCAAATGCTCCAGAGACCTCTATATTAAACCGTTCTCGATTCAGATGCGCCGGTTTGTCCTCTTCTAATTGAACCAGGGGGAATAAGGCATCCCTCTACCTTATTTAGTCGTAAATTTAGTTGAACTGCTGTGAAGATAGTACCGGGAATTTTAGACTTGGTGGCGATGGATGATCAATGTCGTAATTTAGTGTTATTTATGGATTAGAAAAATGAAATTAGGATTATTGACTGTCTAACAATTCTTCTTGAGTAAGAGTTATATTAACGTCACACAATAAAGTAACTTGAGGACTAATGGCGATGAACCCAGGAACGTCTTAAGACTCTTAGAGTCCCTGGGCTCAGAAAAATGTTGAGATTTTTAGAGACCCTTAGCCTCTATGAAAAAGTAGGCCCTACTTGGAATCTTTAAAGTAGATATTATGTAGCATGCATTGTCAGATACTCGTTCAATCGGTTATTTGAAACAATTTAACGTGCTCTACTCACAATCCCAAAAACCTAGACACAAAACGGCTCGACAGATGACCTCATTTCGACTAAATGAGTTGAGTAATTGTTTATGGTATTAGGGCTAGGCTTAGATATGGACAACGGTCATCACATAATAATGCAGTTTTGCCAGTTGACATGCAGTTTGAAATTCCCTGTTTTTCGGAGAATAGGTTCTTGAATAGTATTTGAATATCAAAATTATCCGGATCATGATTTTATTAAGACAGAGTCGAGAACAAATCGAGGCCCCTACCGAGAGCTAGGCCCTGGGACAGGTGAAAAAAATTAATTAAGGTTTAGTTATGATGGACATCCAAATAATACTAAAACTTAAGCTGGATTAAGGGAATTGAATTTTGGCATATTGATCATCTGAAAAATTGACCGTCGATTTTTGTAACCGGTCTGTAAATTTTCCAATTTCAATGAATATATTGAAAAGATAGAGCTAATATTTCTTTAGTAATAAATTCAAATACCTTAGTTTACTCTGTAAGTGTACGTAAATCTTAAAAAAGGTTTTTACAGTATCCATAGCTTAATTATAGAATAATATTTCTAGCTTTGTCATATATATTTTATAATCTTATTTCATTTATATATTTCACATCGTTTTGTAGCTATCAGTTTCTCTCAAAATACTTCTTTCAGATTACTGTAAAATAATCGACAAATCCACAGTTAAAAAAATCAAAAAATCAGTATTGTGATAGAGGAAAATATCAATTGAGGTTGAGGGAAATACAGTGGCTCTCACAAGGGGGAGGTCCTGGGGGTTTCAGACCCCCCAAGCCCTTGATTTTTTTCCTGCTTGATTATAATTCTAAGTATATAGTGCGTAAAGTTTAATTATGTATTTGTTATTAATGATTAATTTTATTAATTAATGCTAATTATCCATTCAATAATTAGTTTTTTACTGTGTTTTGTTCCCGAAAATCGACAAAATCAAAAGGAGAAGATGCAAGAATGGTGAACTTTCAACCCCGAACCCCCTCCTTTGAAAAATTCATGTGTGCGCTACTGGGGAAATATATTAATTGATTTTGAAATCAGCACGGAATTAATGTTACTTTAAATAAATATAAATATTGTTTTTCAAGCCCAAAAGAATTTTTTTACAAAATAACGAATGGATGATAAGCGAGTATAACAAGAAAATAGGAAATAATTCATTATTGAAATTTAAATTTTTGGTTCATTCTTTTGAAAACAAGATTTATGATTAAGTAGTATATGTATTTATTAGCTCCATTAGTAAATTAAATTTTAATTATGCAATATTGATAAAAGTATTGTAAACAAATTGGTGTTATGGATTATATAAGCATTTTTTCCTACCGTACACTAAATTTTTTTCTGTAAAGGATTTATAACTTGTAAATAGAATTGTTTAAATCAAATTTTAAATCTAACAATTAACGTAATGAGTTTGGATAAAAAGTACTTAAAGGTGGAAAATATTTTGTAGCTCCTTTGCAATATTTTAATAAATGCGAAATTGATAAACATTTTGAATTAAATACGCATAAAATACAAATACGCATAAAATAAAATGGCTCCTTAAAAATTTATTTTAAAAGTTTTGACTCGTACGTATTATTCGTTCTTTCGCAACATAATCATTAAAAATTCTTGAAGGAAAAACTATCTCTTTTCCGGTATTCATTATAATTGCTTTCTCAATATTTAAATATACGATTCGGTAATGAAATCTTACGCATGTTAACGTCAAATACATTAACATTTTTTCCCCCAATGATATTCTTATGCTATGGAAAACTTCAATTATCGTAATTCTATCGATCATAGTTTGAGTACATCTAACATAGCTTTGGAATAGTTTTAAAATAAATGGTTTGTTCGCAATCTAAATAATTGGATTCAGGTGCCTCCATTTAGAAAGGCTTTTGCATCACTAACCCTAGAATTACATGCTCGATAAATATAATATATTGCTGAGACACATAGATTGGCTTTCAGGTTTTTATTACTAGAGGTATTCCATTTAAGCTGAGGGGATATCAAAATGGTTTTAGTTAATACAATGCTTTTTCTTGAATGGCTAACCTTAAACGAAAAGATGTTATGATAAGTATGCTTATTATGTTTTATTCCCGAAATATGTATTCTAATGTGTTCTTTTTTTCTTTTTTCAGGTAAGTTCTCTTTCTTGTTTATCCCCTTTAGAAGAAGTGAGTAATAATCTGAAACATGTAATTTCCATTTTTTTCAATTCAGTTCAATATCTGATTTGTTATTGAATCTTGACAGAAGACATGGTTGTTTGGATAAAAATATAAAATTTCGCCTTTGTAATTACGTTTATTATATCCTTTAATTAAGTGTCTTTCTTATGCATCATTTCTTATGTGTCATATGTGCTCTCAATGCTGCTTTTTTTTGTACGTATAGAAAATATTGCATAATATATATGTATGAAAAACTGTGAGCAAGGAATGAATAGAAAATAAACAGTTCTCTTCTCACTATATTTTTAAAAAATATCTTTTTGTATTTTTTTAAAGCTTACGCTTATTTATAGAAAGTCCCTTTAAAACTGAAAAGATGCAATTGTAAGTTAACATTTTAAAGAAATTTATATGGCATTTGTGATTGGCAAAATGTTTAATCTTAGTGTTTGTTCTTAGCTACAGTACTTTAAATACTTCGACATTCCAAATGATTTATATTACTGTTCAGATTATACTTCAAAATTATATTAACTTTCCTCCCTTTTTATATAACACGTTCAAACTGCCATTTTTAGCTCCTAATTATGAAATTTGCTAGCCGAGAATTCGTTGTGTATTTGAATTGTCTTAGCAAAATAATAAATCCTAATTTATAAGAATAGAAGCAAAATGATCATTGTATGTAGCACAGTAGCTAATATCTTAAGGGGTTTTCCAAAAATGGTAAATTTACGTAGAATGTTGTTCATGCTAAAGGATAACACTACTATGTTGAAAACATTATCGCAGATCGTAGTGGTGTGCGATCAAGATTAAAAAGTTAAAAATTGTAAAGCAATTATTAGAGAAGTACACACACGCAACAGATAATTTTTAGCCAAATGCTTAGGTTGTTACTGGATTTTGTGTGTAATAAATATGCTTTTAACGTTAAATGTCTTAACAATTTAACAAAAAGAGAAAAAAAATGTAAAACAAATTATCTCTATTATCATATATTCTTTCAAAATATCTATGCTAGCACTCTACATATTTATAATTCTATTTGGGAAATTTTACTCTGCGTTTATGTAAATAAGGAATTTTAATCTTTTCAGAGCCAATAAAGTAGAGAAAGTATTTTTTCAGAAGAGTGGGGATTTCTGAAACATTTTCCTTTTTAATTTAAGAGTTGTTTTCCACCTTTCGCATTTTAAAATTTTTAGATGATTTAATTCGAATAAAGCTATGAAGTATAAACTTCAGATCGACAGGAAAAGGACTCCTAAATTTATAATGGTGCAAAAACTTTTCTATTACTTAGCATTATACTCACACACAATCATGTTTATTTCCCGATTTTCAGTAGAAGCATCGTATGACCAGTTTGAAATTAAAAAAAAAACCCACGAAGAATGAGCCATCACTAAGGTTAATCACCACATTGCCTCCTAAAAAATCATTACAATACCACCACGTCACAGAGAATGAAAGCCGAGAAGGTGGTGAACACCCTTGTGTAGGTGGTGATGTTGTCGCACTTACATATTTATTAATTACATATACTCCTATGAATGAATAATTTCTGTGATTCACATATACATTCTAGGAATTAAGTTTTATTTCTATTAAAATCTATTATTTGCATAACTGAAACATATGCATGTAAAAGTGTTTTTGATAAAAAAAACGCTTCTATAAAGAATATTGTTGTTAAACCCGGAGATTTTTCATCTTTTTTTTTAATTAAATAAATTTTTAGTATAAAATTTTGAAAAAAAAATTTTAGTCTTACCAAAATTTACATCACACCAGATTGCCTTATGAAACATTTATTACATTTACATCGATGATAGCCTTAATGTGCTATTTGCTGGAATAGTTATAGCCTACCAACCAATTAAAATTTATTAATCAGATTTAACAACTTTTTAGTATATTGGCGATTTTTTTTTAATCTGACCTATTTTTTTGATATTTTGATAAGCATCTCATCTCATACACGATTGTGTCACAACTGTATCAGGCATTTCAATGACTCGGGGTCCCTAAGCTATAAGGGTGCAGACATATGTTACATTTTCACACTTTCAAATAAGTTCTGTTAATGCGATCATTTTTTATTTATTTCATAAAAAAGGCCCCCCAAGGAATTTTGATATAGGGTCCACTCAGGACACTCTTTGCCAAGGGTCCTCATAGGAAGATGTACTGTAAATTCGTACAAGCCCATTAAAGACATTGATAGATACCAGTGGCGCACACAAGGGGGGTGTCCTGGGTGTCCGGACCCCCCAAGCGCTTGATTTTTTTCCGATTGATTATAATTCTAAGTATATAGTACGTAAAATTTAATTAAGTATTTGTTATTAATGATTAATTTTATTAATTAGTGCTAATTATTTATTCAATAATTAGTTTTTTTACTGTGTTTTGTTCCCGAAAATCGACAAAATCAAAAGGAGCATGATACAAGAATGGTGAACTTTAGACCCCGTTCGCCCCCCCCCCTTGAAAAATTCCTGTGTGCGCTACTGATAGATACGATTAAAAGACAATATAAAAATATCACTTATTGTGTTTGGGTATTTTCTAAATCAAGTTTTTACCCAAATTAAAGTTAATCTCTTAGCATGAATTGATTATATTTTTTATTAACAATACATTTTGAGATATATTAGGACTATTGACAACGAACCTCATGATTTTAAACTCTAAACATGAACTGGCACCCCCTCTACAAATTTCCCACCACGCCAACATGAGGTCTTTGATCCTTAGCAGATTTAACGTGCCTCGGTTCTTCTACACAGCTGGTTTTCTGTGGCATCAAAGTTTGAGCCTATGATTCAGCATTGTACTAGTTCGTGAACGGGACCACTCAGCAACCATGACCACATCGTAGCATGACATAGACACATGTAATTTGTATTATAATGCTGAAAGCATCGCATTCTAGTGCCATCAAAATATAATTTTGTCCCTCTAGCTGGTATTTGTATTAAAATTGAGGAGTAATTGTTTCTTAATAATTTAGAATCTAGTCATTACTGTTTGAAAGAGAGTCAAAACGCACTTTCACCTGGATGGTGCTCAAAGCTGTGGCCAACAACAGCCGTAATCTAGACTCTTGCCATGATGAATTTATTGCCGATGGAACTATTCATTTTTTTAATAACCATTGAATCGCCATGGTTTCAAGTTGCAATAGAGTACCAGCATTGTAACCATCATAACTTTTAAAGCAATTTTAATTTAATATTCCTCTATTCTAGGACTTTCATCGTTCCAAGACGTGGGGAAAAAATTTCTGATCTGATGATTGTTGTACTTGAATATATTTGATAAGTTTAGAGATGTGATATATGATAATGAATTGCTTTGTAACAGTCTTAATGATAAATTTAACGAAATAAGTTGTTTAAAGTAAAATATTTTTTTCGTATTTGAAATATTGTGTGTTTTGATCAAACATGAACTACTTTAGAAGCTATAAATGTACTTTAATCCTTTGTGCTAAAAAATATTTTGAGACTGATGTCATTTCTCTTAACTGGCTGTAGAAAGCTCTTTGTTACGTAACTAGAACTTTCAATCTCGAACGCATCTGTTGAAAGAATTGCAATGGGGCATGCGCAGAGGTCTCAACCCCCCATTTCTGCCACTCTTTTCCTTGCCCTCGTAATTGAAACGGGTGGAATGGGCCGGATAATACGATTATGACACGCACACTCCTCTCGTTTGATTAATCACCAGGACCTACAGCCCTAACGCAATTAGGCGATGGTCCCTTTAATTGATAGGGACCGCTTGTAGGTCCCCCGTGTCACCCTCTCGCGTCTCGTTACCATTCCTTTCCTTTTCATTTTTTCCCCCGTATTCCTTCTCTTGCAACCTCCCCTCCCATGCCCTATTCTGTCGTGTGCTGCTTTATCCGACCCAACTTCACTACAAGGCAGAGGTATATATATATTTGAAGTACTGGGAAATAGTTGTGTGCACAGTTGGGATTTGTATAAATAGGGAATAGCAGCGGTTGGGTAATTTGATTAAGCCATTAGGAAAAGAAAGGGAAGAGCGCATGGTGGTTGGTTATCGCCTTGTCACGTGGTTGCATCACGAGTAAAAATATACCCAATGATTAATGACTATTTGGAATACAAATGCTGGTTGTGTATCGGAAAAGCCATTATGATCCGGACGTTAGCGGTAAACAACGATTCCTGTGGATCAGATATGTAATATTCTAACTGAGAAGTGTATACTGCACTCTCTACAGAGTTGCATGGTGGGTGGCAATTACATCATTATGTGAGAATGTAGTCCAACTTCCTAAATGAAAATGTTTACGGAAATATTGCCATCTTGTTTTTTTGCTTTCGCTTTTGATTACATGGTAATGAGATAAGGCATGAAAAAACATGAGTGATTTTATCATTTTTTTGCATGCTTATTTAATAAGGCTATTAGAATAAATGCAAATAGCAAGTGTGGAGCAATGCAATTACAAAGCTTTTTTGGTAGAGGGCAAATGTATAAATGGGTAGAATTTTCTCTGAAAAAATATATAAAGTGTAATTGGATGATATATGTGAAACACAAGGAGGGAGAAAAACCGATTCGTAATTATTCTTGGTAATCTGAAACTTATAAAAACGAATGACTCGATTACAATTACGACTAGGATAAATCAAAGTGAATAATTTTGTTCGGTTCCGTAACTAAGCATTAAAATATTGTAGTCTGATATTTACCATTCTATGCGATGTTTAAATGTGTTCAGAATCAAATATAAATATTTTTTGCAGATTACTATAACCAATCTGAATAATTTGTATTTTCTTATAATAGACAAGAATATTTTAGGTATAATTAAAACTAATATAAATATTACAAAAAAAGTTAAATGAAAAAAAAATTGAAAAGAAAATGCTCTGATTCGATTAACCTTTATTTTTCGCTTGTTTTTATCATCACCATGGGAATGTATACATATGTAAAATTATAGAAATGAATAAAAGGTGGAACGAATTATTTCTCTTAAATTTCACGTGAGAGCTTTTTTTATTTCCTTATTTTTAATTCAATTTATTGTTCACGATTTTTACATATATGCTATATTTTCCCCCTGTTTTTTCAATGCTATAAAAATAACTTAAATATATTAATGCAATCTATAAATACGTGTTTCTTAATTTGCTACAATAAAAAAGAAGAAACCCAGTGACCGGAATCTGATAATTATTCTAATTGGTTCGCTTACGAAAAGAAAAAAAACTAATTTGTAGCGCAGGGGTGTCAAACTCAAAGACTAACTAGCCAAATAAACGAGGTTAAACTTTAGAAGGACCGTAAAAAATATCAATTTTCTTAGAAACATAAGTTTATTTTGAATAATTTGTAATGGTCCCTGGGGACCTCACTTTGAGAACTAGAATAATTATGAGACATAAATGAACCAGTAGCCATTTTTATAAATAACTTTATTTAGTTAATTTTCCCAAATAGAATCAAATAAACTTATTAACAGTAATTTTAATATTATGAGGTTTTAAAGATAATATCCCTCAAATTAACTCATTTAATTAATGATCTAATCAATTAATTTATTAAATAACGATCACGCAGAAATTACCACGATAAGAGATCCCAGAATTATATTTAATAATGTTCTTATTGAACATTTAACTTTAATCCGACTCTTAAAACTTGAATGAGACTTTAACTTCAAAATGATATTTACCTCTAGGAATCTCAATTCTTCATGAGGATAATTTAACTTCAACAACAATAATTCAATTCAAAATCACTATAACTCTATGTTTCAATGTCTATCTCCTACTGCTCTAACTTTACTATTTCGTTTGACTTAAATACTGAATCTAATCTGCATAATAAGGAATCCTGTTCGCTTTTTTTGGAGTTGATTGGAAATAGGTAGGGAATTAAATTTCCCTAAAAAGGTCGGTTCAGAAGGTTAGTGATAAAGTTCCGTATAGATTCGTCACAAATTTATTATAATAAACATATATAAGAGAACGAGAAAAATTTAATGTTTAGTCCTGACACTTGACATTTCTTCTCTGCTACTATCTTTTCAATTTTGGGAGAATTTTTTTTTATATTGTATTAAACGTTATTGTGTGCCGCTATGTTGGTTGAGCCACGAGTGTGACACCCCTGCTGCTGCGCTTTTATTGGAACTTATAATCAGAATTAATGATATTCTGTGGACACAAATTTATTTAACGTCTGTACGGAAGTGGTGCGATCTAGCTGAATCCCAAATCTAGAAGTGAAATATTGTAATATGTAATTCGTAGAAAATCAATTATTTGAAGCAGGGGCACACACAAGTGGGAGGGGGAAGCCCGGACCCCTTCCCCCTCCATAGCCCTTGATCTTTTTTTCGATTGATTATAATCCTGTCTATGTAGTACATAAAATTTATAATTAAGTATTTGTTATTAATAAATCATTTTATTAAGTGTGTAATGCTAATTATTTATATTCAATAACTAATTTTTTACCGTTTTTTTGTTCCCGAAAATTGACAAAATCAATTGAATATGTTGGACAGCATATTGGAGCATAAGGTAATGGTGGACTTTCGACCCTGGATCCCCTCCCTCCCTTGAAAAATTCTGTGTGCGCCACTGATTTGAAGTGTTTTATTGAGTAATATTAAATAAAATCATACATCAAATAAAATTATTCATTCCCATTAGCAATTAAATTAAAGGCGCACGTATTGTGCACGTAGAGGGCATGAAATAATGGTCTGTATTGCGCTGTTTGGTACTAAACAATTATAACAATGGATCATTATCAATATTTTGTAAATGTGGTACAAATTTGGAACAATAAGTGAGTGGACAGTGTTGAGGAAATATTTGAATACTTAGAAATGAATGATATTAATTCAGGCAGTTAAATATTCTTTAACTTTGCCCACAAATTTCGTTTCAATTTAGGAAGAGGTAACGTGCAATTATTTATACTTTTTGCTTTCATTAGGCCTGCTAAATTTGGCAGGTTAAATGTTTTAATATATTTTGTATTTTTACTTTGGCTACAAAAACGTTTAAAAAATTGAGGCCAAATACCAATTTCAATACTAGTTCATAAAATTTTTTGAGTCACTTATACTTTCTTTTAATCTATATGATTTTAACTTTTTGAAATAAAATATTTTTCGCATATTTTAATTTTTACTGGTTAGGTTAATACTATAAGAATTTGTTTATTAAACTAAATGTATATCTTTATCAATGCAATTTTTTGATTATAACTATAAGAAAATTTGTATGTCATACTTTTTTTTAAAGTAGAATGGTTTGTTATGATGAGCTATGCGCTACTGTAACAGATATCTACTATTAAATAAGTATCCACGATATATATATATATATATATATATATATATATATATATATATATATATATATATATATATATATATATATATATATATATATATATATATATTTACTTGGAAATTTCTTCATTCTTATCAGCATTGTGATAGGGATATTTTTAATCGTTTGTTGTTGATTAGAGTGTGTTTTATTATTCTTAGTAAAAATATTGTTCTTAAAATACAAATTTTGTTATTTGATAAATAAGTATTACTGAATCAAAATTATTCTGTGTATTTGTTATTTTTATTACAATTTTTTACTATGCATTAAAGGATACAATGCAAGTAATCAACTCATTAAATAAAACGAATCCATTAATAATTTTCATAGAAAATTTAAGGACGTTTTTATTTCGAGGTACACCCATGTATGTATTTCATCATCATTATCATTATTATTCTAAAAAAATAAACCAAGTAGAATGAGAAAAACTGTCGAAAACCTCACTCTGAATTATACTTTCCTTTGATACGTGACATATATATTACTGAAATGAAAAATCAAATGTAAATTACCAACTGTATAGATATACAATCTATAAAACTCAATAACGTTTTATTGCTACAACACTCCACTTTTGTATGAGAACTCGAAAGATAAAATCGTTCACCTTTGCAAAACTAGTCCAGATATTAATAACTAATTCATTTTTTTCTTTTACGAAATCCGAGGAAAACTTTTCAAGAAACTGGAAATGTAAATTGAGCAGCACAAGAAATGGGGACAGAGAGCTAGAGAGCTGCATTTATACGTTAAAAATTCTCTTCTTTTCACGAGAAAAAAAATCAAAAATAAATCATGTTTTTATTCTTCCCCTGAACAGGTTGCAATACATGAAGCTTCGACTGTATTAATGCAATTTTATTGTATTTTTTTCAAACCTTGCCGTGTCACTTTTTCTTACCATTAATTTTTATCTAGACTGTAATGTGCAAAATAAAACGGAACAGAACCCATTTAAGAGTTCCAGTAAAGTTAGGCTTTTTTCCCTCTTCCTATTTGTTGCGATTTTCCTTCTTTTTAGTGTTCCTTTGAAGTTTCTAGGTCGACCTGTTTGACATGCTCTTGGCAGTTGACAAAATAATGATCGTGAGTCGGCGACACTATTGGTCTTAAAATCACCTAGTTTTTTGGCACTGTATTGACCGCATTCAGATTTTTTATTTTATTGTTTTTATTGTTTAGAAGTCTGAAATTTTTTGTAGAAAATCATAACGAGTTCACTTGTTATCTGAAGTTGTTTTTGAGTTGTCAATACTGAAAATGTCTTTAGCCAATCGACACAAATGAAAACTACACTTGAGTTGCAAACGCTGTCCTATAGTGGACAGTGGGATTTAATAACATTTGTTAGCCAGGAAGTATTTTATTTAAATGTAATTTTTTTATCAAAAATCATTACTATCAATTTTATCCTCTTTGGAAAGAAGTAGGTGGCCGCGGTAGCCGAGTGGTCAAGGTATCGGATCGTGGCTGGCCTTATCACGAGTTTGATCCCAGTACCACTAAAGACCCGCCGTGTAGGGCAGCGATGCACGTTAAATCTGTCGAGAGCTAAAATGTCCTCCCGTTGTTGTAGTGTGGTAGTTAGAAGAGGGGGTGGCAGCTCAGGTGTCGTCCACGTCACTTACCCGTGGTTCAAAATTACGTGGTACGTCGCCAAAAGCCCTCGTGTAGTTGAGCAGTGTGACGTTAATATTCACTCACTCACTTTGGAAAGAAGTAGTTTGTAGTCCCTTGCAATTGAATTATTACTTTAAGATTAAGAGTAGTCGGTACCCCCTATACCGACAATTTCTGATATATTTTATTATATATTATTGTGTGTATTTTATATTGACTGGACCGTAAAAATACTCATTGTGGACCACGAGTTTGGCACCCCAGATATACAGGTTTCGAAATTAGAATATACAGTTCCCGATTTTAGCAGCTAAAACACATCTAACCAAGGTAGATATCGAGTCGAACTGGTCTTGGACCACAGGTACAGTCAAGTCAGTCAGGGCTGTTTCTAGTGTATGCCACACCTAATCAATCGTAGTGACCAGAAGGCGGTGGCGTCGCAGTCTCTCAGCAACCCATGGCCAGATGTGTTCAGGGAGGGGGGTGGGGGAGATTTGGAGAATGGGCGAACCATAGCATCAGCCGAATATCCTATGAGTTGAGACAGTTCATGGCATGGCGGGCAATATACGGCCTTGCGTTATCTTTTTAGAAATGTAGTCTTCAAGGCCTCGATGATAGTGCATAACCGCCAGCCTTAAGATCTTAAAAATGTAATGCTGGTTATTTAGATTACCAATGATGCGAACACGAAATGTTCGTATTAGATACCTAATTACTGCAAATACCATCGCACCAGATTCTTCCTTATAAAGAATGCAAGCAAAACTACGAGTGTTCTCCTTGGCGCCTACAGACATGGATGTATCCCACCATGATGTTGCAAACAGAGCCAGGACCTGTCAAAATAAAGTACATAATGTCACTCTATCCTGTTTTGTCGTTGAGTACACCGTTGTCCCCACTCTTCTCTATGCTACAGTGTCAAGAGAAGTCAAAATATTGACCGCTATGCGGACAGTCCATGCTGCTTCGGAAGTTGCCACACTGTACTTGATAATATTTATCGTACTACAAACATGCCCACTTTCTGACTCGAGGTCCGTGATCTGGTTGTATGATCCCTGTACTGGGCCGATCTTCTATCCTCTTCGATGTAAGTAGCAATATGATGTAAAAATCCTGCATTGCGTTCATTATGACCTTTCTCTGAATCCATCCATTCCATATTCACACGGTTGTTGTTGCATTCTGATCATTGTTAATAGCAATAGCACAGAACAAAAAACCTCACTCTTGGGAAGCCATGATCCTACCTCTGTTGCATTCCCATACGTACAGCCGTTACTCCTTCTTACATGTGACATAGTACGATCTTTTCCCAACCAACCAACAATCCAATACATTTTTTAAATAAAAGAAAAACATTGTGTAGCTTTTTTTTTTGAAAAAAAAATTCAGATATTATGATGCCGCTTAATTGCTAATGAATTGTCTATTCCTTTATGAGAATTTGACGTATTTATCCTCCCCCCCATTTATGGTAAAGCAACCTTATTGGTCAATAATATATTTTGTTTAGATTATTCAATTAAAAAACTAAAATTCAGTAACTTTGTTTTTGTTATACCGTGTGTCTGAGAA
This sequence comes from Trichonephila clavipes, assembly GCA_019973935.1. NCBI lineage: Eukaryota > Metazoa > Arthropoda > Arachnida > Araneae > Nephilidae > Trichonephila > Trichonephila clavipes. Next base: position 570,435 of record BMAU01020258.1, on the reverse strand, counting down.
ATATGACTACACTTTCAACTCCTATGTTCATATAATTACAAATAAAGATATTTACTTGAAGTTTTTCCGCGTTTCATAAGAAAATTTTACCATGTTTTATTGCACAATTTCAATGTGCGCATCATTAGTCGCGCACAACAGATTAACCTATACGAGCAACGCCATCTCAGTTTCTGCTAGGGCAACCGAAATTTTTGGGGCAGTACTATTCATCATAAATCTTTCACGATACTAATAATTGTGGATCTTGAAGGGGAACTTCGTTCATAGAAATCTTAAGCGAAATAAATCATAAGCGAAAATCTTTGTTTATTTTTAATTAATTTTTGCAAATGAAACAGTACATTTCAGGCACCTTATATTTTGGTAATTATCATTAGTAATTATTATTATTATTAGTAAACCTCAACGTTATAAAATACCTTTTTATGGTTTCAGTTTGTATTCTATTTTGAATTTTACATATATATGGGATTGCTTATTTTGCATCTGAAGAATTAATTCCAAAATACATGTTAAAAAATAGCGTTTAGACCATATAATAGCTTAGTAGATGGTTTTAAAATTGCAATTATTTTTCGATTATCGCAATTTAGTATCAATGTTTTCCTTCCTAGTGTATGCTTCCTTTCTTGAAAGTGTGTCAATTTTTTCAATGTACTCTCTGCAAGCATTGACTTTTCTTTAATCAGTAGTCTCATGGTCTTTCCTTCGGCATTGACCCCAAAAGACGTGATGTAACTCGATTAATCTCGACGGCACTCTAATTAGTCAATTAACCATGTGGAATTTGAGAATTTTCTAATATTCTAATTACTTAATTTGTTCAACCATCTACCGTATGAAAGTTTTTAAAAAATAAAATTAATTTAATTCTAATTTAGAGTGAAATGTTTCTTTAGATTTTTATTTCTCTTCCTGATTGTTATGCAAATTTTATTGAAATAAAATCGAAAAAATCAAATGAAATAAAAAGCATGTTGGAAAGGAGAGGGGGACGAAATGGAAATTTTTCTGTCAAAAAATGAAATGAAATAAGAAAATATCGAATAAAATAGTGTGTTTATATTTCTTATATTTACATGAAATTTAAAAGTTGTTTTGGGCATTGTATTATTAGTAATTTGACTTCCAATCTTTGATCACAGCACTATAATTATCTACAATTACTTATTTTTTTTATTATATAATTTTGAGTATATATTATATATTTGCTCTTTTTTCAATTTTTCTCTCAAATCTTTAATATTTTCTTTGCCAAAAACAAATATTTAATATTCAAAATACACTCAGGAACATTGAAAATAGCGACCCAAGAAGAAAGCATCGGATTGAAATGAAATTTAATACGCACAATGACACAGATGAGAGATTCACTTGATCTCAAAAACAAGACAATTAAACGAATACAGGGTGCGTAACGACACAAATACTGGGCAATTTCAATAGCGCGTTGGACCACCTCCAGCTGCAATACATGCCGCTACACGGTCCGGCATTGAGTTGATTAGACACCTTATGTTGTCCTGAAGCAGATGGGCCCCCAAATCTTGAACAGCCAACTCTAAATCATGTACAGAGTGACACGATGGCATCTGCCGTTCTGGCTGATCGCACACGTGCTCTACAGGGGAAAAAATCGGGGAAGCAGGCTGGCCATGGAAGAGTCTGAAAATGACGTAGGAAGTCTTGAGCAACTCTTGCTGTATGCGGACGAGCATTATCTTGCTGGAAAATTGCCCCTGGGAGACAATTTAGGAAAAGTCCTACATGGGATCGAAGAATATCATCAACGTAACGTTGGCCCGTTAAGATTCCACGCATCACAATTAAAGTGGACCGGCTATCATAGGCTATGCCCCCCCAGACCATTACACCACCTTTACGGGCAGTGTGACGTAGAACAGTGTGGGGGAATTGTACCGCTCACCAGGGCGCCTCCACATCCGTACACGGTTATCATCTGTCCCTAAAACAAACCGGGATTCATCACTAAACACAACATTTTGCCAATTTGTGATATTCCACATTGATCTGGCTTGGAACCACTGTAGACGCAGTTGCCGATGTTCCGGTGTTAAAGGGAGTGCACGGAAAGGGTGCTTGGATATAAGATTTGCTTCTTCAAGGTGTCTGGAAATTGTTTGTGGAACAATTGCTACGCCTACGTCTGCTCGTATCGTTGAACGAGTCACTGTGGGGTCCACAAGTGCTTGTTGCACGATCCTTCTATCCTCTCTCCTCGTGGTCTTCCTGGTCGCTCCAGACCCGGTTTTCCGCGCGTGGGTACCTTCTCGTGTCCACTGCTCCCAACAATTTCTAACGGCACACTCCGAACGATCCACCTGGCCAGCAACACGGCGCGTCGACCAGCCTGCAGTTTTTATCCTGATGACCAGGCCTCTCTCAAACTCGTTTAACTGTGAGAAATGTCTTCTAGCACGTTTACCTGGCATGCTTCGCTTATCAAAGTCTTCCTACAATCGGCGGGTAATCGTCACGTTTATGAATCCTCGAATTTGCGCTGGCTTATATAGCACCCTTTTCCTGATTGTAGCGCCACCTCGGCGTGTATGAACATGCGTATTGGCACAAAACTTGGATCATTTGCATATCACATTACCCTGTACTTATTTGCAAAGTTTCGTGATTGTACTTAGCTTCCTTCTTGCGTCGCTATTTTCAATGTTCCTGAGTGTACATTTATTTACTATTACTGAGACTAATAGTAATGACGTTCTTATAATACTATTATGTCGATTTCTTCATTGACAAGCCTTTGGTTTCAATTTCATTTTCAATGTGGGGTCATGGTAACCTAGTGGTCAAGGTAACGGACTCGTGGCCGGCGTGTCATGATTTCGAGCCTAGTACCCCTAAAGACGCGCCGTGTAGGGTAGCAATGCACTTTAAATCTGCCGAGAGCTCAAACGCCCTCCCGTTGGTGTGGTGTGGAAGCTACGAGAGGGGTCTCATCTCAGGTATGGTCTTCGTCACTTGACCATGGTTCAAAATGTCGAGGTCCTTCACCAAAAGCCCTCGTGTAGTTAAACAGCGCGACATTAATATTCTCTCACTCCATTTTCAATGCAGAACGATGGTTAGAAGGAGTTAGTTCACGAAGACCAGGGGTCCACAACCCACGGGCTGCTGACTGTGGTACCTTTCTATGGATCAAAGGATACCGCGAGCCGCCCAAGCAACACTGAATTATTTCTATTCTTTTTATTATGGTGTATTTCTTTCGGGTTTTGCCTGACTTTCCACTTAAAGCACGTTTTCATTTTTTGATGTAACTGTAATTATTCTAAAGCATATTTAAATATAATTAAATTACAATTATTAATTCAAAACAATCTAAAATATAAAAAAAGTGTGCTGAGGGCAGCACTGACATAGATCACCAAAATGATTATCTCGAGACACTAGTGTTAAGAATTTCAGGTCGTTTGTCAATAGGCAACATTAAATTAACAGTAATTAAACATGTAAATAAAGTTTAAAGTTCATAATGTCAGTATTATTAGTGGGCAATGGCACAGGAAAATATATGGCATATTTTCATTCTTAACTGATATATGTTCCATGACTGTTGTTTTTATTAATATATCTGCAATAAGAATATAGCGTCGGCCTAGTTATCAGACTGCGTAACTCCACCGGTGTACCTGATTTGATATAAGAGTATAACGCGCCAAGCGCTTTTTGACGCTATTCCTTAATCGCGCCAAGCAGATGTTGTTGTCTGGTTACATGAAGTCCAAGATGACGGCCTAGCGTTTCCCTTTTGTTTTGTCTACGTCATGCGTCAGTGCGCGCTCCGCTTTTAATTTATTCCTTCGATCAGTGTTATCACTATTTTTTTATTTCATAATAAAACTAGATTTTGAAGGGAGAGATGGTGGCTAGATTTTAACATAAATTAAATACAACAGAAAGTAATATAAATGTATTACACTTCCAGATATAAATTATTTACATTATTTTAAGCGTTTATTACACAAAATTTGTAACAATATCATACGACAAAAATATCAAAGTAAACCATATTTTAATATTATCGCCTATCTTGGCAAACATAAACAACAACTTGATGCCTAGCCCTACTGTATCAAATTAGCATCCCAGATGGAGTTACGTAGTCTGATAATTATACCGACGATATGTGATGTGGGCATAAATCCATGAAGCTAGTACAACTAGTATTTTTACTGATGTAATGACGACGTCAAAAATAGTTCCATTTTATTTCTTCTTCGCTGTTATTGTTTTCATGAGAACGTATCCCATTGAAAAAACATGTTTCTTCTGCAAGAATTATATGTTATCGCCTTTATATTAACTACATAATTAAGATCAAAACTTATTCAAAGCATGACTTTTTTATCTTATTTTCACTAGATGAAGTACTCTTATTACCTACGAACTCGATTATTTTTAACTGGAGCTCTAGGAGAGTTTTCTAGTATTTCTCCCCAACCCGCTTTACAACAATGCTGTCGTTGCCGTCGAACACAGCTAATTTCCACCCTTTACAAATTAGTGCCGGCTGTCGCAGCAATTACCAATCTGCATCCCCACCCTCCCCTGGAAGAACGCAGTCAACAGTCCCTCTGTCCAAAAATAGCAGGGGGTCTTCTTTTTTGAGGTCTGCTCTACCGTTAATGATTGCCCAACGACCGAAATTCAAACGACCGAGCGCCAGCTACAATGGAGAGGAACAAAGGGCATGGAGACTGGCATCGAACTCGCACACAATCGCAGATCGTTATTCAAAGCCTCCGTCTGTACAGTGAAAATTCTTTAGGAGAACAACGGGATGAGTTGACGAGGATGGAAATGACTTGTTTGGATATCAAAGTTGGCTTCACTGCGAGTGAAGCTACTACTACAGTGAAAACGGTTGTGCAGGAGAGGCTGTTGAGACAAAATGTTTTCGATTGCGAGTGCAAATGTTTTGGGGGCAGTTAATTCACAGCTTTATGCTTAATGATTTCGTTGTCGTGAGATTCGGAGGAAAGTAAATTAAATTTCATTTTAATTTTATAATTTCTTTAATATATGATGTTTCTTAATTATCAGGGGAGCAAAATAGAAAAATTGAGTGTTTTTATTATGTTGGCTATTAGATGTATGTATTCGACTAAAAATTGTTTATATAAAGTAGAAGGGAAATATATAAGAAAATATTGATGTATACGTTTGGCTTAATAACAAAGAATTGTTAAAAAATTATAATTGCACATAGTTATTACGTTGTAACTATTTAACTTTGGCTTAATTTAGCATCTATTGAAACAACCTTAGACGTCAACATTTTTATACACATTTGTTTAATACATCGAACGTATCTGAAACATGAAAATATTAGCATTCTGCTTTAATTTGAAACACTTAACAATTTACAAAAAAATAGTGTTCCGATAAAATTTCGTAAATAAGAACGAAAAACAGCTATTTTCTCATTTGCTAAAAAGGCATTTTTGAATTTTTAAAACAATGTTAAGTTGACAATATGATTTTATTTTGTTCTATGCATGGAACTGAAATTATTACTGAATCAGATAGCATTAAATAATATTTATTCGTTTAAAAGCAGCTAATTATATCCTGAATGCCAATCCGATGATATCATTTGAAGAAACAAACCATAAATTGGAAGAAGTATTCCTGTAAAATACTTTATTATTTTTTTATTATGCAAGAAATACTTAACTTCATGATCATTTCAGTTAATTAAAGTTTATTTCAAATTTTATGTTACTGTTTCTTGCATCTTTTTATTGCCATTTTTTAAACATAAATCAATATCTTTTAAGAGCTCCTTATTGTTTAATGGCGTGATTTTTTTATTTTTACTTTTCAACCTTACGTTGGTTGGATATATCGTGTGATGCTATCACAAAGTATTTATTAGAAAATTATTTTATAATTCTATCTGTAAAAATAGCCACTTGTGGCAACACAAAAGTTTTCTTTTATAATTTGAAACTAATATTTAGGATAATTTTATGTTGTTTTCATGACATTGTTTGCTTAAATATTTGAAATTATTGTAGAACTAAAAGATTTAAGTAGGCATCTTTTTCTGTGTGTCTTGCTAATAATATTTAATACTGAGTAAATAAGGTAATTTACGGAATGCATACTTAAAGTGTATGAAGACTAATAGCCAAGCTCATTAGTACGTCTGGGATATGGAGAGAATGAGACGGAAGTCTATTAGTTATTCTATTATATGGGGGGAAGATTGGTCATCTAATGTCTGTGAACTGCAGACATTTACTAATTAGTTACGTGTTATGAAAATTGTACATCAACACATTCATAGCCGATTATAATGTTTATGCTTTAACTCTTTTGTTTCATAAATTCAGAAAGTATTACATTCGCGTGTGATAGGGGTGGCCAACCTTTTTGGGAAGAGTGCCACTATCTGAGGGAAAAAAATATATGCGTGCCACTTCAAACTTTTCCAACAAACAAAAGAATATGAAATGGGGAAAACATTTCACTTATAGGTCTAATATGGAACTTTTACGCAAATAGGACACATTTTTCGCAAGTCTATAAGTAGTGGAAGTTTAAAAATAATATTATAAATAAGACAAAAGTACGAACTTTTAAATTTTGTTAATTTTTTTTCAGTTTTAATCAGATAGGTTAGATATGAAATAAAACTGAGTAACCAAAAAAATAAAATTCTAGATAAGTATTAAACAGTCAGTACTTTTTGTGAATGTGGTTTTTCAATACGTAGATTTTTTACTGAGTCATCTAAACTAGGTTTAGTTCTCGAAAATGCTAACAAATTTGGGTTGTTTTAGATATATGCATCAGTTTCTCTTTCTTTTCCAAAATCGAGACAAAATCACAAAAATCTGTTCACGAAAGAAGATTTTTCATAAATCATAATTGGAAAATTACAATCTTTTCCTTGTAATCTTAAATTTAAATAATTTAAATGTCTCATAGTATCGGGGTAAGAAAAGCTATATCTCAAAGCCTACCTGCATTATTGAAAAGTAAACACTCTCACTGGGCACTCACTCAAATTCCTGAATTTCACGAATGCACTTCTTTTAGAAAACCAATGCACACAACGATGAAGAAGTGTTGTCTACATTATAATGCTCTATTGTAATTTAATTAAGTGCATTGAAAAGAAATTTTGATGTTTTGCTTTGACTGAGAACCACCTTTCACTAAAACTGCAAACAAATAAATGAGTATTTGTTATTATCTTTTAAATTAAAAAAAAATTCGATAATTCTTCGTGTTCCACTCTTGCAACTCCGTGGCATGTGTGCTGCGGCTTGACCACCCCTGGTCTGTGAGGTCGGGGTTCAAAATCGTCTGTCGAATTGTTCGTAGGTTCAAGCCATAATCCTCAAAAGACTGATTAAAATCAAATTTGTAGAAATCCAAAATGCACACGTTGGTGTGGTGTAGAAGTTATGAGAGGGGGTGGCAGAGCTAAGATACTGTCCTCGACATTTGATCGCTATTCAAAATTATTAGTCAATTATCTTGTCAATAGCCAAAGTGTGACGAAACTAAACATTCGCTACTGAGTATATCCATTCGTCAAAATTCGACTACAAATTTCTTGGACAGCATGATTTCCCAGTTCAAGAGTGATGAAATAATACAAGAAAATATTCAAATGAGAAATATCGAGCAGTTTCTCCTAGTGATGTAATGCGTTGATCTCGATTTTCGTGAGTCTTTATTTGTTCTACAACGTCTTGCTTGACTTGATCCATTTATCATGGGTATATTTTTCGAGCCGCTATGAGCAACACAGCCGTTTTCAGTGGGTGAAGGGGGTGTTACTTATTTTCCTATGGGGTTGAGAAAAGGGGTTTTTACCCTCAGAGGGTGGCATATAACTAAAAATGTAGGAAACGCCCCATTCTTTTGTGAGGTGGTGAGGTCCCACGAGGGTTCTAACCTCCGTGTCTATAATGGGCGGAATTAGTCATTAAATAAATGGGATGAGTTTCAGGAGTGAAAAGGATGTGTTACTTTGTTTGAAAAATTCTCTTCAACCACTTATTTGCATTCCGTTATAGTGTTTAACTTTTATGTAAGTAAGTGTATTTTAAAATTACTTCAGGTGTTTCTTATGACAGTAAAAACTTTTCATTTATTGTAAATTAAACATGCTTTTTAACAACAGGAAACTAAAATCAATTTAAAATAAAGTATAATAAAAATTTATTGCGTTTTCATTATTTAAGTATTAGTTTGATGCACATTAGTTAATAAATTATGTACATTATACATAATTTCTTTAATTATTAATTTATTAGGAAATGAAATGATATAATCCAGTGCCAATGGATTGTACAAAAGTGTAAGAATACGCTATGTATAATTTTATGAATTCCCTCCCCCGTTCGATTTACAAAGTATTTAAATAGTTCCCATAAAATTAGTTTTCAGTAGCACTGTATGGAATTTTCAATCGATGTGTCAATTTTGTTAAATTGACACATGTTTCTTTCGTAGATAGTTGTTGTGATGCCAATCTTTGTTATTAAAATTCGTCTTAACTATTTTTAATGCCATATTTTTTGCAGATTAATTTTTTTTTAAAAAATTTGACATATTTCTGCAGTTTAAATATTGTTAATAAGAAAATAATCATATTAACTGTTTTCGTTCGAGTCATGTTTTTGCTATATTTTTATATAAGATACCTGTGGAATATATTCCTTTGATGCATAATTATAAATGTACATGTTAATTATATACTGTCAGCCTAATTATCAGAATGCGTAACTCCATACAATATCGAAAGACTTTTAATGACATCTAGTGGAGTATTTTGGAGCTTATTCATCGGATTACTTCATTTGTCTTGTAAAAATATCGCTAATTTGTTATGAGCATTTGCATTGATGTAATTCCCGTGCATAGCATAGTAGAAATAAACAGTTTTTACTTGCTTCTGTAAAGTTCATCTAGAAGGAGCTACGCATTCTGATAATTAGGCCGACGTTATATAATTAACATATTATTTATTTTTCGTGAATTCTTTAATTTCTTTTTATAATTATTCGTACATTCGGGTATACATATTTCAAAGATTTATGTAGAAACTTTTGTCACTTAGTCCTATGCAAAAATGAAATCTTTACTATCTTTTGAAATATTGAAATGAATTTGAATACAAAGATGAAAAATGATTTAGCATTTCTTGCCGTAATTAAAAATTACTAATCAAGTAATTTTTAATTTTTTTCTTAAATCGTACATAAAATTGAATTATTTACAATCACATTCGTAATGTAGATTGGAAACTGAACAACACATTTATTTTCCTTTTTTTTGGTAAAAATGTTCTTTCTTTAAATATATTTTCTTCCCTGAAGAAATGCAGCTGATAAATTTCATTCATTTATATATAATTTGGATGCATATATTATTTAACAAAAGATCTACGAACCTATGTTGAGATGAAATAATAAAATAAGGTATTTGCTGTTGCCTGATTTAAAACACCCTCTTTTAACACAGTTAATGCGCTTTATACTTGCTCTTCCTGATTGGCGGTTTTTCTTGAAGAGCACGGGACCTGATTTCACTAATCAACTATTATTTCGTTACTATACTAGACAAACAATTTCGATCCAATTACGTTATATTTATGCATACATTCTATTAGGGAACAGTTTATCATCTTTCATGAATTTAAAGAAAAATAAAATCTTACAAAAAAGAATCATTTTGTTCTACTTTTCCAAATGCACGCTGTTGTGTGTAAAATACAAAAGACAATCAATATCATGGCAAAAATGCTTTCAATCCGTATTTTCTTTGTATTTCGGACTGCTATATATTTTAAATCCTAAGGCTTTTCTGATAAGCACAGAGACAGGGGTTGAATCAAACGTTTTTGTTGCTCGTGCTGCTGGAAAACCAATTCTGTCACTATGATTGATGCCATCCATTTCATACAGAAATAGAGGCATTTTTTTACGCTATTAGAAAAGCATTTTCGTTTCGCATCGTAGCTGTTGAAAAACATCGGTTGTTTACATCGAATCAGTAAAGTCTCAAAATGATTTTTTCAAAACTGATTTTAGTTTTCCATGGTAACTCTTGATGCATTGTTTAGAACGCAAAGAAAAAAGTATTTTATTACTTTTTATCATCGATTATTTTGGCACTTGTAAAGTATATTCAATTTAATGATTTTATTAATATTTTGTGCAAAAAAAACTGAAAAAAAATATTAATCTAATAATATGTGTATTTAGTATAACATGTAATCGAAGTAAACTTCATGCCGTATTTGAATGAGTGTATATTAACGTCGAACAATAAATCAACATGATGTGACTATTGACATTGACTTTCGTAATTTTGAATTACGGTAAAGTGTGACAAAGACAACATCTAAGTAAGGGCCCCTCTCAGAAATTCCACACCACTCCAATGAGAGAGGATTTTCAACTTTGGCACTTTTAACGAACTTCAACCTAGTAAAAGGTGGGACACTACTGCCACAAGTCCGTGGTCACGACCATAGAACTACCACGGCCACCTGCTTTATTTAAAATAAGTCATTTAGAATATACAATATTTGAATGTTGCCTTTTTATTGTGTATTTTAAATATGGATTTTGTGAGGTTCATTGTTATGATTTCATTTTTCTTAGATTTTATTTCGTTTTTTCAATTTTACTTTGCGTAAATCAAAGCTCATTTTATAAAATTAAAACAGCGTAAAATTTAAAAGAAATTAATTTGTTTGGTTTTCCTGCCTAAGTTTTCTTGCTAAACAATTGAGAAAAGAGGTGGCAGAGTAATCCATAGAAAGTATTGGCATTGAAGCCGTGTACAGGTGTTAGAATTATAAATAGAGATGTTTATATAAGAAGCTGCATTAGGATTAGGTTTAAAATTGGTGTGATTATTTCATATGTTGCGTCACAATTATATTTATTAGATTCTATTTATCTCAAGTTAATGTTTATTTTAATTATATACTCTTCACACACGCTGATTATTTTAAATACATGGGATAAATAATGTGACAATTCAGTTTTTAATCTGTGATTCTTCTGGATGAACTTGTCAATTTTTGTATAAATAAATGAAAAAATATCCTGACATATATTCTCTACAACTTCAGTTTGAAATTTAAAATCTATGGATGATATTATGACAAATGTTACAAAAGAATCTTGAATAAAAGAATATTAAAATTATAGGTATTTGTCACGAATTCATATTTATTTGTAATAATTTAAAATATCAGTGTTCCTTTTAAATTAATAGTAAGTAAGGAAAAATATGCATTGAATACTTAAATTGTATATTTAATAAATATGAATTGTTTTTGAGTATTTGATTTTAAATTAGCGTTTCAGTATATGCATAGCAAGAATATATTGTCATGCGTGAAGCTACATATTATGCTCGTGATATTTATTTGAAAATTTATCTAATTATAATTATAATGAGAAGTCTAAAATGAAAGGAAATAAAACGAGGTAAAAGTTATGATGTTCAGGTATTTAGCATTAAATAAACTAGTAATAAACTTGTATAGATAAATTTTATAAATTTAGTGTCGCAAATTACATTTTTCAAAAAACTTGATTTAAAAGAATTGAATTCCATTTTGAAATGGCATTATTTTGAATCTTTATTTTAGCAGTTGCTATAATTTTTTTTATATAAACGTAGGCTATTAAAACTAATTATTAATATATAGATATACTGTCGTTATATTATAGCAATAACTGATAGATCTTGTAAGAATTTTTTTTTTGGGGTGATGAAAGCAGCTTTACAATAACACAAAAGTTTGTCATTTAGATCATTACGGGGATTTCTACTCTGCTATTATAACAACTGCTTTGTAATTTTGGAGTATGTGTTGTAAGATCGTCTTGTAGTTGAATTAATCCCCTCTAATTAACCGGATTTACCGTTTTTATTATTTCCTTCAAAACACATCGCTATTTTAACAATTTTAAATCGCATCGGGAACTACAGGCAGATTCCTCCATTTTACGTTCGAGACTACTTTCCTCTTCTCTCCTTCCCGCTCAAAGGCCAAAACAGTTCACAGCAGCGCCCTCTTTCTAGTCTATCGTGTGCTATGTGTCAAGCCTCCTATGTGCCACGCCGTTACAGTGTATAATATAACATGTAATTTCTTTAAAATTACCTATCTTCAAAGTAATTGTATATAATTTAGAATATTTTTGTAAAGGAAAAATAATAAATTCTTATTTAAGGCGATTTTAAGTATAAATTTGTTTATTCAAAATGATCAAAGCATTTATTTATGTCTCAATTTATTTTCGTTAGATAGTAAATGTGGGATGTTTTTCACGATGGAATGAATAACATATTTTCAACATGTATTGAACATTGATGAAACAATTTACCAGCCATATTACAAAAGTATTTTGCTCATAACACGTACTTTAAAAATGTTTGTACTTAGAAATCTATATTATTCCAGAAACCATGAAAACAAATGAAATATAGTTTTATTAAAAAATTTTCAGTTTTGTTTTTGTTTTGTAAGAAAAGTGATAAGTGATGCAGGGAAAATGCATCACATTAGTTTACACACACACAAGTTATTGTTATTTCTCTTAACAAATCTCTAATAAATTAATTTAAATAAAGTTTGTTCAAATAACGTATTTATTTGTTATTTCTACTAACAATAAAATTGTTTACTGAAAAATCCGATTTATAACGCGCACTTTTAACTCAAAAAAAATTACATCGAAATTTACGGGTGCACTTTATACGCTGGGAATAAAAATGAGCGTTTTAAAAAAAGATGAGCATAGAAAAAATAATATTGTTATATGTACATCAAAATACTGTTAATGTAAAAGAAATGACTTCCATTATGAACTTAGAGGGTGGTAGTTCTAGAAGTATACTTTTTCTAAAACTTGGAAAGATACCTTGAATAAATGACTATACACACATTTCAAGTTTCTTAGTAAAAAAGGGGGTGCTCGTTATGAGGCGAATGTACCTGAAAATTAAAAATTGCATCTTGAAAGCAAAGATGCTTTTTATACGCCGGATTTTACGGTAATTAAATATGTAAAAATAAGCAATTTTTTTGAATGTTTTTTTAAAGTTTTACTTTGTGTTATTTTTAAATATATCACTTTAAATCTTTATTTTTAAAACAGAGCATTTAAGAAGGAGCAAGGTATCATTTGTTTTTTGTTAATTTTTCTTTCAAAGTATTTTATGCTAAGTTTTTCGTAATGTGCTTTAAACTGATCAAATTGAGTGCAGGGCCGTTCGACTCACCAAATAGCATCCTTTTGGCGAATGTAACTTCCAGATGCAATTTTATAAATTGCAGTTCTAAAATTTCTGGAATAAAATGGATTTTATAAGTGTTTAATGTTGTGAAATATTTCCAAATTTATATTTACTGAGTGTACGTGTAGGTTTTGAAAGATTTTGTGTGAAAATTGAGCTTTTTATTGTGTAGAATAGGTAAGAAGCTGATTATTCCAAGCTTTTTCTATTGCCTACCATTACATTTTTCCGTTTTTCTTGTCAGTATACGAATTCTACTTTAAAAACGCGACTGATCCTTAGAGGAAATTCTAGAATCGATTCATTACTTGCGTTTCTTTCAAGAATAGAAGTACTTCTCAGATAGGCATACATCGAATGAGTGGTAATCTGTAGGATCAAATTCTGGAGAATATGGTGAATGTGCGGTAGGATATTCCATTTGAAGGCTTCTAGATACATCAATGCATTAATTGTTGTCGGTAGCGATTCTCTGTGATAGTTTAATTCGGTCTTCGCAACTCATAACATGCTACACCCGTACTGATCATGAATTTTTAGTTTCGCCCTTAATGCTGATGCGTAGAGTTAATCTTACGATTTTTTTTACATTTTATCTTGAAAAATCTAGTTTTCATCACCAGTTACAATTTCACGTAAAAAAATCCATTCAGATCATTAACTTGGAAAATGTGTTCGCCAGTAAAATATTTTTTTCACGTCTATTGGCTTTAAAATTCGTACGTTGTTAAATCTCCTTGCTTTTGAACCTTTCTCCTAACTTGGAGAACAATGAAATTACTTGTTCAGTCATTTTCAATAATTCTGCAAATTTTTCTTGTGTTTAACAACAAGAGATTCCATTCAGTAATGCCTCCAATTCTACATCTTACTCACTTTTATCTTAAACCTAACCTATTTGATTCGACTTTTTAAAAGTTTATTAAAATAAAAACCACAGTTTGTACTTTCGTCTTATTTATTATATAATTTTTAAACTTCAACTGCGTAGACTTGCATTAATAAAATGTGCTGTTTGCGTAAAAAGTCCCATAATGTGCTTATAAGTAACATTTTTTCACTTTTCCACATTTGTTTGTTGGAAAAGTTAGAAGTGGCATGTTCAACTATATATATATATATATATATATATATATATATATATATATATATATATATATATATATATATATATATATATAAACAAATAGTGGCACTCGTCCCAAAACGTTTGGTCACCCCTGCTCTAAGATATCATCTAATATACTCCAAGATATCATGTTCCACGTGTATTCGGCTAGTAGTACTGTCGCCATGGTTCTTTACTGTTTGATCATAGATGTTATGTGACTTGAGCTGGTATATATATCAACCCTCCCCAGCGCCTGAGGTAATCTCCGATATCCTCCTGAGCACTGCTTAGTCCCCTTCTATCCCCTAAAATCTCATAGAATTAACCGAACCACATTCGCGAAAAACCACGCAAGGAGGATTTTGGCTGGTTTTAATCGGACCCTCAGGGCTTTTTTTTTATTCGGTATTTTCACAGCCGGGGATCCAGTTTCACTGTCCCTTTCCAACCCTTTTAGCTGGCCTTTGTTAGCCCCAGTGTGGGTTACACTTAATCCGGTGGGCATGTGTGTGACTATGTCATTATATATAGGAAGTTTTTTTCTCTTTCTCTCTCTTTTAGTGTCTGTCTCTCACTTGCTTTTCACGCTGAAAAAACTCTTTGTTTTTGTACCCTCAGGGCGTGGAAGTACGTTAAACTGATGCCTCGAGTTCTTGGAAAAGTTAATGTACCGCTTTGGTAGCTCCACCTTTGGCAAAAAGCTTTGAATCTCATTTCTCCCCTTTTTAGACGTTACAAAAGAAGTTCGTTATGGCTCTGAATATATTCGTTGTACAAAGCAGCCATGTTTAAAACGAATTTTAAACGCACGAATATCATTAATGAAAAGCAGTTCAAAAGGCTTAAAAATTCAGTGATTAAAGAATAAATATTATGTTTTCCATAACATTTTTTTCAAAAATAATTTAAAAGAACTTGCAAATAACATATCACACAACAAAAAGCTCGATCGAGTTTGTTTTTTTCCCTACAATAATTAATTTAATATCTGTTTATTAAATTTATTTTTATAGTTAAAAAAATTAAAAGCAAAAATAACTATTACTAATGACTTTTTTATTATTATATTTTTTATTTAATTTTAATGTTTTTGAAATCTCTACGAAAGCTATAATTTTAAAGCTTTTTTTTATCGTAAGTGGAAAAATATTGAGGAACATTTAAATAAAAAGGAAAGAAAGAGAGAGAGAGTTGAAACGAATTGAAATAATATTGGTTAGTTAAAACTGGGGTTGATTGTAGTCTTGTTGCTTTTGTAACATATTGAATTGGTTATAGCATTTTAAATTAAGCTAAGATAATGTAGCATCGGATATATGTATATATATATGTAATAATTCCCTCTAGTATCCTTTTAATTAACCCCTTTTAAATAATCTTCTTTAAATAACTTTTAATTGTTTGGCTCAGAGAGGACTTTTAAGGATGAAATAATGCATAATGTGAGTTTTAACAGAATTTCTTATAGGTAAATGAGACGAACTTTTAAAAGTAAAAATCGTTCTTTGGGCGTTAGAGATTAAGTTAAAAGTGGTAAATTCGGAATTGGGCTCATTGAAGTCGCCTTTAGTGTAACAATTATTTAATAATTTAAATTTGGCTTCACACAAAGACAACACAAATCGTTAAAAAAATAATTGGTGAAGAACATGGACGAATTTTCATTGCGACTATTTTTCTTTCTTTGCCTGGTCTTTACTGAAGACGTGTGGTCGCCAGAGGGCACTTCTGCCACTTTATACTGTCAGTTACGGTTATAACAGCACGAGTGGTTACAAATTCTTTTTTATAATAATCTTTATCTGCTTAGAAGGCATATGTTTTCAAAACACCCCTTGACAAACAAACAAACAAGCAAATGTTTTTTTAAGTGTTAGTTTGGTTATAAATATTTAATCCTTGATAAAAAAAATGTTTGGTATTGCGGATTAAAATTTTTCTTATTTACTAGTGAAATAACAGGACTAGGTAGTTTTTTTTACCTAAATGAAGGAAAGAAATAAGTGACATCTCAATGTCATCTTCTCCGTATGGCCGAACTCGACGACATTTCTCCTGGCCTAAATCCTCATAAAGTGCAACCGACGGAAGAACGTTGAACAGCCTAATTCATGTGTGAAATCGAAATTGATGCGATGTAAAACACATTTGTTCCATTTCACCTCACCCCTTATCGATTTGGTGGGATGCACAGATGGAAAGCTCAGCCAAAAAAAGAAAAGATCTGGGTTTTTTTCCCCTCTCTCTTTTGCCATTATTGCGTTTTCCCCTTTAAGCTAGTCCGCTAAGAATGAAATAGGATACCCAGGTATTCGAAAGGTCAGATAGAAAGTATTATGGTGGTTATTTGTTTCCGATGCAAGGTATCGTTCATATATCTTGAGTAAATGCCCAAACAGATACTATAGGTGACTCTAGGTATTTGTGAGAAAAAAATTTGTGCAAAAAATGATTTTCCTTTTCTTTTGTGCTAAAAAATAAGATTTATCTCAGTTTTATCTAAAATTTCTCCAGTTCCTTTTTTTAAAAACTTATTTTGAACATATTCAAAATTCTGTTTGCATATTATAGACTAATTATGACATTGAAGTATCTCTGAAAGTAAGGAAAGCGCATTCAATGTTTTCCTTTCGAAGACAGTTAAGAAAATATAATTTAATAATATGCTTGCAATCACTTATTGCCTTGTGAATTGTCCTCACATGCTTCATAGACAAAGATTAAAGATTGGATTTAAAGATAGATTTCGTATGCAATCACACAGTTATAGTATTTATTGTCACCATAATCGTACTCTACGCGTGTGCATATTGTTTTTCTCCTAAAATAAGGATATTATGTGATCTGAATCCACAAATATTTTTATCTTTTTCTCCTATCAAAACTTAAAACTAGTTGTTTTTTCATTTCATAATTATATTAATAATTTTTATGAAATAAAGGATATATATTTTTATAAAAACTGGTCAACTGAATGTATGTCAGCGGCTGCTTGATGAAACGTTATTGAAATATATTTATACGTTCTGTAGCTAAATAAAGCAAAAAATTTATGCAGTTTTTAATATATATAGACTCAATAATTATGAAGCAGACACATTCGCACACATGCACTCTTTATGCTCCACAAATTAATTCGCGCTTGGATCCCATTTCTATTAAATAAATGTACACAATGGCTTTATTTCTTTACCAGCTGCTTTTGATCATAATTCCAGCACACTAACCCTAATTTTCTGCAGACTGTAAAGTTAATTTAACGTCCATGTGATGACCTTACGGGTACATTTCTCCCGTTTCGAATACTCCCGAATGGACCATCATGAAAGATTAAAGTTAATGGCATCTACACGATGTAATAGGCAATAATAATTTGTCAGTCCACACCGGAGGTACACATGTATCGATGATAGCTACCACATCATTAAGCCACAAGTTTTCCCTACCCCTGGTCATCATAAGCGCCTCTCGGTCACCTCCGGTAATGTCCATCTCTACCCTAAGAGCTAATAACAGTTCTAAGCAATCTAATAGTTGCAAAGACAATAACATGGATGGGGCTTTAACGGTTTCGCTAGTCTGTGGTTTACTGCGCTCCATTCTGTTTGATTTCTACTGCTTTAAAGGGAGGAGAGGAAAGGGGTATATCACGGACAATGGACGGCAATTGTCTTTGACCAAGGCCCCGTTATATAATCATGAAGTCTCACTAAGGAGCTGTTCTCTGCCACGCCTAATGCAACAATCGTGTCACATTAAGCATCGGCGAAGCAGAACGCAGCCCTTTGCATAATAACGTGCTTTATGCGAATACCTCGATACTGGGCTGATGGTTTCTGAACGCTTAAATTCAATTGAGTTTGGCCGGTTCCGCCACGTTTTCTGGATAGACGTCAAGTGGAAAGGGGCATTCAGACCTCGGTGTGTGTGATCGGAGGAATGATCTGGGCTGGAATGGTGAGTGTGTGGTGCAACGCCCCGATCCAGTGCTCAGGCTCTCTGTGTGAGGTGGTTACAATTCGGATAGGAGATAATAATTGAATAGGTGATCACAGAGATGCCCCAGTGCATTAGATTTGTCTTAGTGAGAAGATGTTATTTCCTGATCATTATTTAATGCTTTCGATAAGGTATTGATTCGTGAAAATTTGTTTGCCATTGAGGTTTTGTCTATGCTTAATTATCAAGAAAATGTTTAAATAAATCTTATGTACTTTGATGAGTTGTCATTAATTGGAATTCCAAGTACGTGCGTGTAGAATGAAAACTTTTTGTTGGATTTTGTTTCAGAAATATACAAATTTTATTTTTGCGAATGAGAAAAATAATTTAAGTCGTGATTTTATAGAAAATCTTTTTTTTTTCAATTTACAAAAACATAATAGTAATAGCATTAAATAATATTTGTTACTTAATTATAACAGTAATTAATAGGGATTTTATTTAATTATAATATTAAATAATTTATTTGGTTCATTTCTGCTATCGTTGCTTCTGGTTTGGTAAAGAAATAATTATACTTTATAAAACTTCTTATAAATAATGAAATGTGTACATTTGTATAAACTATTTACCCCTTTCGAAACAGTTTTTGTAATAAGGCGCATTTTTTAATTTAATATTTATAAAATTTCTTCTGTTAGGCATATGTGTATGTGTTATATAATCCATTTGATTACAACTGATTAAATATTCATCAATTTTATTACAAGAAGTTTTGAACATATTTTAATTTTCTTAAGGGAACACACATATAATGTTATTTAGAATATTTTATTGAAGAAAAATACGTTTCTTCACTTCACTCACAATCTTACAAAAAATTTATTTAAAAAAAAACTAAGGATCATTTTTGTGGATATATGATCAGTATAAAAATACCTCCTCTAGTGTGAATGAATAGGTAATTCATAACTTATAGTAAACAAAGATCAAACATGAAAACTTAGGTCAAGCATTGTATTCTTATAACTGAAAATGTCTCTCAAATATCCGTATGTTTTCTTTGATCTAAACACACATTTTCTATAGCTTCTTTTCATATTTCAACAAAAACATAAAGCCATATTTAAGTTAATTCATCTTACACATTTTTGACTGTCAGTTTCTGGCATTACTTGAATAGGATTGTTACCTGGATTCCGCCTGCCTTTGACTTATGGTACCATTTTTACGGTAAAAAAAATACCCGAAAACTACGTTCTGCATCGAAATCAGATAATTCCTAAATTAATGACGTAGGAAGTGGTGTAGATTTATTAGCAAACAGAAGAATGTTAGATATACATTGAAGAGACATCGTGTTCTTCACAGATGGTGCGCCCATGAAGACCTAAAAAATAAATAGATGTTGTAGGTGTTCGAATAGAACACACCCTAATTGCTCTTCTGTAACAGAGGCGTCAACCTCTAGCATAGAAAAGAAACTCCAAAAAGCATTGACTCGATTTATAAGTTGGCAAGTTGTGTATATGAAGTATGTGGGTTGAAATTCGATAAGGAAGGCTACTGGGACACCTGTTGTGTATGCTCACTAAAAGGATTTGTTTAGTTTTGAATGAAATGCAAAGGTTTTGGATCGCTTCCAGGGTGAACGTGTGTACTGCTTCCTCTTTTGCATCGAGGAAGATGCGTCTTTCTGTTTTGAATATTAAAATGCGCATTTCATATGGATGAGTTAAGGTCGAAGGCGGTTTCATAAATACGCATATTGTTTGCGGTGAAGAGAATATTTAACAGGGTGTGCTTCTCACTCCCGTAAACAACTGGATTCAGTTGTCTGAACAATCTGCATGAAGTTACCGAGGCATTTGTGAGATATAGGTTAGAGATGATGCAAAAATTAATGATACCCCAGTACATTGAAAAAAGAATATAATTCTTCGATTTATATTATACTGAAACTGTAACATATGTCTGGTTCGTATGAATGGTAATTTGCAGTTGATTATGCATTCAAAATGTTTCTATTAATTTAAGAAACGGGCTAATATTTCGTAGTTTCCATTTCAGTGAATTTTAAAATGCGCATGTGCGCATTGATGTTTATACGTATAATTTCAGCAATAGACGATAGCGATCATTTTAATTCAAGTTCTATCTGAATCAATGTATTTTGGAATTGAGAATTTTTTCAATTTTTTTTCTTGATTTCTAATACGGCGCTTCCTGTATTACACATAACTCCTTCAAACACGTGGAAATATGTACTTGTATATAAAAATATTTTGTTCAATATATGTATATATATGATTGTCGTTTTTAGTGGAATCAAACGTAATTGGGACCTCTTTATCTTGTTGGCGTCGTGCAATTGAAGGGGCTGTTTATTTAATTGTATTGCACATTTTATTTACAAACACAAAGTGAAAAGCAAAACAAACACATACGGATATTAGACAATGGACAAAATCATTATTTTTTACATTCCAAAAATCTCAGCTTTTATACCTTTTTCTACCGGAAACCGCTACAATCTTTGATAATCATATGATTTATAGTATTTAATACAATGGTTGGTCAGAAAGGGCGGCTGATAGGATAGCTATAGAATATTGCATCATCTTACTTTGAAATGTTTTTGAAGAGATAAAGTTGCAGTTAAAAGGATATTTCCCTTTAGGCGGGTAAACTAAAAGAATTATTTATCATACAATGTCTCGGAGGGTCCAAGACTATCATTAATTTTTGAGAAAATCCCTCGAAAGAAAATAATTTAATTGGAAAATTTTTACAGACACGCACACATGCACATTAAGATTTTATATTCTTTTAAACGTATTTTATCAAACGCAAATTTTAAGGGAGAAGATAACGTCATGTGGTGAATTTTTTTTATTATTTCTCTGACAAATGAATATACTTTTCATGTAAAAGGTATTAACCACATTCAAAAGCATGTTTTTCTAAATAAAATAATGGCTTTCATATTTAATTTGGTAATTTTTAATTGGATTAAATGAATGGTTATGGGGCCTGAGCAGACTTAGTTAGCGCGGACAGTGGCTACAGCGGACACGTGAGGAGAGTTGGGTGGACAGAGCAGACATTCTCTTGCACCTATTGTGGTGTTTCCATGTGTAAAATTGTATGTAAGAATTGGAAACATCCTAAAAGAATTCAAAACATTAAATCAGTTGTGTAAATAGGTTAGACCAAATCCAGTGGTAAATGATATTTATGCCTTTATAATAAAGGTTAGTTTGTATTTATTTTTCTTTTATTTACTTGTATCTCTTTCATATATTTTACTTCTAGTATTTATTTTTACTTACACTAATAAAATTAATTAATTTTATGGCAATTGCACCTGTTCTAATATTTATTTCATTCTAATATAGTTTTCCTCAAAATGTCTGAAATTCGCTCATACCCTTCATTATACAATTACTTATTATTAATTTTTAAATATTTCTCTGAAAGTTTTTATTTTTATAACATTTCGCTAGGTTTAAAATTCATTCGCACTACGATATCTTAGCAATTTAATATAAATTCTTGGGGAAAATGTCTTTATCCTTGTAATTCGATAATCAAGTGCAAAAACAGAAAACTTCGGTAAAAAAAAGGAGGGGGGAGTTATCAGACGTGAAAGAGGTTTGCCACTTAAAATACTATTTTAAATTATATTTGTGATTATTAAAAGTATTTATTTACTTATTTATCTGCTCCCTTTATCTGTTCTAAGATGGGGGGAGGGAATGTGTCCGCTCTAACCACGATGATTTTCGGAGTGTTCGTTATAACCACGAAATCTTATGTGTTCGCTCTGACAACGTCCGCTGTAGCCACACCACCTAATGGATTTCATGTCTGATCGCTGAAAATCTATTTTATTAATAAACTTACTCACACCTGTCATATTTTCAAAACCATGACAGATGTTCTTCAACCAATTACTCAACCAGAACAATTTTCAGCGAGCCCTAAGATGTACCTAGTATTTATTCGTAATTCAACCCAACCTGATTGTGGATGGAATCACATCAGTAACCACCTGCTGCGCGTCATTAAAAAGCGGAAATGATTAGATGTTTGATCTTGATTTATTCTAAATCACGGCGAATAAAATGAGCCTTGTAGTGATGTGTGCTATTTCAAAGTGTAAGCGCACAATTTCGGTGAATATGACTAGAATAATCAAATATGCGCTCTTTTAATAGCTCTAGAAATGAAACATAGTATTGTATGTGGATTATTTTTACGAAATAAACTTCTCCATTTCAATACATAATTCAAAGACATATTTATTTTTAGGTAATATTTTTGTACTCTATTGAAAATATCGATAAACTAATTTCCGTAAAAGAAACATCATTTTTTAATTTAATACATTTATCACTTTGAAATATTTGTTACAATGAACATAATGTGTGTGCTCGAGAGAGAGAGATGAATAAACAATCGAAAATACTCATTAGCAGGGACGGAAAAAACTTTTCCAGGGTACGGGCTACTTTTAATTTTTTGAAAGTGTTGCGGTCCACCTAGTGGCGTAGGTGTGATGGGTTAAAAAAAAGGTCTACAATATATATTATAACTTAACCCTCGATCACTCGCGCGGGGTGTTCTGTACACCCCAGCCACAAGAAAACTTTCCCGGATTCTAAAAAGAATGCGTAGAACCACATTTTTTTCTTTAGCTGCACATTTTAGGTCATTGAACCTTCAGGCTTGATGTAATCCTTCTTTCTCGAACGATTGGAATGTAATGACCTCCAAAAATTTATCTGGGGGCTGAGATCTCCCGCGAGAAGTTGAGCATATGTATACAGTCAGCTCTGAATGTTTGGAAAATGATTAAAATATTATTTTTCTACTTTCTACAATCATTATCTCATTAATTATGAATTATATTTATTACTGGTATATACGTTTTACTGGTTTAGGAAAAAATATAAAATTATGTGTTTTAAAATGAAAATTTTGTATGTTAAGCTTAAATTAATGTTAGTCTCATTTGTATGCAATAAATTTAATGCATTTATTTGTATAATACAAAAAATATCTTTTACTTTATAAATATGTATCATGATGACTTAATTTTATTTTTATAATTAAATACACGTGTTAAAAATTTGAGGTGTTCTCTACACCCCGCGAGTAACGACGGTAGCAAAACCCGAAAATACGAAATATGCACCTATATACTACATACAAAACTACAATGGAAAAAATTACACTTTTCAGACCGCAATTAAAGCTAAGCGCCGGATTCAAACATAATAATAATATCAAATTATGCATTTATTATCGAACAATTCAAAATACGTTGAAAAATTAAACATTTTCATTTGAAGTTAGTTCTCGTAGTTATAGTCAATAGAAGACTTAGTCTGCATACCATCAGTCAATCTTGAATATTTCGGAATATACTTACTAACTGGGTATACTTCGGTATATAATTATTCTATTACTTCAGGTGGTCATCCCCAAAATGTCTTTGCAGTCCACCAGTCGATAGCGATCTACTTACACCCACCCCTGTTCTTTAGTGATTTCGTTTTAACTCTTCATTATTGGATATTGTAATATGCAATAATAAAAAATTGTCTAATAATTAAGGGAATTTGTTTTACTGTCTTTTTAAATAAAATATTTAAATTGGAATCTCCATGAACATTTACGAATTAACATCCTGCTATAAATATATCCAATTAATACTGAAGTTATATAAAATAAAAACTACACAACATCTTACATTAAGGAAATAATTGAGAACCAATTGCACATCAAAGCGCAATTCAATTTCTTCAAGAAAGATAGTCTACATTTAGAATCGATCTCCCTATAACTTTACCGTGAGGGATGAATATTATATTTTCATCACAAACGTTTTTCTCACAGTGTAAATGACGAATCCTGAAATCACAGGTTCTGGTAAAATAGAGGGGTTACCTTCTAAAATATTATCCGATCTCCCGTTTCGAAATAAAAATGAATACAAAAAGAAAAAAGTAAAAGTTCCCATGGAAAATCGGGAAAAAGCATGACTGATGAGCGCAAAAATCCTTGCTCATTATCCATTGCAGCCCTCTTTTCTCGTAGGCTAATCGACGCGAAACTGATACCATTGACCTGAACCACACCAGATCATTTATAACGAAAATTCGCAAACGGTGGGATTTAAAAACCATACATTCGGGATTTAGAAAAGAAAAGATTGGGATGAAGGGGAAAAAATGGTTCCGGATTTTTTTTTCAAAAAAGCAGGGTCCACAGGGTGAGGATTTCTAATTTTCGGGGGTGAGAGTGGGACCATCTGAGTTTTGGGATGGTGTGCCAGATGCTTTTCTCATCCATCATAAACTTTTTTTATCCCCTTTCCCCTAGATAGAAGTGTAAATCGACCCAGCCCCGAACCTGGTAATTTTCCTTCACCTGCTGCATTTAGGCTCATTTGGAAATTGGGATGGAGATGTAATTCTTCACCATTGAAGTGAGAAGTATTTTGGTAATTGAGAAAGAAATTTGAATGCTATTAAAGGGATTTGAGTTTTAGAATTATGTGATGTAGATTATTATTTAAATGATTGAGAAATGTAAGGTTAATTGTAATTAAATGATTAAAAGGAAAAGTATTTCTGTAATAATACTGTATAAAAACCAGTGTGACTATTCATAATACAAATAATCAGTTCATAAACCTATGAAATGCCTTTATCTTGATATGTGGGCTAAGTATTTTATTATTACACAAATTTTGATATAACCCTGTTATTAAGAAGTGTAATTAAAATTACGAGGAACTTGATAACGTCTTGATCAATATTAAACAAAAACGTCTTCTCACTTTTTATTATGAATATTTTAAAATTAAATGTACGTATATTAATACGTGAATAGAAGTAAGCTTATAAGAGATATGTAATTAATTTTATTGAAATAAAAAAATACTTCCTTTTCACATGAAATAGCTTCTACTATTACATGGATGTTGACAAATTTATATTACACACACCAATTTATACTATATCTTAATTACATATTCAGGCATAGCGGGAAGAAATTTGCCGATGCTACGTCAATTATCTTGAGAATTATTTAATGCCTCTTTAAAAAAAAGAAGAAACCCATTAATGTATAGGAATAAGAAATAAAATTTTACTGCCTGGAAAAGAATAAAATGAATATGTAAATGTTAAAAAAACATTTTAAGAGAAGAGATACTTATTAAATATACTTTCTAGAATTATAATTGGTTGTTATATAGTTTTTTTTAATTATCACTAACACTCAGTTTCTTTCTTTTTGAAGGAAAAAAAATGGAAACTGTAAACAAGAAAACAAATTACTTTAAAGTCAGTTATATTATTGATTACTGTACTATAATGATTTTTAATAAATTTTGAAAGGGAAAAGAAGGAAAATTAGTTATTTCTTATATAAGTTTTTTCTTTGTTTAGATTCCTGAATTTCGTACCTTATTTCATTCCTTTAAGAGATGTACCTCAATCAAAGACGGCTCTTTTATCTTTTTTTAGCGCCTTTATCTTATGTGCATCAAATATTTATATTATTTTTCGTGCAATGTTTTATTTAAAGAGCATTTTTTATAAACGTTTCTGTTACAACTCACCTCAATCAGTGGAAAATAGAAAATATTAAATTATTAAATAAATGTTTTCGAACATACATGTGTGATTTTTTTAGTCTAAATGTAATTACGCATTACTATATTTCAAAAAAATAATATGCACCACTTGCATTTCTTTTAACTCAACACTGTTTTCTTAGTGATTTTTATTTTTGTTAATTAAGTGATCACATTAAAAAAATAACAATACAAATTTGTTACTTTGTGATTGTATCTTACTTTCTCCTCTCTCAATTTAAGCAGTTTATAGAAAAATGGATCTAGCATATTTAAACTAAACAATTCGTTGCTTCTATTACCACAACATTCCTGCCTTATTGTACTACTTTATTCGCATGCATCTCAGGCCGCCAAGGTCACTCCACCAGCAAGAGGCGATGGTTGTTTGGCTATGAGGAGATGCTTTTTTTCATTGAAGCAAATGTTCTCAAAGGACAATGTCGATTCTATTGTAGTTGGATGTCTCTTTAAATTATGACGACCCTGACCGGTATTTATTTATGTGTGGAGTTTTTTGGAGTGCGCTCTTCAGCTAGATGTGGGTTCATTGAAAAACGAGGACACGTAAAGAAAAACAAAATAATTCTATTGGCGTGAGGTTAAAGGTTGATGTGAATTTAATGACTTTGAGTTTGATTCCGAGCATCATTAAAATGTATAATATTGGAAATATTATAAACTGGGTGACAGAGGCTGCTGAATAGTTCATGTTTTTGTCATGTTTGCGAGCAATCAATTACATTTAATTCACTCTGAAAAAAATTATGTTTTGAATATGTAAAGCAGACATGTCAAACTCATATGGTATTACGGGCCGGAAGTTCTATTTTATATTAAGTTGATGACCGCATGTTTTTAATGTTAAAAAAATAATAAATATATTTGAAATAAATACACGCAATTTGTTTAATAATAGCAAAAATAGAAGATTATAAAAAAAACATTTAGTGAGTAATTAAAAAAACATTTAGTGAATAATTAAAAAACATTTAGTGAATAATTAAAAAACATTTAGTAAATAATTAAAAAAACATTTAGTGAATAGTTAAAAAAACTTTTAGTGAATAACTAAAAAAAATATTTACTGAATTATATCTATCTTATTTTTATTTGTATTTATTTGTTATTTTATTATATAGTATTGTGTGCTGATCTATATTGGCTGGGCCGCAAAAATATTTGTTGCGGGCGGCGAGTTTAATACCCCTGATGTAAAGAATCAGGAAATTGTTTTGGGCTAATTTTTAAAATCATACCGTTGACACACTCTATTTTTTATTCGCAAAACTACTACACATTTTATTAGCAATTTTCTTTGCGAATTAACTTTAGTATATAAATCATTATATTAATAACTAGATAAATAACGGGCTTCTTTTTTGTTTTAAAAATGAAGAAAGAACGAGCTTTAGCATTTAGATGATCGGATATTTTTTAACTCGACATAGTTTTGTAAATATATCTTTTTATGTGAAATCATCTTTAAGAATACTATATCTTTATTATATCTGAAGAGAAATAATACATTATTATTATGAAACTAATAAAATATTGTATGTTAATTTTATACTTAATGTTGTTTAAAATACGCTTCATTTAAATCATGATATAACATACATAGAAACATTCAAATATTCAAATTTTGAAATCTTAAAATAATAATTATCCAACTGAGAAACCGTTATACTAAATAAATCGAATACCTATTGGTATTACAATCCTATAATTTTTGAAATGATAAATTTTAAATGGTTTTCTCAGTGAAATAATCTTGAAATAAATTTATGTTTGTAGAAGATATGTTTAAAATATGGATTTGATATCATGCAACTAAATTATATCATACTATTTTAACTACATTTTCATCAATAATCAAAAAGAGAAACGAGCAACGAACCAGAATTTAATTCAGAGAATATCTCCCGAAGCCTGAATCGAATTTCAGAAACTCAATTTGAATATTTAACTGAAATAAAAATGATCCCCTTTCCGCCATTTAATTGTGCCTTCTCAAGCTATTTATTTACGCTCAAATAAAACCGATATTGTCCCTGGCGTAAATTTGACGACTACTGCTAGAGGAATAATAGCAAAACTGGGGTTTCGTTCTTTTTTCCTTCTCGGCTATCACTGCAACGACGTTGTAACTTCAGATCGAAGGAATTCACCAAGTTATTCACTGATTAATTTGTTCGCTTTAAAGGAGGGAGACCAGTCTTCAGATAATTCATTCGTGATTATCACGAGGTATTTTAAGCACGTTAATTCCCTCAGTACTTAAATCTTGGAAAAGAAAAACCGAGTTAAAAATTTCAGCCTTTTCACTTAATCGCG
This sequence comes from Trichonephila clavipes, assembly GCA_019973935.1. NCBI lineage: Eukaryota > Metazoa > Arthropoda > Arachnida > Araneae > Nephilidae > Trichonephila > Trichonephila clavipes. Next base: position 542,068 of record BMAU01020258.1, on the reverse strand, counting down.
AATGAGTTGATAAGAATTTGCCCCTCTGGTTTTAAATTGAAACTAATTTAGTATACTCTTGTGAGATGTTTGGCAATGTTTACATTTGTATTTCAAATGTCGGGAAAGATTTTGTTCATCGATTAAGTTTATGGTGAGAATAAAGATATAAAGACGAGTGAAAATAAAAGTGGTTAAAATGAAATGTCTCGACTAAACGTGTTAAGTGATGAATAAATAGCTTCATTAATTCGGGTTTCGAATGCGAATTTAATTACATTTTAAGAATTCAGAGATATTAATCTTTCTAATAAATTTTGACGTCTTTTTTTTAACAATGCATCTTAAATTGTTTACTTTAGAATCATTATTCTGTTATATGAAATAAAAATTTTAGTAAAGAATGCGTACGTCAAATGTTATGTGATAATATTTACTTTTGAGGTTTAATGAAGTATTTGCAGTTTCTTTTAAATATTGACTGTTTTAAAATAATTTTGTAACATTTAAAAATGAATGCGTAGTAATACTAGTAAACGTAATAGCTTTAAATCTATTGGGAAATATCTGCGAATTAAGATGTATCAGTATTTTATTCTTTCATTGAAAAAAGAGATTTTGTTCAACTCTACATCTCTTTGTATGAACGATGTGATTTTACTTAAAAACTGTTGTTGCTTTTAATGCCACCTGTCGGACAGTGTCAGATCGAGGCCCACGAAATTTATAGTGGCAAAAGGCTAGTTGTACCACTGTCGTTAACCGTAGGTTTGAGCATCATGCAGGTGACAGTATGATTTGGCTCATTTCCACCCAATTTTGAGGAAGAATACTTTAGGGGCTGATCGGGGACTCCAGCCTCTCTTTCTTTTTAACGACCCCACGAGAGGATTTGCGGCTTGATAGCTATTTAGAGTACCCCCCGTGTCGCAAAGGCACTATATATTTACAAATAGCCATGTCTTCTCCGGGATTCATACCCAGGGTCTACGGCACTGCAGTCAGCATCACTTTTACTGCAACCAATTTATACCGAAGTGTAGGTAATGAAAATTATGTAAAACATACGTTAGGGTATAAAATATTCAAAATATAAGGCAAAGAAAAAATTTATATCAGGAACGCGTGTTACGAAAGAAATGATGTCATAATATGTATCTGTAACACATGTTTGAACATTTAACTCTCATCAGTGGTTATTTAGTTAATGTTTAGAGATAAATATGTAAAATAACGTTTAATTACTGAACTATTAATTTCTTAATCACTGCATTAAATTTACTGTGTCTATGAAATTCTCCATAATAACATTTTATTATAATTTTGTTTATTAAACATATAGGAAACATCAAATAAAGTCAGATTTTTTAAAAAGAAATTATTGTTGAGTATCTGCTATTTTCTTTTTCAGTATCAAATTATTACTTAAATAAAATTTTGCTCTTTATTTCCTATCTTAATTTTGTCAGTACATGTATCAAATTTAAAATGGACTATTAAATAAAAGCTTATTAAAAATAGGAAAAATAAGTATTCACTAAAAATCTGTGCATTCAGTGTTAAAATATAATATTACGTTGTAAATATGAAGCTTTATCTTTCGAAATAGTTTCTTAAATATTAATTAAGTCTTTGTGTTTAAATTATAGTTAAGACATAGAGACGTCCTGATTTGAAAGACCTAGAGGAATGATTTCTTCATAAAGCTCTATTTCATTGACTAGCCTTTTCAAAACCGAAAACTTTTCGAGTAATCTTCATCCATTTGCATAAAGTAATCATTACTCGTGCAGAACAACAACGCAAGCTAAATATTGACAAACAATTTTAGTTACGGCCCATTAATGGATATAAGGAAGAAAATTAGTTTGAAACCTAGCGCAAAGTGATACTGGAGGGGGTGGAGTGGAAGCAGACTGATAGGAGGCCCCCATTTTTCTCGCATTCAAATGGAATGGGCGGGGGAACCTGAAAATAAAGGTTCTTAATGAGTTGTAAAAGGCTGCTGGGTTAATTACCCGTTAGATTGGGAAATCGATGCTAGTGACGTCATATTAAAATGTCGATTTTTCGCATGCCAAAATAATTCTTCCGCAGATGAAGCCCGTGCCAATTTTTGAATTGAAAATGGACTCATTCCTCTTAAGAGAGGAATATTGTTTTAAGATTCGAAACATTCATCGGTATTTGAATGAAAATAATAAATATCAAAGAATTGTGCGAAAAATCGAAGTTGTTTGATTTAAAGGAGTACTTTGTAAGAAGTTAATGGAATCCGAATTGGTTTTGTTGATTGTTGATGCTATTATCAAATATTTCTTAAAAGATAATTGTTTTTGAGGTAGTGTTTCACTTTTAATTTGGTACTTGTAGTTACTGCTAACATTTTAATTTGGAAGAAATTTTAAATTTTTATTGCTGAGGCGAAAAGACGTAAATTTAACATTAACATAAATGGAATATTTTTATTTTTTAATAAGTTTTAAAGCTGTTGAAAAAGAATTAATTACTTTTTCCGTCTTTTTTTATTTAGAAATTGTTATTAGTTATTTTTCGATTTTTTTAATTATTTTTTTTATTCTCATCTTTAACTGTATAGTTATCAATTGGACTTTTTTTTTATATGTAATCAAAATTGAAAAGTTAATGTCAAAGCTAATATATCAATTTATCGCAAAATTTTCAATAAAAATATACAAATATTAATTATATTTTACATAGTTATTGCCGCATTAAAAGTGAAAATAAATTAAACCATTTCTCACTATGGTTGTATTAGGAAATCTAATATATCGCAGTATGTTTTCGGATATGTCGGTACTTAATATTTATGCTTGAACTGTAATCGTATTGCACCAAACAAGAATTTTGTGAATGCAATATGTACTTCCCACATATTTTCACTTTATTATACTTTGGAACTTACAGACTAGAATTCATAGCTTCTAAGACTCGCGGTCATGTTTGCAAACTTACCGTGGTGTCAAATTTCATTTGAAAAAATCTCAAAGAAAAAAAAAAGAAAAAGAAAGAAAGAAAAAAAAAACAGAATTAGGCGAATTGTACGAACAACGCTGAAAGTTTTCAACGCAGCTATTTTCTTAAACTTAGCATCAATAACGAATTGGATGTTAACCAATGCACTGTCAAAACTCATCAAAGCAAATGTCTTGGGAAATAGTTAAAATAAATTTGAACAATTTTTGTCTGGACTACTTAATTAATCACCATCTAGAATCCCCCCCCCATTTGTATAGTTCTGAAATCAAAGTCGTCGGCTGTATAACACGACTTAAATAAACAATCACCAGCAAAGCAAAAGCTACTGGTGTTATATTTGAGCATGCTCTTGGCAAATGGAGCAAAATCTCTTGGGAAATTGCCTTTTTCCTTGTCATTATAAATGTAGAGTAGAACGTCGTTTATCCGAATCAATTGGGACCGGACACCGTTCGGATACGCGATTGTTCGGACAACCGAAAACCAAATGCGATCCATGCAGTATATGAAACCGCACACTATACGAATATTGAAAATCAATCACACATTCGGGAAACGTGCTTGAAGAAAAAGCAAAATAGGTGCAAAAGGTCGCAATTTTACCTTTATTGTGGAAAATAATCACTTATTTTTCGCTGCACCATTGTACACCTTCGTTGTTTCGCTGCAAAGTCTCTGGTTCTCATGAACAGCAGTAATTGAGTAGGACACCACTCTGATTGTTGTTCGTACCACTGTATAGCTGTCTCTAATGCAGAAAATGCATCAGCATTTGATGGACCCTTGCAACTTTCGTTGTTGTTGTTGTCCTCGTTTTCATCCGTTTCATCGTCGACAGGGTCGGATTGTTCTTGCACGGAAGTCACAATCTCGTCATCATTTAGCATTTGAAATCCAGTCTTCTGCATCACATGCCATCCAGGTTTCTACATCTTCTTCATCGTATTCTTGAAATCTTGGGGTCGATTGGAATGAGTCAGTTATCTCCTCTCTGTGGGCGTCATTGAAGTCTTTTTCGCCTTCTAAATCTGAATTTCCCCAAATATCCCTGACCTTGGGTTTTCTGGTCACTTTTGACCTCACGCGAAACAACTGTTGAACAAGCACTGTTCGAAAACGTATTCATATACAGTACATGTAGTTGACAAAAAAAAAACACTGATCCGGATATTTGACGCTCCAGATAGTAAACGTTCGGATAAACGACGTTCTACTGCATATGGAAAATAATATAATATTCAGCATGGTATGAATAAAAGTATTGCCCACAATAATTATTTTGAAAAATTTGTTTTGATATAACGGGTAATCATCCAATAGGATTTCAAATTCTTTATTATTTCAATTGCATAAATTTTAAAGTATGAATTAAAATTAAGCACGAAATTTTACCATAAAAAATGTTATGAACATAAATTAAATGAATGAAAAGCATTTTGAAAATAAAGCATATGAAATAAAATTTACAACTGAGAAAAATTTCGCCAAACTTTTCGAGTAAAAGTTACTATAATGTATTTAACGGTAAATGCATTTCTCTAAATTAATGTACTAATTAATTTGTAGTGCCCCCTCAACATAGAAAATTTCGAAACTTACTATCATTCATAACATTTCTTAAGTAGTTTGATGTCAAAACTGTTGTTCATATAATAACACTTAATTAATCATTCTGTAATAAAAAAATTATCTTAATGGATTTTCTTATTAAAAAACAACTCTAGAAACGTTCCATCGTAATCTCTACACTGTAATTAATCGTCACCCATTCTTGAAGAATCCTTTTTAGAAGTGATAATATTTATCGAAATTAGAGAACTATTATCTCCCTGTGAAGTCTTTTTCTACATCATCATCACCACCATCATACCTTGAAGACATCACTCATCACTTTGTAGGTCAATTACTCTCTTTATTAATGATTAATTATGCGGCCATCACTAATCGATTAAGTCTTTAGTTTTCTGCTGTTATCTCATGGGTTTGAGAGTAATTACTGATGCGTTCGAGATTATTAAATGATCTCGTTTTCCACTTACTGACAGAAATTAAAGGATGTCTGCAGTTGCGTTTCGCTTTGACTTGACATGAAATAATGGAATTGGAAGTATTCGTTAAACTAAGAAATCGTACTAATAATTACTTAGATTTGTTTATCAAATGGTTCTAGTACACGTTACTTGGTTGAAAAGAAAACCTAAGATTTCTTTTTCTGAGAAAAAAAATGAAGAACGTATGAATATTTGTCTTATTGTTACATATCATAGCTTCTGATGTTCTGTATTTTTCAATACATGTTCTTTATATGGTAATCGAATGTCATCAACCAAATATTTTAACGTACAATGCTGTTAAGTCCGAAAATATTTTATTGGCTGTACATTTTGTTTAAGTTCGCCCGTCACTTAGAACCTCTCGCATTCTTTGAAGAAACAAAAATTAATATTGTATTTATGTTAAAAAATTATGCCCATTTAAATGAGTTTAAATACCTTCACTTATCTTTGACGCCATTTTAAGAAGCTTATTCAATTTTTAAGTAACGACTCTATAAATAGGTATTATAAGTTCTTTAAGAACTGATTACTATAATATTTTTCCTATTATTTTCATTTATTGCTTCATATGAACGAGCATAAAATGTTCGTATTTTCTCTCTTCCGTAAGACCTGCATCGTTTGGTGAAGTTGATCTTCGTGCAATGGTAAAGGAAAAATCTTTAGCTTCATTTCTTACTCCATCAAAAAAAGTAAAGAGTATTAAATGTTTGCTGCACGAAAAATGGCAATGCGGTAGAAAATCCTCACATCATGTGGCGTTAAATTTTTGAATTAATGTTTAATTATTTATTACATAAAGTGTCATCTTAAATTAAGGAACATCATCTGTAATAACAATACATATTTGCTAATTATAGTTTTGCTTTAGTTAGAACTGTACCCCTACTGCTGCTAGATTCGAATTTGTGGATTTTCGTTTTTTGAATGTACTTGCTAAAATGCCTAAAAATTCTAATTTAAATTCTATTTTTTTAATTACCGAAATTGCATTGCCACGATGTATTAACTTTATACTATAGTTGAGGGCAAAATATCACTTTGTTCGTGTAAGGTTTGCCCGAGCGAAAAGGAAGTCAGAAGTCAAAGAACAGTTAAATCCCCCCCCCCTATTTCAAGGGTTGTATTGGATTTAGAAAAGAATTCAACGGTGGAGATGTATTTTTGTGCTATGATGAGGAAGTCATCCATTAGAGTTACTTAAAGAATAACGTGACGTTGAAGGCATTCCAAAAGGAAAAAGAAGCGTGAAATTCAATTAGGAATGGTGTTTTTCATTGCTTAAAGTATTCTTCAGTGTGACCGCGAATATCCGAAAATAAAATTACCCACTTCCGTTTTCAAATAAAGCAACACTCAGGAAGTATATGTGCTTGAATTTTTCGAAAGCAACGCGCTATTGAAAAATATAATTAAGTGTAAAATTTCTATATAAAACTGTTTTCTTTCAGGTAATTTCTTTCTTGATTTAAGTTGATTTTGTTTATAATATTGTTCCACTATGCATGTACAACATTAAAGAAATTATGCAATAATGTTGCACTAATTATGCAGCATAATAATAAAGTATACGATAAAAATTTGTCTTTCTATATAAGAAAAAAGAAGCTAGAATTTTCTTTAGTTTTATTTAACAGATAATTTTAAACAAAAACCAGTGATTATACGAATATATATTTATATTATTTTCTTGATTACTTTCTTGTATAGGTAATTGAACTATAGTTACCATCAGATTTTAGATCCAGATATTTTCAGCAGAGTATGATAAATATTTCTATTTTACGGGGAAAGGTCGCTAAAACATAAAAGTAATAATAATTCTGTTCCTTAGTTTTCTTGTTTTATAGTTCTCTCAGCGTGTTTGCTTTTGAGTCTATACCTCTTCCGTTTGTTTTGTATGAACCAACGGTATTCCTATTTTGATATAAATAGTTAAGGTTTTATTGAGTTCGAAGTTTTCCTTATTGACAAAGCAAAGAACATTCATAAAAGACCTATATATATATATATATATATATATATATATATATATGTCGTCATATTCTTCGATTCCCAGTCTTGAAGTTGAGCTATTTTTTTTACTTCTGCAGAATGTGTTGGAAGAACAATATTTGCCACTCTCTGGCGAAATGGCAAAAAGTCTTGCCCACATTCTTCATCGTATTCGATGAGTAGAATATATATATATATATATATATATATATATATATATATATATATATGCCGTGTTGACTGTAGAGATCTGCTGTATTTTTCCACTATTTCCTTCCATGCCTTTCGCCTGTATGAAGTCATTAGTGCTAGTAGTAAGGCCATAGATAGAAAAATCAACTTTGTTTTTCTTTGGCGAGATTCTTTCTTGGCTTTAATTGTGGTTCTTCTCTAGCGATCCTCGTGTTTGTTGTTGGAATTAAGGAGGCAAATTCGTTAGTTTCTTTCCTTTCCTTTTTTTTTCTCTCCTTTTTTTTATAGTCTTTGAGATCGTGACTGTAGCCTTAGTTCTGCTAACAATTGCTGCTGTTCCTTTTTTTCCCGCGGTTTAACCAACCGAAAGTTGGTGACAGCACATTGTCTCAGCGGAAGTCAGTTGCGCCATTTAGAAGTCTGGACGAATTTTGCTTCTTTTCGGATACTGCTGATTTTATTGTTTTTTTTATTCCTTTTCATTGTTTAAATCCTGTGATGCTTCAGTTTTGTACAGGAATATGTTTTGGTACTTTAACTTTGATGCATTTCTCATAAGAATTATTCTTAATCTAAGAGATTGAATTCTTAACAGATTCTTTCCTTCTTATATTATGTCTACGAAACGAGCTTCAATTGTTGTCCCTTTTCATTTACTTTCAATTCAAAACCATTTGCTTATCATACTGAGATTTAGAATTTAATTAATAATCCATTTTTTTTATCGTCAGAATACATTTTGAATTATTTTCATAATTAGGTTCCCATGCTTATTAACTGTAAAATGTGATTCATATTTGATGTTTATATTTGTGTTGACTTATGGAATCATTAAAAGTTATATGAATTATAGCATTTGTTAAATTGAAAATAATATATACAGCAAAACACTAATTTTCAATAAATTAACAAACAACGATTACATATACCTAATTGAATCCTTAAAGTACTATTCAAATACTACTTTTACACTCTACTACGGTACTCTTATATACTATACCTACAAATACTGCTGGCTAATTTAAATAAAAATAATTAATGAACTTTTATTTTTCATAAATTATTATGTTACATCCGTAGGAAATCCATTTTAGATTAACAAAATCCCTGTTAATTTCGAAAATACGAAAGTAACAAAACACAGATTACTTTTGTTAAATACTAAACTTAAATTGTTTTCAAAACAATTTGAAATTTCAACTGTTGTACAGAATAAACATTTCACTTCTAATTCTATGTTGTTTCCTAGAAAAGGGGATGAAAATGTGCATCTATCGAAACTAATTCATTAGATTAATACACTCTCATCGATCTTCAATTGCATGATAAATTTACATTTGAGACAACGCCTTCTAATTTTAAAGCAATCAGTTATTTGTTTCATATAGGAGGCTGGTATCTCTTAAATCAAACAAATGTTGAAATATTGAAGCAACTTATGTTTTAGAGGCCCAGAGGGTATAACTATCGTGATGCAGAATTAGGATATTAGATTTACTCATCTAACTTGTTCAACGTGAGTTTGAATTATTCCTAATTTCATACTTCCCCATTTAGTTATTAATTAATCTGAGCAATATTATAAGCAATGTAATGTTATCCTGCCAAGTGGTATTAAGATTTTCCTCAAAGAGAGTGATTTCACGAAAAATGGAAAATGATCAGGATTCATTAAAAATGATGTTAGCTCTCTATACCATATTTGAATCCATTACTCATTTGAATGAACCACCATTTATTTTTTATATTAATTAGAACAAAAGATACAATTATAATATATATATATATATATATATATATATATATATATATATTTATGTGTAACTAAGATACTTTTTTACTATGTCTATAAGTACCTATTGATTGCATTTTAAATCTGTCAAAAGTCTTTGCATTGGTACGGTGTAGACTTTTGGTGTGATTCAAAATTACGAATTCCATTACCAAAGCTTCCAAGTGCAACACTAATAAAAAATCAATCATTCAAGATCTACAATGATCTTCATTTCCTGTCGAAAATCCATGTTAACTGAAGCACAGTACCAAACTAGTCTTGTGGATACATTGTATTATTTTTTTTAAACTGTCGTCTGAATTAGGAATATATTAGCTTGCTTCTGAGAAAAACTCCTTAACAATAAATTTTCTTACTATTTCATACTTTATTTTTCAAGAGAAAATCTAGGCAGTAGATTCGAAAACTTTGGCAGAAAGGTTTTCTCGGAAGTTTTTCCGCTATACTACGTTCCACTTCAAGTTGGCAGCGTTGGGAAGAGTAGGAAATTTAACAATCCGCTTGAAAAATAGTTCCAACTTGTTTTGGAATTTAATTAAAGCAAATGCATAGAAAATTGTTAAAAAGTATCATATATTATAGAAATTGTGGTTTTAAAGATATATTTTAAATTAATCTCATCTTAAAAGCATTTATTTTTTAATACCTGTGAACGAATACAGATGAAATACAGCAATTTGAGTTGCCTAAATACCGGTTTTCAAGATTACATTCTTATGAAACATTCGCACCAAATCAACGCAATTCGCTTTGCGTCTTTGCTATCATTCATACATAATATTTTGATATCTCGTACGACTTTGTTCTTGTTTTCTTTTAACATTTAAAACATGTCTGTTTGTATTAAATTATTATAATAAGTACCTTTTTTCTTTAAAAATTATACTTCTTGAACTGAATATATAATGTTTGCATATTATGTGAGTAACATAATTTTTGAAATATGGATCGAGATATTTTTTCCAGATAAACTATAAATTTTATAAAAGATAATAGGAATTAATAATGATAAATTTTTCAAATTAATCCCAAAATTCTATTATATGCTTCTGTATATCTTAAGTTAACGTACATAAACGGCATTTACATGTAATGTGAATAGTTATTACAAACTGATTTAAAATAATAATACTGGAGAAAAGGCAATTAACTCTTTATAAACAAGATAGAAATTTGAATTATATAAACAGATGTAATAAAGGAACTTATGAAACTAAAGATATATGAGCCGCTTGTTTTGAAAATTTAATGGTATTTTTTCATTTTAAAAAAATACAATCAATATGTTGAGAACTATTGAGATTTTGTTCAAGAAAAGTTTTGCTAGTTATTTAACCAATATTTTTAAATATATTGATTTCCAAACCCTTAAATATCTCGATTCAAAAAGTGGCTCATACTATCTTCAAAAAGAAAAAAAAACTCATATAATTTTAATAAACAAATTTTTTCTAGAGCATTTTTTTATTCGCCAAATATGGCGAATTTTATTTGTTATAGTCACAATCTTCTCCTAGAGTCACCCGGCAGTGGCTGTGATTTGGTCGTCGTACCCTTCCTAGCACTGCCAACATAAGGTGGAACAGAGTATAGAGCAGTAATTCTCAACCTTTTCTTGTTGTTGAGGTATGCTATTAACGATTTACGAGTTTGGTGGCACACTAACAATGAAATGAGTTTAAAAGAATTTTACTTATCTATAATACACTATGTGAAATAGTGTATGATAATAATTTTCGTTTTAAATAAAATAATATGTACGGCAAAGACAATAAAATGTTTATTGAGTTAAGAATACATTTAATACGAAATTAGAGCGTAATGATTTTTCATAATTTCGTTTATATTTGCTCTTAAAAATCTCACTCTGATTTGGTCATCTATATATTACATCCGGATTTTTTAATTTTTTTTCTCAAAGTGTAATTAATAATTTGGCGGCACTTTTCAAGAATTTTATTGCTCTTTTCAAGAATTCGGCGACACACTAATTGGCGGAGAGGGGTTGAGAATCATTGCAATAGAGATTTCTTGCTACTCCATCAGGAAAGGTCTCACTTTATCATTATGCACATATTTTGTTTTCATCTGTTATAATCGGTCTTATTTCCCCTGATTTGGTTTGTACCAGAAAATCTCAATGTAACAATAATTTTAAAAATAATAATGATGTTAAGATAACATATATTTTGTATGATGTATTTATTATTAGCATTTATAGTTGTGACTTCAAAAATTGTAATTATAATTAATATAACAAATTATATCAGTTTCTTAATTATAGTTAAAATTAATATATTTTGAATTAAAATGTTTGTAACTATATCCTGTAAGTTCCAAACGAGTACAACATTGTAAGTAAGCTTGGTAATTACATATTATCGCAACTTGTTGGCGACATTATATGAAACGAAACTCATGGATGGCAATTCAGTACGTACGACATTTAGGAAATCAGGGTTGCCAACTTGTCAAGTTATTAATAGAGTTTGCGACTGTTGCAATAATATGTAAGTATCGTCAGCTTTTATTCTGTTAAGAAAATTAAATTAAACAGAATTGTTAGGAAAAAATATATTTTATTATATAGTTAATATTATTCGTATGTTTATTTTTCATTAAAGAGATCAAGTTTAGATATCATACTTTTTTATATATTTATGAAATCGTATGTATCTTCCATCTTATCTTTAGATAGAGCCCATCTTTAGAAACAAAGTTTTTAATAATTTCTTAACAGTATCTACTTCCTTATTTTTATATATAATGAAAGAAGGATATATATTTAAATTACTCTTCGAACCCAATTTAATCTAGAAAAATGACTTTAAAGAACATTTATTGTTTTAATTATCAATTGTTTATCCTTTTTTAATTTTTCTTAAGCATAAAAATTAAAATTACCTTCTTTCTAAAGGAGTAATTTATGGAAACAATTTTCTGTTCCTTTTAATTAATTCTACTTTTATATGACGCCGAACTTTTTTTTAATTATTCAATGCATTTCTAAAGCATCATTATTTTTCGTACCTCTTCCATAAGATGAATTAAGTTGTTGATTTAGGCAATAATGCTTAATTATAAATCTCTTTCTCGGCATTACTTTAAAATTGTTGATTAAAACGTTCTGCCGATGTAACCAATAGCGTAAAAATTGGTATTGCATTTTTAAAGTAAATGTATGCCTTTAAGTGCTTAAGTATTAAAACAACTCAAGTCCTCTTATAAGAAACAGATGCAGATCATGAAAATTTAATGAGAGTCATAGATTGAAAGCAATTAATTTAATCAATGCAGCGGCGAAGATTTTAAATTAAAAGAATGCCTTGAAGAATGTTTACCTTTTCAGTAGCATTTTTTGTTTGAACATTGAGATGTTTATTGCTTGCTTAAATATTTATACATCTTTCTTTTCTTTTTCTTTTAGGTAAGTCAGACTTTTAAATCTCCGGCTCAGTTCCGAAAAAAAAAGGAGTTGGTAAAACTTTTCATTTGTATTTGTTATTGTTTACATTCAAAAAGGATGCATATCATTTTAATATTATGAATTTAAATAAATCTTTAAAAAGTTACGAGAGGTTAATTTGGGAATTTATAACAAAGATTACTTTTACCCGTGTTATGAATAATCCGATTGATTTAAATAAACTTTATTTTGAGTCTTTATTTTTTACATGTAAATCGTGGAAAGGAATGTTTAAATTATAAAGGCACGACTTAGGCTATTTCCTCTAAAAAATTAGAATATTCTTTTAAAAAGAATGAATCCAATGCGTGTATATTTTTCAAAACTTTGTATAACTTTCGAAAAATAATGCACTATTTTTATATTAAAGTTAATATACTTTTTATATACAATAAATTGCAGGTAAATTGAAGTTTATTTTTGTTCATTTTGGAAGAATGAATTAGATTCTAAGCCCATGAAGATCAATAATTTAAATAGTGATGCTATGTATTCTAGTTTAGTACTTAAATATTGTTTTCAAGCACTAATTTCTTAAAATTACTTTTAACTAAGTTACTTATAAATTTTTATAATAAGAGATGTTGTCGAGTCTGAAACAAAAATCAAATTCTTCCGATACTAAAATTCACACCAAAGTTTTAATTTTTAAAAATCCTACTTACCCAATAATTGCCATTTTTTTTTTTTTTTTTTTTTTTTTTTTTTTTTTTTTTTGAAATTTTTGGTCGGATAAGTTAAATTATGCCCAAAAGTGTAGCAGTATAATTATTTTCAAATTACGAGTATGTTTTTTTTTTGTTTTAAAAATATTTTTTACTTTTGAAAAAATTTATATTTTATTATATTTGTATATTATATGACGAGGGATATATACGTAAAATTCCAAAATCCCCAAACAGGGATCGTGGCATCTAATGATGGATTTCACCGTAACACTGAAATAAATTTACAACACGATTTATTATGCCTTATTTCAGCTCCTTATGTTATGATTTTAAAGTTAACAGGATATTTTTTTAAAATTATCTTATTTTTTATCTGTGTAAAAAGAAATTCAGTATGCACCCATTAACTGTCATTTTTGTTTTCGAGTTTTTTGGCCAGAAAAGTTTTATATATATATATATACATATATATATACATACTCACACACACACACATATATATATATACTAGCTGGTATACCCGTTCTTCGCACGGGTGAACTGAAAGGTTAAACAACACAGATTGAAGGATAAAGAAGTTTTTAATGAGTTAATTTTAAGTGAATTGCAAATTAAACAAAAAACGCTTTTCACATATCTCAGCTGAAGAAAAAAAAAAGAAAAAAAAATACCTTTGTTAAATTTTTAAGTCTGTAGATCTAATAGCTGATAAAAAGGATTTTTTATATTTATAACTCCCGTAAAACTCTTGAGGGTTGATTTTTGAAAATACCTCCCTAAGCTGATCTCTGGTCAGCAAAAGTAACACATTGTTAAAAGTTTTCTGACGCTTAAAATATTGTAAATAATTTATAACTGAAAGTGTCATACATTAATATAAATTTCTGTTGAATTTATTTTATGTGAAAATTGTAATACTCGCAAGCAACACCGTTTCCTAAATAACAATGGCGATTCAATGGAAAAAATAGTGAAATGTTGACAATAGAGTCAAGTAGGCAAATGTCTAGCTACTTTCATAGCTCAAACTTTATTAGAGCTTTGTAAGACCCGCCGTGTAGGAGAGCGATGCACGTTAATGCTTTATCTACCGCATTATGATCTACAGAAATTTTTTTCATGCAATATTTTTTTAGGTCACTACATTGAAAATTAAGGGACATACATAAACAAAATACTCCACTTAGGGAAATTTAATCGGTTAGAGCTAATAAATTAATTAAATATATTCCACTGTAAAATTAATTATATACACCATTCACTTAAAATAAATAGTCAAATCGTTTTCTAAGGTCTCCATAAACATAAGACACTTAAATTTTGACATTAACTATTTTTGGGGCACAAAATGATAATCTTTGCAATCTGCTGAAAACGCTCGCAGCTGAAAATGTAATATCTGCTACAAAACTATTTGCCCCTTCCCCGTTAAAATACTCATCATAGAACCCGTGCCATCATATATCTTGGAAGAGTGGATTTCAAAGAATATTCCAGCTAAGTATTGGTAGAATATTCCTGCTAAATTGGTGTGGCATGGTAGTTAGGAGAAGGGGGTGCCAGCTCAGGGGTGTTGTCCACGTCACTTGACCATGGTTCAAAATTATGTGGTCCGTCGCCAAAAGCCCTCGAACAGTGCAACGTTAATATTCACTCACTGAAAAAAATACAGTACAGTAGTTATAACTATTTTTATACATAAAAATGCAATATCTGCTTATTCAATTAAAATTATAGCATTATAATTAATTACTAACCACACAAACAAATTTTGAAAATTTATCCAAATGATGTAGTGTGAAAGAGAAAGTTTATTCAGACAGACAACAAATGTGTCTTATATGCATATAGATTTGTTTGAATTCTTGTGTATTATTACTTTTGTAAGCTTCATGACATACTTTATGGTGTACCAGTATTTTAAAGCTGACTGAGCAACAGCAACATTTAGCTGGGTATAGCTAGTTATAACATAAAATTAAATCTTAAAAAGATATCAAAAATAAAAGACGACTCAATATTTTGAATAAATCAGTATAAACATTTTCATACAAACACAATATATATATATATATTGTAAAATATTTATTTTGCTATTTGCATTTCAGACAGACATCAAACAAAATTTTAAAAATTGTCAAAAACAGAAAAACAGATAAAAAAACATATTTAAGAAAAATACCACTGATTAATTTTGCCAAAGACATCGCAATGTGCAAAAAAATATTTGTAGTACATAATAACCAAAAAAAAAAAATGTAAGTACTAAAATATTAAAAAAAAAACTTATATATTGAATTAATTAAGGATTACTCTGGAGGGAAAGATAAAACAGGCTAAGATAATACTCATAATATTAATTTCATATTGGTTGGCTACTCATTTTTGGCATGATTTTGAAATCACGCCAAATTGGTATGTTGCGGCCAGTCTAATGTTATAGTAATGCACAGAATTAAAGGTACTTACGTATTATTGCAACCTATTGATGACATTATACAAAATGAAGCACATGATTGCCAATTCAACGCATACAAAGTTGGGATTGCCAAAGTGGCGAGTTTTTTGATCGTTGGCGACTGTGCAAAAATACCCAAGTACTAAAAAAATTATCCAAAGTATATATATCCCGAGCATAAAAATAAATTGAAAAAGGAAGTACAATACTAACATTAACTGACATAAAAAGAACTGAACTAACTTTATCAATGCAAAAGCATAATTTGAAAAAATAAGGTATTTACTTATAACCCCAACCTTTTGGCGACATTATATGAAACAAAGCACATGACTCGTAATTCAGCATATATATGACGTGCGAAATCAGGGTTGCCAACTTGGTAAGTTATTTTGAATGTTGGCGATTGTTAGGATAGCACATAGGTGCCAAAATAATTTATCTTACCACTACCTGCTTCCTCAACATACTCATTTTTGGCATGATTCTGAAATCACGCCAAATTGGTATGTTGCGGCCAGTCTAATGTTATAGTAATGTACAGAATTAGAGGTACTTATGTATTATTGCAAACTATTGGTGACATTATACAAAATGAAGCACATGATTGCAAATTCAACTCACACAAAGTTGGAATTGCCAAAGTGGCGAGTTGTCTTGAACGTTGGCGATTCTGCAATAATACGCAAGTACTACAAAAATTATCCAAAGTATATATATATCCTGAGCATAAAAATAAATTGAAAAAATGAAGTACAATACTAACATTAACCGACATAAAAAGAACTGAACTAACTTCATCAATGCAAAAGCATAATTTGAAAAAATAAGGTACTTACATATAACCGCAACTTATTGGCGATATATGAAACGAAGCACGACTCAAAATTCAACATATATATATGACATGTAAAATCGGGGTTGCCAACTTGGCAAGTTATTTTGAATGTTGGCGATAGCCAGGATAGTACATAAGTTCCAAAAATAATTTATCTTATGACCACCTGCTTCCTCAACAGGTATTTAAGCCATTTGTCTGTTTTGCTCATTCTCTGATGCCTATTCCAGTTTGATATGTAATTACTACCAGCACTGCTTTTGCTTGGGCATTATGATTTTCTGCACTGAAGCCAGTAGTATACCCTTAAAGGTTAAAATAAAGACACATGAAATTGCAAAGAACCATATTATTGGATCAAGTGTAGTATAGGGGGCTACTTGGCGCAGTCCTTTATTTTGGTTACTAAAAGTGGTCCCCAAGGTACTTTTTTCGGTATTATTTATTTTAGAATGAATTCGATATCTCACCATGACATTTAGATAAAAATCCGAAGAAAAATCGCTAAATCCAAAGTGCCCCCCCCCTATACTACATTTGAACCGAACTGAAATATAACCCTTATCAATGAGAAGTTTTAGTTTGTCAAAATTATAATCTTCGCATTCTAAAGAAATAAATAAGTTATAATTTGCAAGCAAAATCACGCACATAAACATCCCGCGATAATACCTAAATGTTGCCAAAACAACAAAACAAAGTTTTAGTTGTTGAAAGAATTATCCTTAAAAAAATTATTTATTCGAAAAATAATCCTAATTAAATATCAAAGAATAGAAAAATTGAATAAATATTCCAACCGATAAACAAATCTACAGTAAAAATATGTAATAATCTTGAAAAACTGCATGTAAAGTATAAATTGTCCACTTAGTGAGAAACGTGACTACATATGACGTCATAACACTGGAAAATCACTTAAAAATTAAAATTTAAAAAATTTGGAAGGAATTATGAACGCCAAACCTATTTAAGAACCTTTCTGGTGTAATTTTGTGTACGTGTACCAAGTTTCACGTTATTTGGGTGTCTGGATCTCGAGTTATGAGGGAACAGACAAACAGACAACAAATGCGTCTTATATATATATAGATATGTTGTGTGTGTGCGCAAAAAGTTAAGAAACTATATCATAATATTTAAATTATTTTTTTAAAAAAATATTTCATATTTTTTAAAAACTTTTATCTATTATATTATAACGAGAGTGGTGCATGTAAAATTCCGAAAATCCCCAAATAGGGATTGTGGCAGCTAATGGGTTAAATGAGTATAATTTTTTTTATATGTGTATGTTTTACATAGCATACGAACTTATTCATTTATATAAATAACATAACATTATTTCATTTTTTAAATATTGGTTGAATTCTATATACCAACAAAAAAAAGTGCTTTGCTAACTAAGATCAACTTTTTTTTTAAACTAAAGTTCATATTTTTTTAAGGTTAACGTATTATTTAAAATTTTATTTACGGGTTGAGTGCTACGAAAAGAACACACACACACACATTCAATGATAATATAGATAATGAAATACGGCGAGAGATATCTTTAAAGCTGTTAAAAGGATATAGAAAAGAAAATAAGTATTGCTATAAAATCAATGAATCATCTCTGATCACCCAACATTAAAAAATTCATTTATGAAATCCTTATATTTTCTGAATCGATTGTTATCTCCGTCGCTGCATTTGGTTGTGCCCATATTGGCTTCAAGCAATTTCAGTGGGAGAGTGAGCCATCCACTAAAATGAGCTTCCTTCTACGAAATGGTGGCAAATGACTGACCATCTCACGGTAGGTGACAATGCATTAGTCGGTGGTGGACTCTGGTAATAACCTGTCCACTTCGTAACGACTTTTCCGTTCCATACCGCCGCAGATAGAACCTAAACTTTTGGAAGCTGCTTTTATTTCTCGGACGTTGGCTGTAACTCTTCTCCTAATGGAACAGGGGATAACAGGCTCGGCATATATAACTCTGGAAAGAAGGGCATTGATGTACTTCTATAGGGGTTTGGATGGGAAGGATGGAACATGAACTTTTGAGATGTTATTGTGGTATAATAATCTCGCTGCTCCAGTGTTTTGATAGAATGTTCACATTATTTTGTTGATATGATCATAGAAAATGTTCATTTTTATTTGCTGTCATGGATATTTGAATAAAAGTTTTATACGTGACTTAAGTTTTACTAATGAGTTTCTTATTTAAATGAATCGCAAGGAATTTTACTGTTAGTATTCAAGATATTCTTTTTTTACTTATTATTACCGTGAAATCCGGCGTATAACACGCTCCTATGTTTTCGAGTAGCTTTTTTTTAAGTTTTAGGTATATTCGCCGTATAATGCGCACCCCCCTTTTTTACGAAGAAACCTGAAAAGTACATATGCAATGCTCTTATGTCAATTATTCGAGGTATTATTCCAAGGTATAGAAAAAATAGCATACCTCTAGAACTACAACCATTTAAGTTCATAAGGTGTGTTATTTCTTTTAAATAAACAGTATTTCGATATGTGTGGAAGTCTTAATTTTTTTCTATGCTCATCTTTTTTCTTTTTTTAAAGCTGTCACTTTTATACCCGTCGTATAACACGTATCCATGAATTTCAATCGTATTTTTTGGTTTAAAAGTGCGTGTTATACGCCGGATTTTACGGTCTGATTCCTTTGTTTGTATAAAATAGCAATTATGAATAAAGTTACCGAAAAGAATATACTATGTGGTTTTATTTTAAGAATTTTTTAATGATTTTTAGGACACAACAGACAATTGTAAGAAATCAATACATTTTCTATTGTCTTCATCTTTTTTTTTTTTTTTTTTTTTGATGCGATGAAATCATCACCGGCCATACCAGTCACTCATAAACACTAACACTTATATAAAGATATTTTAAATATTAACTATCCTTAAAGGAATGGTATGCGTAATATTACATGTTATTAAGTTATTTGCCATTTTTCAATTTTTTTTCTTGATAATTTTTTTATTATTTTTATCATTTTGATTCATTTTGAGGGAGGTATATATTAATGCTATTATAACTGTGTATCAGTTTTTATGATACTATAATTAATATTATAAATCTGTTAATTTATTCCTTTTAAGACTTCCAAAATCAAGATAAATTTCATTAAAAATTTAATGAGACAAAATATAATTTAAATAATAACTAAAAGATACTGCTAGGAAAACAATTAAACTCATTAATAGCGACAAATTTAAGCTTAAGTGCACAGAAAAGGGGGGAAAAATGACAGCCCTGCATATAGCATTCATCTTAGTCACCACTTCGAAGACACCGAATCCGTAAATATGAATCAGATCGATAGGGACACCTTATCAGATCTGATTTCGAAAAAGGACGTGGAATGGAAGGTGACATTCCCATCTTTCTCCCAGATGCCTTTTTCGCGAAAGGCGCTATCTTGTCGCGACACTCTGTCCAATATTTATTGTCATTGCTTCATTCTTCCAGATGCTGTGGCCATTCCATGCCTGCGCGCTAAATACGCCACAACGTTAACATTTATTGTGATAAACAGACATTCACAAGGGTTCAGATCCATCGGGCAACTTCATTTAGTTGCGTCGGTCACATGCTTTCTTTCTCCTTTTATTTTCTTGCACCCCCTAGAAAGAACGTGGCAATGCCATTAGCTGGCAGTCAGTTCTATTCGGAGGCTCGCACAAATCACCTGTCCCCTGCATAACGACTTCACTTACGTCCCTCCCCTCATCCCAATCTTTTGTTTGTGTCCCCCCTTCCAAACGTCCACACTGGACTGTCTCATTCGCTAATGGCCAATGGATGGACAGCCGAAGTAGATGGAACAGAATAGGACGTGAAGAAAGAATAAAGTTGTAGGATTGTGTGTAGAGAGTTTTGTTGGATGGTAATTGTGGCGCACACACGTATCGTTTTTCGTTAGGGGTGCTGTAGACACATAATTTGAACAGCTTTAATACGACTTTAAAATAAAACTACATCTATGCATTAAAATTCTCTATAACCTCATATGCGGGACTTCCCCCACCCCAATTTTATTATTGTTTTTTGTAAATATTTCAATATACGTTCCTCAATCCAAAAACCTCACAAAACAAGAAAGATTTTAAATAATTGTAGTTTCATACTATGTGCAACGCATGGAAATATGTATATATATATATATATATATATATATATATATATATATATATATATATATATATATATATATATATATATATATATAAAGATATTTATGTTTTAATGTTTATATATTTTGTTTTCTTGACCTTAATATTCTGTTGAAATAAATGCATTTATTAACTGAATGTATATTTAGGATTGAAGACGTGCAGTGGCGCACACAAGGGAGGGGGGGAGGTCCTAGGGTCTGGACCCCCAAAACCCTTGATTTTTTTCCCGATTGATTACAATTTTAAGTATATAGTACAAAAAATTTAATTAAGTATTTGTTGTTAATGATTAATTTTATTAATTAATGCTAATTATTTATTCAATAATTAGTTTTTTACTGTGTTTTGTTCCCGAAAATTGACAAAATCAAAAGTAGCATGTTACAAGAATAGTGGACTTTCGACCCCGGACCCCCTTGAAAAATTCCTGTGTGCGCTACTGAAGACGTATAATTGCGATGTTCCAATATTAATCAGAATTTCTATATTAATGTAAAATTTCTAATTCCTTTTTGGATTGAGCGCTTATTGTATTCTAAATACTTCATTAAATTTATTTGTTTGATAATCAGCTTAGGAAATATTTGGCATTACTAACAGACTCTCATTTCGTTGTGATCTCAAATTAATTGCCAGCCATAATTAAATTTGGAGCGTATTTATAATTTCATCTACTCTAATTAATTTATAATACTATCTTAAAGAAAAGAGAATGTGTGTGCGCATTATTTACCATCGCAGTTTCAATAGAGGTGGAAGAAATTCTGTTAAACCTATCTTTTATTATTACCGGCATTAACGTTTTCGCATTTTTAAAGCGAGAAATTCAATTTCATAAAGGTACACGTAAGTACTTTTTTTTATATTTTCAAAATTAATCTTCTCCTCTTTGAGTTTTTCGCAATTAAGATATTGCTATTTTTTTACTTTTTATGTAACGTTTCAAAGATATTTTTATGAGCTATCTTTTGAAAATTTCCAATTTAGTTTTTTTTTTTGTATAATTCCCTTTGAGTTCTTCTAATGTTTCTTTTTTAAAAAAAAAGAAAAAGAAAAACTTTTTTGGTTGTTTTTTGTTAATAATGAATATTTTGTACTAATTTTTCCATGCCTTACACAGTACTACAACATTATGAGGATATAATTGATATTCTTAATTGCATAACATTTCAATTTTACAATTGCTGTGAACTGTTTTCTATAATTTCATGATTCTTCTATTATTACCAATTTTTCTTCGTGTTTAAAAACATAAAAATAATTTTTTTTAGTCAAAAGTTTGTGAATGCGTATTGTAAATCTTTCATTTTAAGTATCCTTTGAGGAAACGTGTCTAAAACGTGTCTTAATTCAAATGCTGTACTTTCAAAAACATGTGTGATTGTTTTTTCCTCTCTTAAAAGGATATAAAAAAATAAGTTATCTTTTAAAATAATACATTTACATATTTCTTATAAGTTTAATAATTATTCAACAAATGTGTATGTTATTCATTCTTTTTAAATAAAATATTTTTAAGAAAATATAAAAACACTAATTTATTTTTATTATTTAAAAAAAATTACATAGTTTCGTAAAAAAATTAATACATTTCAAAACTTATTGCAATTTTTTTTAATCCATGGTAACGAAATAATAATATTTTCAATTCTAAACTTGAAAAGAAAAGACGGTTAAAAAAAAAAAAAAAAAAAAAAAAAAAAACAGCAATCACATACACATAGAAGGCGAAAAAGTAAATAAAAAAAGATCAAGAAAGGGATGAAAAACTGCAAAAAGTCAACCTACCTCTCTCCCAAGTTTCACGCGTCGCTCTAATTTATTTTTTAAGTACTCCACCCCACTTACGGCTTAGTTGCTGTCTTCAAGGGGTAAGTCCATAATTTAATTTTTATCCGATCAGCCAAATGAATTTAACCCTATCAAAAGGACAACGTTCGCAACAAATAAAAATGAAATTTGTTTTCAAGCCAGTGCTAATAAGATTATGCAGTTCAAATAAATAAAAAAAAGTATAGAACTTTATACACTTAAATAGAGTATAGAGTTTTTTCTTAAACTTTTTTTCATTGGAGAGTTTTGTTTGACGAAGAAATAATTTACATAAAAAGGGGCTTAGAGAAAAGAAAGTCCGGCATTTACTCTGAAAAACCCCAACTGTCCATAAATTAAATTTGCTTAATAAATGCCTGACTTAGAGTATTAGTCAAACACTTAACGATTTTAAAACTAAGTTCTCTTTTTCTGTGTATGAAAAATACTGGCATTATCTTTGTCAAAACTTTTATTAAAATTCTGCAATCGATCGATTCCTGTTCTTTTACGGTATAAAAAGTATAAATAATTCCTAAAAACTCTTCGGTAAAAATTTTAAAAAATCAGTATTGAAAAGTACTTTTACAAAAAAAAAAAAATATTTTATACATCTTTCCCGGAGAAACGATATTTTCACAAATAAGTTCAATCAATAAGTGTATTTTAAAGTCTAAATTTAATTCAATAACTTAAATTTCTTTTTTTTTATAAAATGAGAAAAAAAGAGGTAGAGGTACAAAATCGCTTTTTAAAAAAATTTAAGCAGTTTTGAACTAAATGTTCGAATCACATTATTTGCATTCAGAATTGGAAAATTGAATTGAAAAATTCAGTATATAGCAACATGATTTTAGAAGTTAAAAAATAGAATAGAATCGATTATATAAATTTTCTGATTCTAAATTTAACATTTATTTCTAAATTTTAATGTAGCCCTTAGCCACGATGAATTTCGTGGACCTTGATCTGATGTTACTGTCGATCAGGTGGCATAAGCAACAACACATTTATTTAAAAATGAATTCAAATCAAATTAACCTAAATATTGCACTATAACGTGTGAAAATTTTAAGGAAAATTTAAATACGTTTTAAAACATTTATAATTAAAATACTTAGGTCCTTACGCATAAAAACATTAAAAAACGAAATAGAAAAATATATGTCTTCTGTATGTGGCTTCACGAATGTTTTGTAGCGAGCAAATATATATACAACGAACTGACAGTAAACTAAGCATCAAAACTGGACATATAAGGTACGGAATGTCAATCCATAAAATGAAAGCTTCTGTTGGAAATAAGCACCCAAATAAAACGGAGAAAGCTTCAGATTAAAGAGAAAACAACTGTAATAAAAATATATAGGCATATGCAGCAGATCGGAGAAAGAAAATTGTGGTTTGTCGAAACCCGATATTATTTCCTTGCCATTGAGACTACTTTTATTGTAATCCCTGTAGGATAAAAGGACTCAGAGACTTGGAAATGGGAAAAATACAGGTTCTATGAGTTCTTTGTACATTGGCGAATGAAATACTGTGGCCATCATTATTGCTTTATCGGGAATGCCAGTTTTACTTCTAAATTGCTTTGATTTCTGCGGTTCCTAATAGAGCTGCACAGTGTGGTGGTTAAAATAATGCATTTGGCGGCTTCAAGAGGTTGTGAGCATGAACATTGATTCACCAAAAATATTAAAATTCTACGGAATATTGCGGCTTATATAAACTAGAGCTTAAATTCCTCTTGTGGTTTGTCTTATAAATTTCCTGAAGGTTGTACCCTTGCAGATGATTGTTCTATTACAGGCGTGGCCAACCTTTATGGGAAGAGTGCCACTATTTGAAAAAAAAATAAGTATGCGTGCCACTTTTCCAGCCTTTCCAATAAATAAACGTAGAAAAGTGAAAAAAGGTTACTAACAGGCTTGTTATGGAATTTTTACACAAATAGCATATTTTTTAATGCAAGTCTATGTAGACGAAGTTTAAACAAACTGTACAAACATAGGTCTTATTGTAAATAAACCTTTTAGAAGTTGAGTCAGTTGGGCTAGGTAAAAAATAAAAATGGGTAACTTCAATCACATTTAATTCAAAATAGTTTTTAAACGTACAGTACTTAATTAATGTGGTTTATAAATTATTACTTTTTTTTATTAGGATTAGTTTTTGCAGATGCTAACAAGTTTAGGTTATTATAGGTGTATATCGGCTAGTTTTGAGTGATATTTATTTTATTATGTTCATAACAGAAAACATTTATTCACACACACACACACACACACACACAAACATATTTTGATCAAAATGTTGAGGTTTTTGTCTAAGACAACCTCTTTCAAATCGTAAAAACTGGTTATTTATTATTCGCTTTTCAAATTTCTTTTTCATTTTCCAGTAAGTCTTCGCGTGCCACTCTGTAGCACGCGTGCCGTGGGTTGTCCACCCCTGGTCTAGTAATTTAAAAATGACTCAGATATATAGGTTTTTAATAACTTGTTGTGTTATTCCAGTGCGAGACGTTAATTGTCATTTAATATGATTTCTAATAAATAATCTTTTGCATTTCTACTTGTTACGTTACTTTTTATATAATTAACACACACGCATCGCAGGCTTTTTCCGATAATTTTCTTAATTTTTTATCAAATGTGCATGCATACAATAGATTTCATGAAAGAAATAGTTCAAAAAAGAATCCATAATGTTTATTAACTAAAATGATCTGTGATCCTTGCCTTATTGACTAAACCGATACATGAAATTTTAATAATCCCTTATTTAGCAGCAATGTCTTTAATATCTGATGCAAAATATTTTTTAAATCTATTGATTGCAGTTAACATTAATTTTCTTTTATTCCCTTTCCCTGTAATATCTTAAATGAAATAAACGTTTATGTATATGTCTTTCTGTCTATTTTTAGATGTTTTCTTACACAGAAAAATTATTGGACATAATTTTACATCGCAAATTTCTCCTGTCCCCTTGCCATATATTGATATTGTTTTTTCTTTAGTTTTACAGTTTAAAGGAACATTTAACAATTATTTATTTCTTAATTATTATTTTTTTTTTTCAATTTTTTCAAATAAACTTCATTTTATATCTAGTAAGTTTTTAAAAACCTTTCCTTCATCAAATGTTTTAAAGATAGTTGTCTATGTATTAAAGGTAATTTTTTTATTATCTGACTTATATGCATAATTTTCTAATTGCATTGGAGATGAAGCAAACACGGAACTACACGTTTTTTTCATGTTGTTTTAAACTGTTTAAAGAAATCTAAGTACTATTTTGATTTATTAGAAATTGTTATTGACTGCAATGCTAAGAGATACTTTCTACCCTACACAGGTTTTAACTGTCTTTAATATAACACATACTATGTTATTATTTTTTTCCTTGCTTCATTTTTTCTTACAACAGATTTTAAAATAGATTTAAATTTATTTATCTTTTTTAGTCTTTTGAATTTCTTTATAAACCCAAGTTCCAATAGGTTTTATAATAAATTCCAGCTCAGCAAAATTTCTAGAGATATTTTCTAGACTACAGATAAGATTTTGTGTCTTCTTTTTCATTGAGCGTGGCCAGCCTTTGGCGCCTCATTTTACAATGCACCAGCAAGCAGAACTGACATTGCTCGGAGCACCTCTTATCGATTTCGCCATCCTTCAACTTTAAGCGACAAAAGAAGGTGCAACAACAGCATCAGCAAAAAGAAGATAAAGAAATACAAAAAGTATAAAAAAATGTATATAATAATAAATAGCAAGCAAAAATTATTTTTCGTGAAAATGCTCTTGGTAAGATCTCGCTTTGCGGTTGTGAAATGAAGGGTACTTCACCCCACTAAGAGAACGTAGGGGGAAGGTTAGAAAAAATAAATAAATAAAGGGACATCTTGTAATTACTGTAAAAGTTCGTTAACTAGACTAACCTTTGAAGGAGACAGAAACGGACCAGAAGGAAAAAAAATGATGCCGAGAAAGAAAAATTTTTCAAAGTTTGTTTCCTCTAATTAACGATTCGCATCATTATTTTCTAATACTCTGAGAAAAATTATTTTTCCCTTTTTTTTAAGGGTTTGTGGAGAAGCAGCTACGGAATATTTCGAATCGCAATTTATATTTGATTTCTAAGATGTAATTCCCCAGGCGTCGTTTTGCATGAGTTTATCATGAACTTTTTTTTTTAAACATCAGACAAGTTTTTTTTAACATTGTTGCGTTTCATAATTGCATATAAATTGTCACAAATTAATGAATATTTGTATCGATTCAAATTATTGTTTTGATATTAAAAACAAAAATCTAAGAGTGAAGTGCAGTCGATCATGTGACTCATAGAATCGGATTCCCCCCATATATAAAAAGTATTAAAACATTACGCTTGAAAAAATAATCATTTTTACATTTCAATAATTATGTAGAATATTTTTATGTATTCAGAATTTTCCATATTGGATATTGGATCCATATAGGATTATTCTTATTAAGAAATAAGAATCCGTATTGGACATTCTGATAAGAATCCATAATCCATATTGGATTATTCTTATAAGAAAATCTATTTAATATTAAGTATTTACTTGTTTATTCTTCAATTATTTATCAGAAACAATACTCAAAATGTTTTAACTGTTCAACTTTTTCAAAATTTATTTACTGCAAGAAGCTTTAAAAATAGAATTTCTCTAAAATATCTTGTAGAAGCACATTTAAAAGATAGAACTCAAAACTTAATTAAGTTTGATTTTTTATGTTGTTTTTAATGTTTTTTCCCTCTTTTAAACACACGGATATTATTTTCTTCTGCGTATGCATATTACAGTAGCTATATTTTTAATATACCTTAAATATATTATATGTAAGATAGCATTTTGATATTGCTTATGGACGTATCCTGCTCTTGATCACATAATAATTATTTCAAAAATTTCTTAATAGTTTATGTTATTTTCGAAAGAACAATATTTATGTCCAATATATATGAAATGCATGATCTCTTTTTTTTACCACTCCGTCAATATATCGTTGGGCTACCTTTTACCTTTAATACTGTTTTGATTTTTCTTAATGTTAACTTTACCAAATGTTGATAGATCGTTTATGTGTATGCCATCTTAGACAATATTTGAAGAATAGAACTTTCCACTTGCGTGAGATTGAATGGTAGTGGATCTAGATGTCGCGAATGGCTTTTTCAACTTCATCCTACAATTGCTGTATCAAATGAGATCTGGAGATTATGGAAACTATCTCATTAAACTGAAGTCCCCGTCATGTTAATCAAACCAATAGTATTTAATAAAAGCTTTACGGTAAGAAGCATTATTCTGTTGAAAGTACTCATTACTTGGTCAGCAGCTGTGTTTAAGTAGGTGTTTAATAAGACATTCATGCACAGAGGCGTACTTAAGGGGGGGTTGTGTATTCCCCCATAGACTAATATACATTAAAAATTTTTAGCATAAAGTTTACACTGCCTTAGTGTTTTCGTCGCGGTGCTTTTTAAACTATCATCTATTCTCCCATAAAAGTAGTCGGCGTATGGAACTATTCCTACACATGAATTAATAAGGCCAAAGTATGACAAAGAAAAAAAAACTGACAATGATACTTTGCCTTCACCAGCTTGTTGTAGCAATGCATTTTAGAATCCATGCTTTTCTTCTTTACATCCGTCAAACTCTAACTCACCCATATGCATGATATAATTTTTAGGGGTATTCATCTGGTAACGTTACTTTTTTCCAGTTGTCCAATCCGTTTGAGCCCGGGTGAACTCGAGACGTTTAATCTTGTTTGCTGTAGTCAACAACAGTGCTTTCACTAGCTTCCAGCTTCCATAACCCTATGATGCAGAGTGCAGTGAACACTGCGCTCAGACACACACTCTCTTGCATTGAGATTATTCTTGATTAAGATCTTTAATTTGCAGCATTGTTAGCATTTTATTTAATTTATTTTTTCACTTTTCGAAGGATTCTTTGTTACTCTCACGACATTGCATTACTATGTGTCGACCACATTTCCCCTGGTATCCCTGTTTTGATATACTTCCACTATAGTTGCTCGTTAACATTTTATAAATATATTGGTTTTGCTAATTTTTATTTCAGCTTAGTGCCTACTATCATCCAACGTTCGAAGTCCATCAGACCACGTTTTTTACCTGTATATTCGCAAACAATTCAAGTGTGGACTACTATCTCTGGAATTAAGGTTTTTTTAGTTCGAGTCTAGTCCAATAGCTGCATTACTGTAGTGCATGGATGTCGAATTCGCGGCCTACAACGAACATTTTTGCGGCCGGGCCATTATACATCAGCGCACAATAATATATATAAAAATATGTATCAAAATTTCTCCTGAAATAGGAAAGATAGTAGAAGAGAAGAGATGCCAAGTGCCAGGACATAAAAATGAAATTTTTCTTCTTGTTTTATTTATGTTTATTGTAATGCATTATTGGAAATGAACATACGTTACTGTGAATATGGATTTTTTTAGGTCTATCCAAAGTTAAACCTTGTCTGTTTGGCCCAATTTGACGAGCCCCAGCCTTTGAATTTGACGCCCTTGTTGTAATGCAATAGTTTATTCGCGTACAGCTTTCAGGTGGTCATAATAAAGTGATCACTCACTGTGTGTGTATGAAGGTACGTTCACATGTGTGTCTGCATTAAAAATTTTAAAATTTTGAACATCCAATATATGCTCTTGTTTGAATAAAACCATTTTTTTATGGAACAGTGTATCTTAAATGAAGTGTTTTATATTTCTTGCTGGTAGAAATTATAATGCGTGGCTTACAGTGTTTCACTTAACATGAAAAATGTTTTCTAGAACTTATAGTTCTCTCTTTTGCGAAAATACCACCACAGCAATATTTATTTTAAGAATTCATATACTGAAGAGCATACATTCTTGAAAGAGAAATCTCTTCCCTAAGCACAACTATGAACCGAAATGATAAAAAAAATGTGGTGGTGGTGGGGAAATGTGTGTGTCTTTTGTTGATGGAAAACGATTCCTTTTTTTTCCATGATCCCTTTCTTTCGCTTAGCGTCCCTCATCTTTTAACTTTTTCGGAAGTCAAAAGCATTGAAACAATGGTCTTTAGTCCCCGCCAACCTTCCCACGCTCTTATATTTCACGTCGCCATTTTGGCCGCCTTTTGTTCGAAAGCGTGCATGGCGACAAGTGCGCTGGCGATAAATCCAAATGGCGGTGGTGCCAAACAAAAGCACAACCGCTCCTTCTTTTATCATTTTTGTTTAAGTCTCACACCATAGAGGATAGGCTATTCTTTTTATATACACACGCACAATGAAAACGCATGGAGCAGGGTATTTACGAGCGATTTATAGAGGGAATAATAAAGCAATGTGTGCCGAGAGAATTGTTTATACAATATATAGTTTTTCTTATATTCGGTTGGCGGTATTTTCTTTTTTCTCTCCTAACTTTTTTTATATATATTTTTGCGCGACAGCTGTGAGAATATAACGTAACATGTGCTGATGCGATATACGGCCATGTGCCGTGTGATTTAGCGATAACACTGTTAATCAGAACTTTCCACAGTAATGGTCGTTTATTAGAAGCGTGGAGTGTATGGGGTTGAACGGACGGGGTTCTATTAAAGTTATTTTATGAGATCAAACAAATAAAAAATTAGATGAGAAAACGGTATGTTCCTTATTAAAAATTGCGTGATAAAAATAAAGTTATGAGATTTATTTATTTTCTATAAAATATATTGAAACATTTGTATCACACAAAATTCACTCGTGCTAGTTATTTTACTGTAAGAAAAAAGTACAGTTGATCAATAAGAGAATAAATCTTTTCCTAATATATATATATATATATATATATATATATATATATATATATATACATATTTAAAATATTTTTTTAAAAAAAGTATTGTTCACACACACAGTTACTTGACTTAGAGCTGGTTTTATTTTAAAAGTTTAAAATAATATAGTAATATTTCGTCATCTAGTCATGTAGAAATCTATTAATGTATGCATCATAATTAAAAACACAATATTTTAAATGTATTTTGATAAAACTTTAAAAAGTTATCTTTCTAAGTGCTAGTATTTTTTGCATAAATTTTCGTAGAACATTAAAGTAATTTTACTTTTTTAATACAGCATATAAACTAGAAATGAAATCAGCGAAACAGCATTTTTTAAAGAATTTTATTACAAATACTTTAAATGCCATTGCTAAAAATAATTATCTTCATATCATGTCGACTCTGGGGCTTAGAGATAACGTCCTCCTTCTTGATCCTAAGGTTGCGGGTTTGATCCCGGCTGGAGTAGATTTAACTTCTAGATGTGAAGATCGTAGGCACGCATGTCATATGATCAGTGGCGCAGACAAGGGGGGTCCGGACTCCCCAAAGCCCTTGATTTTTTTTCCGATTGATTATAATTCTAAGTATATAGTACGTAAAATTTAATTACTACTTGTTATTAATGATTAATTTTATTAATTAATGCTAATTATTTATTCAAATTAGTTTTTTGTTGTGTTTTGTTCCCGAAAATTAACAAAATCAAAAGGAGCATGATTCAAGAATGGTGAACTTTCGACCCCGGACCCCCCTGAAAAATTCCTGTGTGCGCTACTGCATATGATTATGTGGCATGTAAAAAATCCTTTGAGTATCAATTTGGCTCTCGTACTCTCGGCAATATTTAACATCAGACAGAGCTTAAATTGAAAAATTACTTCAAGCATCAATCTTTGGTAGCGATAGCTACCTTTAGACGGTGACACCAATGAAACGGTTTTCACATTTGAGGTCTTGCCGTGTCTTCAAAGGCTTCGTTGCCAATTTGCTGCCCATTGTATAAAAAAAATCTTTGTATAATTAAATACAGTGCTAATGTCATGCATTCTTGTAATCTCATGAATATTCTATCGAAATTGTTTCCGTTTAACAATTTTTATAAACTGCCTTATAAGTTATGCCTCGATATACGCTCTATAAAAAATCAGTTTCTATTTTTAATTGGAGTTCGATATAAAGAATTAGATACTATAAATTCAGGTAACGTGATTTAAATAACTATACATACCTTTATTAACACAACTTGTTCCATTATTTCATTTTTGTTTATTTGACATTTAATGGTTATTTTCCGAGCAACTGTTAAGTGTTTCTTTATAGTGTGACGCCAATAAACACACACTCGCCTCACTCGAGCTACAGTTTCACTCAAAATTAACATAAAAAAGGGTAATATATTCCATGCCTTTTCCCCTACACAAGTAGTACCTCTTACGATCAAGAACTTTAATCTCTTTTTAACAAGCGTGTGTGCGATTGTAAGAGTAACAACTATGAGATATTTAGGTCATGTGTGTATTGGTCCGTCCCTAAAGACACACGCCAACGACACCTCCTTTGTTGTTGCCCTGCAACAATAGATCAAAAGCTAACAAAACACCAGTAGATATAGGGATTAAAAAAAGCGATACCTTGTATTGATCACTAAAAAAATACATTAGAAGGCATAAAAAAATACTATTTTTTACCCTACGCGAAAGGTTAAGTAAGAGACAGAAAATTGCATGCAAAAAAAAAAAAAAAAGAATCCCTGCCCAAGTGATTGTGCCAACAAAAGGTTCTGATTGACTTCAGATCAGAAGTCCTGATAAGCGCGAACAACACTGACTAGGTCCCATTATATTTTTACGCGTCTGTGTAAATGAAAGAAAATATAAGGCGGCATAATTGAAAGATAATTTCGTAGATTATTTCCGCCAATCCAAAGACTAGATATCAATTCGGATTAAAGTTTGTTTTTCGATAAACATCTCAGCACAGCTATTCTCTATGAGACAAGTGATCATTTTATGTTTTGAGTATGTGTGTACAGAAATATTTTATTTCTTTTTTCTCTACAGAAATTTGTTTTGAGCGTGGCTCTCTCTTAACAGGATCGATTCTAGGGTGTCAACCCCCACGTGCAAAGACCTAATGTGCCGCCCCTTTAGAGAATTTTTCATGTTTGACTAATACTTAACTTTAACGTTATAAACTCATCTTTCTGCATAAGAGTGAAAAGTAAAAAGAAAAAATAATAATATAAGTGCAAATAAACACAGATCTCCTTTCCTTCCTCTATTTGTTTTTCTAAATTACACGACTGTTATTCAAATGAAAACTTTTAATTTCTCCCAAATGTATATCGAATTTAAACACTCCTAAGCTAAACTCAGTTGCGCAACATCTCATGAGGGCCAAGGCCTACTGTGCCTTTCTCAGTTTTCATGATTTTGGGCACTTTAAAACTTCTATGTCTGAGTTAATATTAACACCATATTAGATATTTTTGTGTAAAGCAACTTTCTCAAAAATCATTTTTTCAGATGATCCAAGTAAGCCGCCAATGCCGCTGATAGCCAAGAAAAGCCTTTTCTATTGCAGGCTCTGCCACGAATTTTACTGTCAAATGAAGGATGTATGTAAATAGTTGACATTAATGTACAATGGAACTACACATTGCACACTAACTTTCTATTTTTCTTAAACTATGCTATGTCATCGGAAAATCGGGAATTATTTTGAGTTTTTGGAATTTTTTAGTCTCAGTGGATTCAGTGTGGTGATAAGGTTCCTGAAAAAGGGACAACAGATAGAAAAAAAAAATCTTATGATTATTTTCATTCCAGAGTGCTTGAAACTATAAGTGAGGAGAAAGTGAATGACCTAGACAAACGTCGAAGAGGAGTTTAAAAAACAACTGAAATCGGTACTTAATCGTCCTTTTGTACGTTGCTTTCCGTACATACGCGTTGAATAATTATAAACGTATCATAAACATATTTTTGTATTTTCCAGCAAGTATTGCTTCTTTGTCGTGTTCAGGGAATTTTGCATGGTGTGTGTGTGTGTGTGTGAGAGAGAGAGAGAGAGAGAAGAGAGAGAGAATCTGTCGAGGCTCAAAGCACAAATATCACGTTCCCCTCTATACTGCGGGTCTTCACTGACACCAGGAATCGAACACACTACTCGATACCACTGGCCATGATTTTATTACTATCATGGCCATAAAATGAATGCTGCAAAGATGTTTATTATAATATTTCTGATAAATGTTGATGGCCCTTTAGGACATCAAAAAGCACACACACATACTACACTTTATACAATATTATCCTAAGTAAATTGTAATTTTAATACAAAACAATAATTAACATACAATAGGAAATTTTTTAATGATTGATTATAGTTTAATGACAATTTTTTAATGATTGATTATATATTAATGACTATAATGACTATTTATTAATGACTTGAATTATAGTTATTGTTTGCGTTATTGATATGGTTTCAACTACGTTGGAACTCCTTGCCAACATTGCGATCTTTCTTCACTAGAGAACTAATTTGGAAATCATAAGTATACAATCCAAGTATTGTGAGTTTATCAGAACTGTGAAATGAATATCCTAATTATTTCTCAATCACAAATATTGCTTAATATTAATCATATCATTTTTTGATACAATGCTATCTTACGAGAAATTTCAGTGACAAATTAAAAACTCAACTTCTTCAGTTAAATTAAATTTTCAATAATTTATCTCCAAGCAAATACCGAGAATTACGTTAACACTATTACTTTTTTTTCGCCTCCTAGTTTGAGTATCGGTAACGAATTGAATTAATTCTTGATTTTAGAATTCGAACTAATTTTGTTGACAACAGGCAAAGAAAGAATCTCAATTCAGTTGACATTAGTAAATGATCACCCCGGTCCCCTGATCCCAACTGAGGGCAGAAGCAAGGTGGATGGGGGAAAAAAGAGCAAATAAACTGTTCCACAATCAGGTCTGCCAGAATACGAAACCTAATTCATCGTTTTAGGGGTTAAATTAGAATTGACTTGAGAGGAAGCGGAAAGGTTCATCTTGGGTATCCAGAAAAAAAAAAGAGATTGAAAACGGAGAAAACGTCACAGAAAGAAGAGGAGAGATAAATAGATCTCCCGAAAAAGGGAGGAAAGAGGAGTAGAGGAGGAAAAAAAAGGTTGGAAAAGAAGAGAATTTCGAACTTTTGTCGGTTGCTGCATACACCAAGTTTCCTAATACGAGTCCCTAGGAAACGCAACCGTTTTAGGATTCGATTAAGGCTGGAATACATCTACTTGGAAAAGTAGTTGGGGTAGGGGGATCTAAAATGGGAGACGCATCCATTTGTTGATTGAGAGACTCAGGGTGGGATGAGACGTGCTGAAGTAAAATCGCGCGCTTCTAGGACTTAATGGAAATTTTAAGCGATGGAGAAATGTGATGGGGGTTTTGTTCCGCCGCCTTAGTGCACAACCATTGCTCTGCAAAATGAGCGGCATCGGTCAACTGTCGATTTGTTCAAGTCTTTAAAAAACAAAGTGAAGGCTGCCCAATTCTTAAGCTGCTGTCTCGTTATACGCAACAGACATGGTAGGAAAAAAGTAGAGATGATATACTTCTCAATTATTTAACCCAGTCAAAAAACTTTGAATTTGTTTTATTTTGTACTTTTTGCTTAGAAATTTACTGCTTATGTTATTGTCAGTGGTAGGTTGGAGCATTAGAATTGTTGATATCG
Organism: Trichonephila clavipes; assembly: GCA_019973935.1. Lineage (NCBI taxonomy): Eukaryota > Metazoa > Arthropoda > Arachnida > Araneae > Nephilidae > Trichonephila > Trichonephila clavipes. Next base: position 506,969 of record BMAU01020258.1, on the reverse strand, counting down.
ATAAAACGAATTGGATGTATACTTCACGATTTTTTGACCGTGAAATTAGAATTGAACAAAATCCTTCACGGATCATTAATAGTTCATATTGTAGATAGTTTTGGACTTTTCTTGTCTGATTACGATGTAAAAGCTATTTTTTTCTTACGTATTACATCAAATATCCTATATAAATCATTAAGCTTTTTTTTTCTCTTTCAATCCCTCCATATATTTTACATGAATGAACATTCATGAAGGAAACTGATAATTGGAAACATCAATTCTGCAGCGATTAACAAAAATTACTTGATTTTTTTCTTGCGTGACGAATGACAGTTCCTTGAATTAAATGTCTTTATTAAGGATAATGCACATATAGCTGTGTAAAATCTTTTTGAAATAAACACGCAATGTGTGTGTAATTTTTTTAAGTCAATTCCAACTTTGTCAGAAAAACGTACTGGCGACATCTGTTGGAGCCAGTATTAACTTCGTCATACATAACGTAGAATAAATTTATATATATATATAAAATTAAAAAATAAAATTTAATTAATGAATTAATGTTTGAAAAAACTGTATTAACGTCAAGGGTCATGCAGTACAAGTTTAAAAAACTGTATTTGAACTTGAATGGATGAATAGAAAGTATTTTATTAACGATTGAAAATTTGAACAAGATATATAAATATATATAGGGAGAGAGTGAACTAATGGTAGGAATTTAAAAAGAATCACTCCATTGTTAGTACTTGGAATAAATTTTCTTCCATTTTTAGGTATCGAATAAGCTCACCTTTAAAATTTTCTGTGATAGGTTTAATGTATGCAATTATTTATTTTTATTATGAATATGAACAAGGAAAAATACCCGAGGAAAGTCTCGTGCCATATAAAATATGAAGGAAACGTCTCTAATTATTAATCGTTAGCTTTGATTTCAGGTTTAATTATTTCTACGAAAATAGTTTCAGATAGAATAAAAATTGCTGAAATAGTATCACATTTTAGGAATAAAAAAAATTACAGAAGTTTCTTTGAAATTCAGTATTGAGTAAATAATTAAGTTTTTGAAATATATATTCTGTGTAATTGGATCAAGTACAGTGAAAATGGTTAGTATAATAAATTCAATTATATATAGTATATATAACCTAGTTTTTCCTTTTTAAAGAAATTTCACATATAGATATTATGTTAAGATGGGCACAATTTTCAACATTCAGATTTATTTACTAGTCAATTTAATAACAGTTAACGTGCTCTTAAAACTTTAAAAAACTATGTACAGGGTTTACTATTTAAGTGGAATAATGAGCTTATTGTTTATCATTACTTTTGTGGGTAAATACATTAGTTATCTGATTATTGCGTTGTAATTTGTAATATCTTTAATTTTTATGATTCGAAGTGTAGTGTTTAAATATGGAACAGTAATGCAGTCATTGCTTATTTATATTTCAATTATCTCATATCAGTAATTCATTAAAGGTCCATATAATAACACCTAAGCAGCAATACATTAGCTTATTTTATTTTAACTATCAGAGTCGTAATGACACGACATTTTCGGCTCACCTCCAGTCATCTTTTGTAAGAGCCTTCCATTTCAAGTCGCCTCTATTAAAATTCAAATGGAAAATCCATCCCCGCTATCTTTATCCACAAACAATTCTTTCTCCGTTTCGAATCCATCTTGATCCAGTTAAGATCCTAGAGACACGGAATTTCGTGGCGACGGTTTCCCATTTTTCGTTCCAAATGGAATGAGAGGCATTAAAACCCGCGCCATTTCTATTAACAAATGTATGGTAATTAAGAGAAGCGCTTAAGAACAGGCAAACGCGCGTGTGGCTTATACCATTGTCGTGTTCTTGTAGCAAGCTCCTATTCTCTTGAATCTACCCGCGTTGTAATATCTACTTAAGCTGCTTTACTTTAATTTTGATAAAATGAGTTACTTTTGCTGCGGAGTTTACGCCTTAATTTAATATTCCTCTTGCACGCCAGCAGTTGGAAACCTCTAGCGAGACCTGGCCATGCTGGCAGAATGTTAAATCGGTGTTGGTTCCGACGCTGTATTCCTATTCTGTAGTTAAGCGTCGTTACCGAAACCTGCAACCATCCCATTTTGAAAATCAAACCAACCATTTTGATAATTGATCCTTTTACTGATTCAGAAAATGTGTGCGGGTTGCTGTTGTTATTGTTATTATGTAAAATACTCGAGAGTGGTTCTGGAATTTTAACGTGCTTTGGGGGTTGCGTGTTGGTATTAGTTACATTTTAAGGTTCATTCGAATGTTTCGATACAAATTACCCCTCGAGTGTAAAAGGTAGTCATGAGAATTTAAATGCACACACAAAAATTGACTGATAAATGTTTTGGGATAATGATGTAATTTTTACATAATTCGATGTTTAAAACTGAATAATTTTCTTTAAAATGTACCAAGTGATCCGACGTATTTTAACACGAAAAATAGGATTGAAATTAACAGTTGCGTGTTATACGCCGGGTAATAAAAATGAAAACTTAAAAAATACCATTTCTTTTAAATAAACAGAATATATGTAGAAATCTAATTATTTTCTATGTTCATCTATTTTTAATTTTTTTTCATTTTTAATTAACTTAATTTGTTGTAGTTCTGGAAGTACACTATTTTTTCTAAAGCTTGGAATAATACCTCAAATAAGTGACCTCAAAACACAAGAACATTGCTCACGTAAATTTAGGTTTCTTCGTAAAAAAGGGGGTGCATGTTATATGGTGAATGTACCGTAAAGAAATAAGGATAGCTGCGCGTTATAGGCTGGGTGAGTGAGTGAGTGAGTGAATATTAACGTCGCACTGTTCAGCTACACGAGGGCTTTTGGCGACGGACCACGTAATTTTGAACCATGGACGACACCTGAGCTGGCACACCCTCCCCCCTTCTCCTAACTATCACACCACACCAAAGGGTGGACGTTTGAGCTCTCGACAGATTTAACTTGCATCGCTCCCTTACACGGCGGGTTTTAAGTAGTACTCGTCTCGAACTCGTGACAAGGCTTGCCACGATCCGATACCGAAATTGCAACGTTAATAAAAATAAAATTAAAAAAAAACATTCAAATCGAAACACAAAATAAAGATTATACCTACACTGTAAAAAAAAAAGCATAAAAACTCAACAACATTGACTTATCTATTCACATGTTCCCAGCAGCAATTCGCCAAAATAAAAATTTAAGTCGATTAACTTGTATCAGCTCCTTCACACTTCTGGTATTCAGTGACTCTAGGCTCGAACTCATGATACTCCGGCAAGAGTCCATTAGATTACCACGGCCACTGTAGTGGCTCAAATAAGTCCTCACGTTGGTGTGGAAGTTTGGAGAAAGATGCACCAATGCTGTACTCCTCACTTACCGGATGTTCACAATTACAAAATTCGTACACCTTCAAATTGCAACGCTAATGAAAAAAGTCACTCAAATCGAAACACAAAATAAAGATTATATCTACACTATAAAAACATCATAAAAACTCAACAACATTGACTTATCTATCCACAAGTCCCCAGCAGTAATTCACCAAAACAAAAATTTAAGTCTATTGAAGCTCTGCGTCTCGTGTAAGCGGATCTCATTTTATCATTTCTCGAAGAAGTATTAAAAATGTCATTTCCCCCCCTTTCTTACCAACATAGCTTGGAGTTAGAGCTTTCCACAACCGATCCCGCCCTTTCTTTTCGCGTTGTCATTCATGCAGGGTGATCCCCCGAATATCCCGATGCAGACGAAGACAAGTGGGGCTTGTTAAAAGCGCCTCAGAAGGCAGACTTGTTGCAGGCGGCTCATCCTATTACAATGTGAGAACGCGCCATGAGGTGTCATACGCTCTTGTCATCGCATCAAGAGAAAGGGTTAGGGCCCATATCCACTTTTAGGAGTCTCTTCCTCCCTTTATTTTTATGTTTCCCGTTTTTCCTTCCACCCTTTTTCTTTCTCTCTTTCCCCTCTCTCGGTAGAGAACTACTTTGTGATCCCCTCTTGCACTCAAGCGCACCCTGGAGGTGAGAAAAATAGGTCCTGGGATCGGACGAGGAATCAATGAAGCAAGAAATTGCTGGGATCTAACTGTTCGGATCTTTTGTGATGCCCCCTCTCACCCGCCCTCTTCTCTCTCTTTCCTGCTGCATCTTCGTATCTGTACCCTTTTCCGATACCAGTAAGATTCGTTGGTAAAAATAAAGCAATGCTTTGTTAGTGAAACAGAAAGATTTCGAGGCAAAGATTTTGTGGAACCACTCTCTCTCTCTCTCTCTGCTTTTGCTTAGAAAATTAAGTTGTAAAAAAATCTTATTATTTTTGTTTTAAGAGTGTCATTATTTCTTACGTAAACGTATTAATTTTTAATTAGATTCTTAGAAATATACACATTAATGTGTGGATTATTGTAGAGTAACAACAAAAATATCAGATCTTATGGGGGCTAAATAATTTATTCGAATGGATGTCCCATATGAAATGTGGCCGCGGTAGCTGAGTGGTCAAGGTATCGGATCGTGGCTTGTTTTGTCACGAGTTCGAGCCCCGTGCCACTAAAGACCCGCCGTGTAGGGTGCAATGCACGTTAAATCTGTCGAGAGCTGAAATGTTCTCTCGTTGGTGTGGTGTGGTAGTTAGGAGAGGGGGTGCCAGCTCAGGTGTCGCTCTCGTCATTTGACCATTTTTCAAAATTACGAGGTCCATCACTAAAAGCCCTCGTGTAGCTGAACAGTGCGACGTTAATATTCACTCATTCGTCCCATATGAAATAATGTAAGTTTCATACAAACTTCACGGTTTTTTGTTTGTTTGTTTTTGTAAGTCTGTAGAAGGAATGGTTGAGATGCCTGATTTATTTAATGTATAATCCTAATTTGTGTGATTCGATGTGAATAGCCAATAGTGGTGTGAGAGGCAAGGCGTGATTCGAGAACGGTAGCGTTTTAATTGCGATTCCAAGTGTCGCAGCAGCCGTAGTACCCGAATAGCTGGGGAATTGAGATCGTAACCTAAGTCATTTCACTGAAGTTGTGGGTTTCGGATTTGACTAAACCAAAGATCCATAGTGTTGTAAATTGCGATGGATCTGCGTGATCAAAGTTCTTACTCTGATCTGATGTGGTAGTTTGGAGAATGAGGTATAATTTCAAGCATCATCCTCATTTGACACTTTATCGCTTGACCATGGGTCAAAATCGCCAACAATAGCTTTCGTATATAACTCCAAACCGATTTTTATTAAAACAAACTAACATAATTAGATATGAATGACATTTTCGTATTTTTTTTTACTTTTTTGTAACCGGAATTTTTCGTTTGGATGGATGAATAAATGGTTTAAATGGGGAATTAATCACTTGCGCTGGAAAGACGTGCCACGCACGTCATAATTCTTTTGTCACAGAATCGCCGATGACGTGGTATGTACGTCGTCATGGAATTGTTACAGAAACAAAAACGACGTGCGTGGCACGTCAGCTGGAATTGTTGTCAGAGTACAGATCATCAGTGCACTGCATAGCGTACAGTTATAAATATTTAACACACATTCTAAAATGTAAAGCAAAAGTGAGACGTTAACGACATCATTTCGACAAATAGAAAAAGAAAAGATGATGGTAGTGATAGTGACTGTGATGAAATAATTTTTCACTCCGAAACCTACTATAAAAAACTACTACTATAATATTAAAAAATCTAGGTTAACAATAAATTAGTTTAGAAAGTATAAATATCTTTTTCCGATTTCTCTGAGGCATCGCACGTTGCGTGACGCCTCCCAGCGATTTAGTTATACTGGATCGTTATGGTACACGCGCCAGTGATTTTTTTTTGCCAGCGCAAGTGGTTAAATGATTTATTCTAAATATATCATCTCACACATTGACGCACATATAGCTACTATGAATCACAACACTACATTTTTTCTTTAAAAAAATGGAACCATTGTTTTCTACATCTTGAATTAAAGGGTATAGTTAGCCCGTTCAAAGTATGAATTTTAAGCAAGATCACATATATAATAATAATAATTTGAATAACGCTTACATCACATCAGTTTCGTGATCAATTAAAAAGCGTATTACGTGAGCAAAAAAAAATCCAATTGTAATTGCTTTCCTGGATTATTTATTAATTCAATCAGTAAGTGCATTAAAAACAGGCGTTGAGTATTTGAAATTTTATTTATAAAATGATTTCTTATTTCATTACCTCTCCCTTTTTTATGCTTCATAAATACTTGCCATATTTGTTGTTTTGAGGGAAAATTGTATCGTGAGGATAAATTTCTATACTCCCCCTGTTCCCCCAGAACTGCAATAATTCTTTGTTGAATTGCTATGATGGAAAACAAACTTCAGAAATGGTCCCCCCTTAGGTATTAAACTTTCTGTCACGATATTAGATCCTGATAATACCTTTGGTATGCGTCGTATCGTGACTGGTCTTTCCCGTCGTGTAGAGAGCGTCATCAATTACGTAAATTTTTCACACCCTCCTTATTATTTCTGCATTTGTCAGAAAAAACAGTGGAGTGCTTGCATCCGAAATTTGTGCAACTGCCTCGCATTATGACGGAAAGGAATCTCAAAAAGATGGGAGGTCTTCATTCTTTGAGGGGTTGGGGTGGATAAAACTGGATGCTTCTTAATCTGAATGAGAATGTGTAATGTGTTAGAGAAGTATTATATTGAGAAGTTTACTGATAAACTCTTTTTTTTAGGAAGAAAGAAAGTTTAAAGGATAAATGACTGAAGAGTAAATACTTTCTTGATTTTTACTTGTAATAAAATTTTAAAATGCTATATAAGATAGAACAATTGAATTAGAAATGCGTTGTTTCAGAGTTTATTATTAAAATGCCATTTTCGAAAACGCTGTACCTAAAAAAACTGAATATTCATTTCGTTTATTTTTTCCCCGCAGAATAATGATGTAACTAATTTACTGTTTGCTGTAATAAAAAAAAATGTTTCATTCTCCAAACTTGATTTAACTTTATGCAGTATTTGAGAAAAAATTCTTGGTTTAACCTACTTAAAATGTCTCTAATATCAATTGATGTTTTCAGACTTCTAACTTTTGGACTTAGTAGTTAAGTGATGATGATTAGGGTGATGTTTCAGTTGAGCAGTGATTTTGAATCTTGATTCCTCTAAAAACCCACCGTAATGAAAGGCTGATCTGTCGAATCTCAAAGCTTTCCTTTTAACATGGTTTGGGTGTCAGTGATAGCCTTATTGGTTATTGTCACGAACTCGAGGCAGGTGTATCGTGATTTCGAACCTAGTGCCACTAAAGTCCGGCAGAATAGAGGGGCTGGTACACAACAAATCTGTCGAGGCTCAATGTCCTTCCATTGTCATGGTGTGAGAATTTGAAAAAGGAGTGTCAGCTCAGGTGCCACCCCCCTTCCTCTTGATTGGCTGAATATTAGCAACTAAGGACAAGGCAGACAAGGCAAGTACCCAAATGTGAGAGCCATTTAATGGTGGCACTATCTATTGGGGGCTTTCGCTATCAACGAGAGTTTGAATTAAAATTAATTGGAGTAACTCTAAATAATTTTAATTCAAACTCTCCTTGGATGCTTAATGTTGCTATGATTTTATTTTGCCGAGACTAGAGCCAAGTTCTTACTCAAGGGATCTTTTACACGCCACATAATCATATGACAATGTGAGCCTACGATTTCCGCATCCAGAAAATCTATCCACTCCAAACTAGATCGAACCCCCAACTTTAGGCTTATGAAGTGGACTCTCTACCTCTAAGCTACCAAGCTGTAGTCAGCTCAGGTGTCGTCCTTATCACTTAACCATGGTTCAAAATTACGAGGGGCCGTGGGTAGCCTAGTGGTTAGAGCATCGGACTCCAGACCGGAAGGCCTGGGTTCGATGCCACCAAACACCCTCCGAGTACACACGGAGTACGTGCTCGTTAAATCAGTGGGTCCGTAGTCTTGTGGGCTTAATCACGAGCGCAGGGACTGGAGAATATTTCCCTACCCTTCAGTCTACATGCAGAAATTGTGGAGGTGGAGATAGAGGTCGTGTCGCCATCTATCGTCCCTTCGGGGAATTTCGCCGAGCTAAAATCGTACTGTCACCTGTATGGTGCTCAAGGTCAACGACAGACGTACCTCTTGCCCATGTCACGATGAATTTCGTGGGCCTCGACCTGACTACGTCAGATTGATTGATTGATTGATTTAATATTAACGTCGCACTGTTCAGCTACACGAGGGCTTTTGGCGACGGACCACGTAATTTTGAACCATGGTCAAGTGACGTGGACGACACCTGAGCTGGCACCCCCCTCTCCTAACTACCACACCACACCAACGGGAGGACGTTTCAGCTCTCGACAGATTTAACGTGCATCGCTGCCCTACACGGCGGGTCTTTAGTGGTACCTGACTACGTCAGACAGGTGGCATTAGAAAACAACAACAAACAACAAACAAATTACGAGGTCCATCGCCAATAGCTCCCATGTTACTTTATTGGACAACGCTAATAATAACACTCACTTGACATGACTTAAGTGTGGATAGTGGTTGCCAGCTCAGGTGCAGGCTTTTCATCTGGCCATATTTCGAAATTATGTGTCAAACTTCTATCCGAAGGATAGTCAAAGATTTTGGACCGATCCACATTTCCAAATTCACCTACATCAGGTGTAGCACCAAACTTGTCATAGGAATTAGAAACAGCAACGAATGATTCAGAATTATCAAATTTATTGCCAGTAACTTGCTGATATACTGTAGATCAATGAAAATTCAGAATTATAATTCTGTTGTTCAAGAGCTATATCATTCCATAATTCTATATATAATTTTAACCTGATTAAAACTCTTTAGTAGGACTCATCATCACTCGTTAGATGAACTGTATTTTTGACGTAGGTGTCGAAAGTAAAAATCTGTACTCTTAATTTTAAATGTATATCATAAATTAAGTTAAAACAATAAAATTCACCTAAAAGCATCAGCTTATATAGTTTATCACCAATTTAAAATCTTTTATTTATGCGGTGGTCTGGAGCAGCTTTGGCATATACAGCACAAATTGCAATTAATGATGCAATCGATGGTATGTTATTTCGCAACAAATTAACTTGAATTATTTGGCTGAAGAACGAAAAGGAAAAATGTTCTTTTTTCTTGTTTGTCATGAAATTTCCAATATCAGTCTGTATCACTTTATTTATGAAATTAATGTTTCTTCGCACTCAAGTAAGATGTAAATGGTAGTCATGCAACCATTTCCTTTGAAAAATATTTGACTGTTTCTCATCATTTTACGTGTGATTTGGGGAGGGAGTACGAAAGCAGAAAAAAAGCGGGAAAAAAGTGGCTGTGTCTTCTCTACGGCAGTTTAATAACCGTTTCGTGTCACGCACAAAGCTTCTCTGGTAATAGCTCTTCGTGGTAGTAGGTATTTTTCCAAGACACCTTACGACCATAGGTGGAAAAACAACTGTACAGGGGAGGAGTCTGCGGGTGTCTTTAAGCGTCCCCGAGGATTCAGCAGGTATAGGAGATATTTAACGGGTCATGCAATGATGTGCTTTTGACGTGAGGGTGCCGCTCATGCAATAAGCACGCCATACGCTGATCTAAGTATGGTTATGTATGGTTTTAAATGAATTTTTTGTTCCACTTTAGGGAACTGAGTATTGCACATAAGAAATTCTTTCACTGATGCCGATAAGAAATCGATTTCAATCACATTTTTCGTGAGAAAGCTGCAATCAAACTGATCTTGAAACTATTGATTCACTTCTGAGTTGCGCTTTGGAAGAAACAAAGTAGCATGGACAGCAGATAAGTACACAAATGATTAATGGAGTAAACGTTGTTTTCTAGGGAAATTATTCTTGTGTCTGGTATGCTATTTGTGAAAGGTTTATATTAAGATTAAAAATGAAGTATATGCTGGCGAATCAATATTGTATTCAGTTTATTTTTTGCTTATTTTACATACAATGTATTTTTTTTATGAATAAATGTTAAAATGATTCATGACTAAATTATAAAATGTTTGCTGCAAGTTTCAGTAAATATCTTATTATTTTGTTAAAAAATCGTAATTTTAATTTGTTTGCATAAACGTTTACAGTTGTACAAGGAAATACAAGCAAACTAAAAACTATGAATTTGTACTCATTTTAAAAATTTGAAATTAATCAAACGTAATAGGTTTTGTACGTATGAGAAATCAAGAGTAGCAAAAACCTTAAAATTGTTTAAAACAACCTTAAAATGTCTGGTTATGGAAAGGACGAAAGAAATAAAAGCTATTTGAAAATCGAAATTTTATTTTCTGCTTAAGAGCACTCATTTCAGTCGAATATAAATTAATTGATTATTGTAAGGAAAGGTAAGAGAGATTATTTAAAAGATTGCACCAATTTCTTAAGATATCATAAAACTATTTTTTAATAAATACTTTTATTAAGGTGCATTTTCAAAAATATATAGGAAGAAAAAATTTTCGTTATTGCTTATCTGTTTAAGGCATGAAAGTACAAAAGGTGCACCACCTTTTTGAGGAGTAAAACAGCATGGTGGAATACTTTTTGAACCATCTTGAAATGTATTGTGTGCCCTCCTTTGTGTACACATAGATTTGTGTTTAGCTTCATTTACGAACAGTATAAGTATTACCATCAACACGATTCACTTCTGTTAGGAAGCTTCGACAAGTTTGTCGACCTTGTACAGTCAGTCTTAAGGCTCTTTTCGTTATATACACAAAAGCGTGAACTTAACGCGGAGCATTTCGGACAGAGAAAATGCTTCAATTTTTATAAAAATTTGTGACATTGTAACTCATGCATTTGCTTATAATTTAATGTTCTTAAAATTTCGAAATATTTCACAAATAACTAGTTTTTTCTTTTAACATGTAAATGTATATCTCATTTAGCATTATAGTATATGAGAAAAAATGCGAAACACATTTTATAAAAGAAAAAATTGTATCAACTCGGATAAAAAGGAATAGAATGATAAAAAAAGTGAGATTTTCTACAGGATAGTGAAGCCAAAATATAATATTAATGTTTGAGTACTTTTATATCTGAAAAAATATTCCGAATTCGGGTCCTATACTTTAACATTAGCCGAAAACAGCCATAAAAGAAATAAAGTTTCTTTCCAACATAGATGCTTTTATTTTCTAAAATTTCGTGCCTCAAAGGGTGAAACGAATTTGTAAACTTTAAAATATCTTTTTATTTTATATTTATTGTATGCTTGTGTTTTCCGTTTATTTTATAGAACCAAAAAAAAAAAAAAAAAAAGATTTATTTGTACAACTTTCTAAGCGCAGTCACAAATAACATTTGATGGGGCAGATTTTGAAAAACTGTGTACCATTCAGATAAATAATCATTTTCCCATCGGGCATTCACCTTCTTTGGCGAAATCACTGAAAATTACACATATTTGAATGAAAAAAGTTATTTGTGAAAAGAATCAAACCACGCAATCCTTTTGTTTGAAAACGATGTATTGTAGATACTAAAAAAAAAAGCTTCCCTCATCATAAGCTGGACAATGTCGTCATTCTAACTTAATTCTTGTAATCCGGAAATTATCCCTTTTCTGCTAGTATTCATCGATGTGGATGAAAATGTAACTAGGATTACAATCAGCCTGCCTTGAAGGCAAACTCTCCAAATTCACCAACGAGGCCTAAGGGAAAGTTCGCCCACATCCCCTGGAGTCCGTTTGCTTCCCTTCAACCCCAGTTGAGATAATTGTGGGAGTGCATCTCCTGATGCACCCCAATCCGATAAGTGTCCTAAAATGATTGGGACTGATGAAATAATTGACTGAGGAAACGTCGTGCCGAATCACAATGAGAGAGCGAGTTTGCGGGCAACTGATGCTCATTCTACTTCTGGGAGGAAAATGATGAGATTTGGGCCCTTTCTGCTCTCCATTGTTAGAAGTAAAATCTCTTTTTAAAGGATATTTTGCTAGAGAATTTCGGAGGGAATGAAAGAAGTTAAACTTTAAGAAATATGTTCATGTGTGTAGAATTTGTATTGGCATATACCATTTTTTAATTCATTCACTTATGGGAGCCTCAACTTGTATTATAGATTAAAAAATGTTCTCAGATATTGCAGAGGAATATATTTGTAATGTTTTGCCTTTTCTTTAAACAATAAAAATTGATTCTTTGTGTTAATGTTGTCGCTTTGTGAATTTAAGAATGTTTTAGTTATACAACGATTTTTAGTCTTTTTTATACGATAAAAATAATGCCAATATCATGAAAACACACTGATACGAGCCAAATGTAGTTAAAATTTTTAGTTTATTATTATTATGAGTCAAGTTCACATAGTAGAAATTTCGAGACTAATAATTTATACTTTTTTTCTTCTGTCTATGTATAAAAAGAGCATATTACTTCTACAAGGTTTATACAGCTTTTATGTCATTAAGCCAGCCTTTCTCAACTACGTGAGGGGCGTGAGCATATCGATAAGTCGAAAATAAAAGATTATTTAAAACAAGTAATATAAAAAAAGTTTAAGTCAATTCTTACTTAGATCAACAAATAAAAAAATTATTTTAGCTTTTTTTTATTAAATAGTTACAATTAATATAAATATGTATATATATATGAAAGAACAACATCATGAAGTGGTAATTCATTTTTATTCATTATCATTTAAGTATAGTATTGTCATCCAAAACAATCGTGTCTATAAAACTTCAGTTCAACTGAATGCTTTAAAACGTGAGAAAAAAACCTTTTCAAGTTTTGACACAAGTCGCCAAAAAGATGCCAACGTGGTTGCATTTGTAATTCTTTAAATAATTAGTTTTAATCAATTAATTTTTATTAATTATAATTAAATTATTGTCTTGTCATCCAAAATAATCATGTATATGAAATTTCAGCTCAATTGAGCGCTTTAAAATGTATTTTATTAGCGTTTGAAAATTCCACCAAGATATATAAATAAATATGTAGAGAGTGCGAACTTATGGTAGGAATTGAAAATAATTTGTTGATTTACTGAAAATAAACAAAACAAGACATATTGAATTATGAAAAGTAGCATAAAACTTACCCTATTACTTAAGGGGATGGTGGACTTTGAAATTGGCGAAAATCGTCCAAATTATGGAAAAAAAATTTTTTGTGAATTATGATCTTCGTGTGTTCACTGAACCATATGCAAGAAACCGCATGTGTCTAAATAATTTTATTAAAAAGTTATAAGCATTTAAAAAAATTTAAATGGACATAAAAATGTAAACAAAAGCATGTGCTTAGGTTGTCAAAATTTTTTGAGTGTTTTTTTTTAAATATTAGAATTAATATTTTTTGTGTTTTAACAACTGCGCATTTTAACTGCAACCTTTAACTGCTTTATTGCTGTTTGTTTACTTCCACTTGTTTTCATAAGTCGAAAGTATTGCCTTTTTAAAATTACACATCTTTGATTGCTGTCTGTTTCTTAGTAATATTTATCTTTACGGAATCAAATTTTTTGTATCTAAAAGCCACAAAAAGCTTCAAAACATATACAATTGTTCTGTATTTGTTTACAATGGATGCTATTAGTCGGCGCTATCGAAAACCTAAAGGTAGGCCATCAAAAAGAAGGAGTTTGTGTGCATCCAAAGTACAAAAGAGATGGGGAAAAAAAATCACATGCAAAGTGATTCTGATTCTACTATGTGTGCTAAAAACTCTGATATTTTGCTTGCTGAAAATTCACTTATGGATACTGAAATCTCTATTAGTGATGAAGGTTCACATGCTGGTGAAAAGGAACAATATTTGAATGCAAGTCTTAGCAAACTTCAGATGTTTCCTTCAACATCAACTTTTTGTACTAGTGAGAAAAGTACATATGTTTTGATGAATAATGATATGTGGTCTGCTCTTTTATCTAACACAAAATGTGATGAATGTGATATGTGCTCATTGGATGTCGAATGTAATAGTGCTTATGGTTTTTCTACAAAAATAGAGCTAAAATGTAAAAGCTGCAGAAAAATATTTAATTCTGTATTCTCCAGCCCTCGAGATGATGATAGCAATTGTTTCGATGCAAATAAAAAGCTCGTTGAAGCTTTTCTTAAGATTGGGAAAGGCCATGCAGCATTAGAACTTTTCTCTATGGCTATTGGTATTCATGCAATGGATAAGAAAACTTTCTCAAAATGTTTACACAAATTGTATGAAGAAAAGTGTAGCTTCAAAGAAGACATTCTTGAAATTTCCCGAAAAGTAGTCCGAAAACACCATGAAGATTTGCTCGGCACTGCTAATGGTGTTATAGACATCACCGTTTCATATGATGGAACATGGCAGAAACGGGGACATTCGTCACTGTATGGGATAGGAATCGTTATCGACATTTTGACTGGGCTCATTATTGATTACGAAATCCTTTCCAAATATTGCCCAGAATGCACTACCGCAAAAAGGGATTTGGGAGAAAATAGTGCTGAGTCTTCCATATGGTACAAATCCCACCAAGAAGAATGCAGTGAAAATTATGTAGGATCTTCTAATGCCATGGAGGTTAAAGCTGCAGAAATTCTATGGAAAAGATCCATTAAAAATTGTGGTATGCGATATGTGAGCATCTTGTCAGATGGTGATGCCAAGACCTATCAACATTTATCATCATTAAATGTGTATGGTAACTGCATAAAAATTGCAAAAGAAGAATGCATTAACCACGTGGCAAAAGGCTTGGCACAGGACTCCGTAACAAAATTTTAGAGTGGCGGAATAAAGGTATCACTATTGGTGGGCGGAAAGAGGGCAACCTCAAAGAAAACACCATTGTGAAACTGACTAACTTTTATAGAAAAGCTATAAAAGACAATGCGCCAGATGTAAGAAAAATGAAAAGCGCAATTTTAGCTTCATTGTTTCATTGTTCATCTACAGATAAAAACTCCAAAACATAGTAAATGCCCTACTGGCTCGACATCATGGTGCTTTTACCAGAGGGCATTGGATAAAATGAGAACCCTATGTCCCATTCACTGATGAAAACTAAGCTGTCGGAACAAGTCCTGGAAAAATACTTCCAGTATATCAAAGGCTTGTAAACGATGAGCTTTTAGAAAGATGCAGTGCGGGAAAAACTCAGAATGCCAACGAAAGCATCCATAGTGTTATTTGGAAAAACTGCCCAAAAGAAACTTTTGTTTCTAAAAAGCGACTTGAAATGGGTGTTATATCTGCCATAGGTGGATATAATTTTTGGCTGCTTCAATAGTTTAGCTATTGAACACAATGAGTTAAGTTCTGTATCTGTGGACATTTCGCATAAACGTGATAAACGACGTTTAGCGCAGAGTGAAAAAGAATTCTAGTGATTGGAGAAAGAAAAGAATAATCAATAAATTGGCTAAATCATCCAAAATTACAAAGAACATTAAAAAAGAAGGGGAAACATATGGTGCTGGTAAATTTTAAATGTTTTCTTAGTAAATTAATATTTATTTGCACTAACATTGAAAACATTTTACCGAAAAACTGTACCATGTGAAACCAATGCATTCTATTATAATTTTTTTTTTTTCTCTCTTCAAATTATGCTTGTAAATAAATAATCTAGTATAAATATGTCTGCTATTAAATAAAATGGATGCTTAATAATATCAGAACAACAATTATGAAAGGTAAGTGGAAAAACATTTTTAAAATGACTTTTTCTCAAAACTTTGTTTTTTCAGATTTACGTGCTTTTAAAATGTTCCATGCGTCTCAATTTTTGAGCAAATTGCTTGAAATTTCTCGTGAAGAATACTGATAAGTACATAAATAAATCTGGGTATCCATTTAAAATTTTGACTTTATTTAGATAGTTAAACTTCATTTTTAGTGTACAAAATCTGTTATTTTACAGAAAATTAAGTGCAAATAAACAAAAACTTTTTTTTAAAAAATTAACCGGTGCATGAAATTGCTAAATAATACCCACTTATGTGTAACGTGTACTAATAAACATTAATAATGTTAGACGAAGTCAAAAAATAAAAAATTGAAACGCATGGAATGTTTTGAAAAATTTAAAAATTATTAATTTTTTTAAATTTAAAAAAAAAAAAATTTAATTGAAAATTTTTTTTAAAAGATATAGTTGATCTAGTTGTATTCCATTGTATATGCTCATAAATTTTCATTACTCTTACTTAATAATTAAAAAAGTTTTTGAAAGTCCACTGTCCCCTTAAAAGTAGAAATATCCATTATTTAAAAAAGTAACTTGAAATATCCAATACTTAAAAGTAACATATATAAAATGTAATACTTATATTGATAATTTGTATGGTTTATGATTAAGGTTGCATTGTATCTTAAATTTTAAAGTACATTAATATTGCAAATAACGCATTGTCATTTCATGTGGGAAGGGAAGGGGCGTGATGAAAAACTATGATTGAAAATTGGGTCGCCAATATTGAAAGTTTGAGAAGCACTGTATTAAACGTTATTCTTTCCCTCAAAATATTATATTCAAAATCATACAATGTATTTTTTTTTGCTTTATTGTGTCAAATTGGGTTAACCACTTGACTCTCCTTTTTTCCTTTCTTACAACCAGGTCGGTCCTTTTGGACAGTTTGGGTCAACTTTTAATGAACACCTTTTGTTGTCTCTTCACAAAATTGGGAATTTATACGAAACAAAAATACGGTAAAACATTAACGGAGCTCATAAAGATAATCTAACCCGTACGCTACATGGGCAAATCAAATGAGTCCTGGAAATGATGCCCGTGCAGCGTACGGGCAAGTGGTTAAAATATATATTAGGGCCGTTTTACGCACCATTATTTATCAAATTCGTTTAAAAAAATTATATGAAAAATAAGCACTTACATTTTAACAAACTTTCTATATTAATAAAAGTAATTAAAATGAAATATTAGTATAAAAATTTTTTCGATTTCGAATCGCTTTTAGTCTGGGTCCATTCTTATTGGGCATCACTAAACCAAGTAGATATTCATCACTGTTGCGGGTCTCCTACAACAAACTTAGCCTACATTTTGTAATTACAAGCACTCAGGTTTGAATTACGTATAATGTACATAATATCTTTTGAAAAACATCTATTATATCCCGTAATACTACTAAACATACCGCATTTGGTTCAGTAATGACTCGTAATGGGATCCGTCATTAGATCTTTTGTAGTGAGTGCTTACTTAGCACGTATATCATATATTTCCCTATCTTTTTTTCTCTGAAAAACAAAGAAGGAAATATTCTTGTTTTTAAAAAGAGGGAGAAAAGAAAGGGAAGTGTAAAAATACCACTTTTCATAATTCCCTGCGCTATGCGTATTTATGCATTGAAGATATAGAAGTAAAGAAGATTATATGAAGAGAGAGAGAAATTAGAGTAAAAAAAGAGGGAAAAAATGGGTAATAAGCGGAGACAGGTACAGTAGATGGTTGGTAGTTACGAATAAGAAATAATCCAAAAGAAGCATTTATTGTCATTATGAAAAATACGGATGAAAGAATAAAGACAAAAAAACTTCTTCGGCAAAATATTTTTTCCCCACATTCGTTTGCGGTGAAGTATTTTGTTTAAAGACTTAAGTGCATTTACGTGAATTTTTTTCCCTTTCCTTTATGCATTTTTCACCAATAAAAGATTTTGCGTGTTAAGTACTCTAAGAACAAACGAATTACCTATCAAGTGAAAAATGTTAATATCCGCTTACTGAAGGTGAGACTTCTTATTTAGTGATCCCGTGCAAGTTTATTTTTTGTATTACACAACAGATTACTAAAGATTATCTTTTGTCTCCTTTAAATGTATTGAAACTGGAAAATAATGTTTTTTTAGGCAAAATATGTATATATTTTTGATAGTTTTCTTATTTCTAGTTTTATGACTGTTTTCAGATTTTAATTTTTTACACTAAGGAATAGACTAAGTTACATAATTGAAATATAAAAATATAAGATTCATAATTGTTTCTCATGTGTGTGTGTGTGTGTGATTGTGTTCAAATGATAACAGTATTGTAACTCATCAACAGTTTTAATTGATGTTGTGTAGGTTTGCTTACCCGTAAATTATTGTTGCTGTTTTACACTATTCAATTAAAAAATACAAGTGCGTGGTTTGCCAAATTAGAAGGTTGGATTTTCAAAATAGGACGTTGATACTTCATTGATCTGTATTAAGGATACATACACATGGCACAAGCTCCTATTGATGCACAAGCTTTAAGTATTGTGCAGATGTTAAATAGACAATTATAAAACAAAACTAAATCTAGAGTTATTTACATATGTTGAATGTAAAGATTATTCCTCTGTAGTAAAATATTTTTTAAAAAGTGTTCTTAAGGTATCCGACTACGTTCGGAACCGTGATTTTGCAAAAGCGCATAAATGGATAATTTTCATGATATTTAGTGTCACTAAGATTAGAATATATGCATAAAATTGTTTTAAGGACATTTTGACAAAAAAATGTATTTAAATGTAATATTTTGGCAAAAAATTAACTGAGAATAATCTTTTTTCCAAATGTTCTCCTTTTGTGAAAAATGGTTCTATTATAATAATATTTTGCTTGTATATAGCTCAGACCTCTCTACAGAGGCTCAACTAGAATTTTTGAAACATATAACTTAGAAGTGGGTTTATTTATATTTTACGACAACAGAGGGGAACAATTTTAAGAAAAAAACATCAATAATTATTTCAATTGGTGGTAACTCTGAAAATAATGTGAAGTTTTCAAAAATTCTAGTTGAGCCTCTGTAGAGAAATCTGGGCTACATACAAGCAAAATATTATCATAATAGAACCATTTTTCACAAAAGGAGAACATTTGGAAAAAAAGATTATTCTAAGTTAATTTTTTGCCAAAATATTATATTTAACTAAATTGTTTTTCTCAAAATGTCCTTAAAACAATTTTATGCATATATTCTAATCTGAGTGACACTAAATATCAAAAAATTATCTGTTTATGCGATTTTGCAAAATCACGGTTCCGAACGTAGTCTTATACCTTAATAATATTTTGTTATATCTACGTAGAAAGTATCAAATAACTGTTGAGGATTAAATAAATGTCGATGTTTTAGAGTTTTCTGCCTTAGATGCAATGTCATTCTTTTACTTTACTACTATTATTTTACTTCTATGATGTTAAGTATTTGGATTTTAACTATTTATTACAAAGTAAGTGTTAAGGAAATTGATATTCATTCTGTTATTTATTCATTAACAATAAAAACAATAATAAAACTAAATTTATACAAATGTTTTAATACTTTTGGAATCTTAAATGCTTTTTGAACTGAGTTACACTAGAACGTTCTATGTGTCAAAAATATCAGTTATTTAATTTCATAGTATTTATATTTTCTGTCTGCATGTTCACCTAAAATATATAAAGAATTAGAGCCCTTAAAAATGACTTCAAATTTTCTAGGATACAAAATTCTAGGATTCTAAAAAAGGTCTACAAAATATAAAATTTTAAGTAGGTAGTAAAACAACCTAATCTTCATACTTTCACTTGAAATTTTACCACAAAAGTCTTCCCCAGACCACAACATAGAGATCATTTCGATTTTACTGATATTTTTAAATGCAATAAAATGACTTGCATGCACAAGGCCATTTTTAATTTTATTTTAAACTTGTAAAAAGGAAGTCGGATCGTAACCATAATAATCACCATAAAAGCTGGTAGCTATAAAATTTCTCACAATCTGCAAATTGCACACTTTAGCGATTGCACGCTTACTGAGAACTTATTTCATTACAGAATAATGTCGATAAGGTTACGTTATCGGCATTAAAGACATTTTATCTCTTTCGGGTTTTTCCTGTGTATATCACTTTAAGAGCGTTATAATTAAGTTACTTCAGGACGGAAAGCTACTCAGTCAGATAACATTGAAATCAAAAGACTGACTGTCGTGTTCGAATGAAATTTTGCACTGAAAAATTTTGCCGTGCTTCCAACTGTGATAATGTAGTTTTTAAAAACATTCCACCTGTTGACTTTATATCTGGATCTATTTTTACAATGGAGGAATTTATAGTACTGTTTATAGTTGATTTCAAAAAGTATTGTCCTGCAATACAAGTATCACCATTGTTTCGTAGAATTTAATGTAGTAAACATAATAGTAAATATAGTAAATAGTAGTTAGTAGTTATAGTAGTTAATATAGTAAACTTATATATTTGCACTTATTTTTATGTAAATTTTTGAAATTTCACAAGTTTTTTTTCAATTGAAATTCTAGAGACCTTTTGTCCTTGCTATTATTGTTGCGGTTAGTATAGCTGAGTTAGTAGTAACTGATACAATTAGAGTTTATTTATAGAATTATAGAACACCATCCAAATAATAAATAGAATATCTAAAACTTATTCACTTGGGTAAAACGCAGTACATTTTTGTTTTAAAATCAAGGGGTCGTATATATATATAACAATCGTGGTCATTACTAATGATTAACTGAAAGAGCGTGGTGAGTGCTAAGGGTTTCTTAATTAGGTCATTAATATTTATTAGTTGGTGCTGCAATGACTAGGCAGTCCGGTGTTCATTGTTAGCTCTGTTTATTGTGCATTAAATACATGGAAACATACATATCTGAAACACAACAGAAAACACAGCACAAATCTATACACGCGCATTACATGATGACGAAGACAAAATAGGCAGACAAATTTTCTAGAGAATGTCGGTTAATATTCCCATTAGGTGGGCAGCAAATAATTAATTATTTGCGCACGAGTCCTGAAGGCCAGGACCATTAAAAATTCAAAACATATTCAAGATTGAATTAATGGAAATTAGTACACCGCCATATATATATATATATATATATATATATATATATATATATATATATGTGTGTATATATATATATTATATATATATATATATATATGTATATTATATGTATATATATGTATATATATGTATATATATATATATATTTATTTATATATATATTTATATATATATATATTTATATATATATATATATTATACTATATATGTATATATATATATAGTCAAAATTCTCTACTAAAAAGAGATAAATATGCAATAAGCAAAACTGAAAAAAATTGAAATTGTAAGATATAACCAGACTACACACACACACACACACACATATATATATATATATATATATATATATGTAATAAGAAAACTTTTAGAAGGGCTTTCTTTGCCGTGTCGAGTGGTTGATTTTAATGTGGCGAACCAAAGGTAGGTTGTGGCCGGTGATGAATGAATGATACTGTATTACGAAGATGTAGTCTTGTAATTTATTAACTCCAACTTATTTTACTTCTTGAAACTTATATGCATCTTACAAACAATAAGGACTGGACGGCACGGCACAGACAAAGAGAATACACAAACACACAAAGCGTGGCAGCCGGTTGGCTACATGTATACAGTGAAGAGCAGAGAGGCGAGAGCAGAAGAGCAGAGGGTGCGTGACTTCCAGATCTCGGTATTTATAGCCGGTGGGACGTCACGTGATTTTAGGAGGTGGATGGATGTAGTTTCAACAGTACCCGGTAGGGAGGGTAGCCAATTAAATTAATTACACGGTTGTTCTGAAGGACTAGGCATTAAATAATTCAAGAGCTATTTCCGATTAAATTATTGGAATTATTACACACACACACACATATATATATATATATATATATATATATATATATATACATGCATATATACATACATACATATATATAATTATTTTCATTAAATTTTTCTCTGACACGAAGCCTTAAAATTTAAAATTTATGATACTTCAACTGAATAGAAAATAAAAATTCTTTCTCATTAAGAAGTTGTTAAACTAAGCAACGTACACACAAATTCACGTTATTTTTTTAATGCTATTTTCCTGTGTTAAGTGCAGTAACTGGTACTTTTAACACAGAAAAAACAAAAGTTTTTATATTACCTAAATACACAGCTCTTTCGGCGGAACATCCACTTAACTCGCTCAAAAAAAATATTTTCCCCTCTTCTCTTTTACCTTTTTTGATGAACACTAGACACATACAAAAAATATCCCACAATTATTTCCTTCCGGACAAAAACTAAATTTTTAGATACTAACTTTCTCTCCGTAAGAACTAAAAACGGAACAAAAATTCACAAGCTTCTTCTTTCTTTCTTTTTCTTTTTTCCCCTTGTCGTTCTTACGTTTAATATGTTTTTTCCCCCTTTTGGTCTCAGAACTTGCGTGTTGCACGCACACACTTAGAACGAGCTGAAATTTTCCCTAGGGGGAATTTTTGGGGAATCGCCATCTGGCCATATTGACGATTCTCACTGAAACCGTCAATAACCGGAAGAATTTCTTCCTATTTGAGGGTAGAGTACATAAGTGATGATTGTTTCCTGGGCAAGAATAACTCCTTAGTTTTCAAAATAGGGAAAAACAATTGCAACATTTTATACGTAAGAAAATTCAGTTTTCGTAGCATAATACTAATAAAAGAAATAAATGGACAAAGGCCGGATTATTAGTAGGTAGTAAATTAGAGACTCAATTTTAATGAATTTCGTAATATAGAATTAATGGAGTTGTTGCATTTTAAATTTATCTGAAACTCTTTTAAATTCCACTTCGATATGGGGTTTCGATACGGAATTTAGATGAAAACATTATTTATGGATGGAAATGCACATCAATCGAAGATAATTGTAAATACATTTTTAGGGGGAGTCTTGATAAGTAAAAATGAGAACATAAATATTTTCATTATTATGATTTTTCATAACAATTAATTCGAATTGTTGTTTCTGATCTTATTTCATGCATGAATTATCTTAATACTTATTGTGTACGTCAGTGCTTTCAAACTGTCAGGTGAACTTCACTAAACAGACAAAAGAAGGCGGAAAATGTAAAAAATTATCCGAATATGACAAAAATCGACAAATGTCATGTACATGTATTGAAAACGAAACGCTAACAGTATCATGCGGATTGATTTTATTTAGGAAATACAGTTAGAAGTTAAAAATAAATAAAAGTTTATAATGCTTTGTCTTACACCTGATGCAAGTTGTTAGCTGACTGTACAGTAACTTTAGACAGTGCTGTTTTGGGCCCTGGGCGCAGAAGATCTACAGGCCCCCTTTGGCACTGGAGGATCGAAATTTATTACCAGAAAATCTGGTGAAGTCCAGCTTATCCGGGCTCTTCTGGTCCCCGCCAAGCCTCGGGTCCCTGTGCGCCCGCCCCAAGTGCCCAATGGATAAACCGGCACTGACTTCAAAGCCGTATGACGTTCTCATGCAGGATTTCTTGGCATTCACATTCCGACTTTCGATTTAGGGAGACGTGTTCGGAGACGCCTGCTCATCGGAGAGCAAGCAAGCTCCATTGCAGAAAGTTCTAGTGAGGGTGTTAGACAAAAAAGTGTTCAAAAAGCCCGATTACAAGCAGACAAAAAATGCGCACTATGTAAAGCTGGCATTATTCTGCTGAAATATAAATCTATTGATCCCTGAAAAAAAGGAAAACAGAGTCCAAACGAAATGGTAGCCCATACCTTAATTACTAGTTGCTAGGGTTGATGGTCAGATAAGTTTTCCACCACTGTTCAGGACGTTTCCAAATATGTCTTTGTTGGTCATCTGGTCTCATTTCAAAGAGGGACTCATCGCTGAAAACAATTCATTCTCAGTCCATGAGATTCCAGATAGAATTCCCCGGGCATTCGACAAAAGTAAGAGGCTACGTAACATCAGTGAATCGTTATCGATGTTCTTTGCAGTCAATATTATTATAAAAGTGCATCAGGACTGTGAGCACCAATAGAGAGATTACTTTGTTCACACGTTTTAATAGTCGCCACTTTCGATCACTACATTCATTATTCTCTGTATGGCCGAAATCCAACCTTTCTTGCTAACATCGTCAAATGATAGCATCATTTTGACCCTGACGTTGAGAAATCCTACAATTTGGCATTATGTTCTCTGTAATGCAATTGCAAGTCCTCTCTCAAATGGTGAAATTTCCTTATACTTATTCCCTACGTGTCAGCATCGACCGACGGAATTACTCGGAAGTTATACTTTTGCATTGGAATGTCCTCTGCTTTATGCACTATATGGATGCTTCGTTTTAATGCATTAATCAGTTGCATATTCTATCATGAGTTAAATGCAATGCTGAAAACATATATGTTTTTTTGATACGTTGCTTTTAGTTATTTGTGTGTAATCAAATTTCTTACATGCGAATTAATGTGATAGAACATCAATTAAAATTATGTGTATTAAAACAACTTTATTTGAATCGTTGTACTTTTTAATCTTTTTACTTAAATTTCTGTGCACGAATAATATTTGCTAATTAATATTTTTTTATACAGTATTCTTTTTAAGAATACGTTATATTAAGTTTACTAAAATACAAAAAAGCGAAAGGGAAGAGAAAAACTGGTAAAAGAAATGAACAAGTAAATGCAATAATTTGACATTATTTGCATTGCTCTAACACCATAGTGTTTTGCTCTTTAAAATTTATAAAGAGTTCCAATAATTGCATTAATCAAGATTTATTTACGAATACTTGGAATAAATTGATAAAAAATTTGTCAATTGTTCTTTAAGATCAATTTCTAACACCATGAGACTAGAACCTAATATAATCGCGTGGAATGTTAAATGTTAATAATTGAATTTAGTAAAGCTGCAGATGGTTATTAACTCAATCGAAAAAATAGTAGGTTATTAATAATTTAATCAAAACTGCGAGTTATTAATAATGTAATCTAATAAAATATGAAAGACTGACGCATCTGATGTTCGCCGAGAAAAGGACAAATAACCAATATGAATATTGTATAATAAATGAGGAATTTTTCGACCACAACACTAAGAGATATGCTTGTCTGCATTTGCTGTATATTTGTCATTATTTAAATGCTTGGCTTTTCTATATTATTTATTACTTTTAACACATTTTATGTGATATATTCAAACAAAAGCTTAAAGAATTATCTATTTTTATAATGAATGTAATTATTATTGACAAGAAAATTAAAATCTCTCTAGTCACGCTTATATATAAATATACTACATCCGCTATGCTTGGATCCTATACAATTTTAATCTGATTAATTGAAATTTAAGAAATTGATTGTTTATTTAAGTTGCAATCTCTAACTGCGCTTAGGTAACTGAAAACGAACTTCTTAGTATTGAACGCAGTGAAAAGATGTAGAAAGTAGATGACACTTAAACTGTCATTGAACTCTCTCAAAACTTCCTCACTACGCTACTGGAGTACTTTGAGCTTTGACAGATTTAGTGTTTATCGGCCAATTTACTTGACAATGCTGTAAAGGCTTTCAGAACTCGAACCTATGAAATAAATAAGTCCGTCCACGAGTTCGTGCCCATGGCCCCTTGTCTACCACGGCCAAAGTCTTTTGAAGAGATGAGCAGGCTTACGAAATATTTTTCTACGCTAACTTTTTTCTTAAATGAATCCGTTATGTGTGTTTGGTTTTTGTTCTCTCGGTTCACAGGTTCTTTATTCAATTCTTGGTTCCTAACTGAACAAATATTCGGATGCTTTGGAACTTTAGGTTGCGTTTGATGTTTGAATCGTTTAAAAATATTTGTAGAGACTTGAACTATAAAACTTGACTCAGTAATTAACTACAAATTAATCGAGGAATATTGCCCTGTTCCTCGTTTTTTTGGTGGATATTATATTCAACTACTATAAAGGCAATCGAACCACCTTCGTCTTAAGTTATTTGCATCCACTAACCTTTTCAATCAGCATATTATGTCAATGTTCTCTAAGCGGATCAATGATCCTAACAATGAGTTCGATTTTGTCGCGATATAGTAAGTTAGTCCAGTGTAAAAAAAGTAAGAAGTCAAACTTTCCTGGAACTTATTGTTTCAAAAACGCGTAAAAACACCACGAAAAAACCCCCCTGATGATTTCCTTTAAAGAAAAATAATAGAAATCCTAAATTTTATTTTAAGAACTTTGTATGTCTTGGGTATTGTTAAAGGTTACCTTACTTTTTGTCTGCTCTATTTTTTCTATGTGGGAACTGTTTCTAGCTAAAGTGCAGTAGATAACGTTTTTCAAAAATACATGACTGTCATGCAATTTAATAAGCAGAAAAAAAAAGGGCAAGCGCCTTGGTGATAAGAAAATCCAATTCAAAACAATGACAATGTTCCACTTCCAAGTTTCTGGACATTTCTCGGACAGCCTAAATTTAATTCCATACCAAATTCTGGATATTGATAAAATACGCGTCCCCTATGTCTATTTAGTATTAACACATTTAAATCACAAATCGATGTAAAAAGTTATTTTTAAATAAAAAGTATCTAGAATATGTTAAATATGAAAGTATATGTTTTTGCACTGCAAGTTTCGTGTTCCGTACAGTACAATACCGTAAAAAATCATCTCAGTTCAAGGATGTCCCATCAAAAAACAGAATTTTAGTTCTAGTATTAATTCAAGATTCTATTTATAACTCGTCTTGGTGAGATTTAAGAACTGAGGAGCCTCTGCCACCTTTCTTATCGAACCGTTTCTCGTAATTGACTTTTTATGTCGATAGGCATTGACGAATGGAAAGAGGGACGCGATAAATAATGATCCAGCAGCCTCTATCACTGGTAAACAACACTTTATTCGTGTTGATCACAGATCCCGAAAGATTTATTGGCCTATGGTATGTTTTTATTTTTTTTTCTGACCGGATAGATCCCGGATAAGATTCTCGGGTTTGTGTTTTTTCGTGAAAAAAATGAATGGACCACATCGCATGAATGGATATCTCTCTCTCTCTCTCTCACCTCAAATGAAATTCTTTTCCTTTCTTTGATCCGTTGCCTAGATGATGACTAATGTGGATTGCAAGATATATATCATACGGTTCACTTTGTCTATGAAAAGCTCTTTTTCCTTCGAGTTCATGGAAATGTTTGCCTACAACTACTAAATTTCTTGCTATGTGTAATAAATTACGGAATAGGTGTATTTCATTTTATAGCTAATATACGTAAATAACTGTGAGAAAAAACATTTACTCCGATTTTGATCAATACGTCTGTCCGCTGTTAGGCTGTGCAGAAGCCTCATGTTATGCAATGTGGAGCATGACTTTTGAAAATAAATTAATAATAAAAAAAAAGATTAATTTTTTTGAGTATTACAGAAACAAGTATTATAAAAATTTTTTAAGTCAATTCCTACTTTGGTGGCGCCATCTGTTGTAGCTAGCTCTTCCTTCATCCGAAAAAAAAATAACGCAGAATAGGTTTAAAAATTTAAAAATAAAATTTAATTCATTAATTAATATTTGAAAAAACTATATTAACAAGTGCCATCGACTACAAGTATGAAAAAATGTATATGAACTTGAGTGGATTGGTAAAAAGTATTTTATTAACGATTAAAAATTTGAACAAGATATAGAGAGAATGTGAGCTAATAGTAGGAATTGAAAAAAAGTAATCTTCGGAAGAGAATAAAGAAAACTTATGCTTTTTTACATCATTTTTCAGTTCATTAAAATTTTCCTTTTTAATTTTATTTAAATTAGTTTTCAAAATAAAGGTTGTTTTTTTTTCGTTTTATATGTGTGAATTTTATTAAAAAAATAAAGTAAGTGTGCAATTTAAAAAAATTTTAAAGGTTATTAAGTAATTCTTCATATTTTATAGAAAAAAAATATCTTGAAATGGAAATAATGAAGGAATGTCAAACTATATGTGATAAAAGATATGAACGCTCATTTTCAAGAAATTTAACCATATCTCTATCCCGATATTAGCTTCTTCTGTATTCACCTGACCGTGGATCAAAATTACGAGGTTCATCTCCAATAGCCAGTGGCGTAACGTACATCCCCGCATCGTGGGGGTCTAGGACTCTAGGGGACCCACAGCTTGACTGACGCACAAAACCTGATTTTGCGAGGGATTCCAAGTATTTTCCGTTACTCCAATGCCAATAGCCTTCTGGTTGCTTTATAGTGGGGCATTAATATAACTCAATCTCTCTCCCTTGTTCTAAAATATTGATAATCTTAAGGTACGGATACATCTGTGTATCAAGAAGTTCGGCTGATGGATGTATACGCATTTTTAAGTGCCGAAAAAACTGCTTTTGAACCGCTCGAAGTGAATCATCACTGGAAGGTTTTTCGATGAATACGAAGATAGTTCACAGTTTAGATGAGTACATGATGACGCATGTAGTTTGTGGGTTTTTTGATTTATTTACGTCACAACTATTATAAATACAGTATATGCATTTACATTGAATTATTAAAAGTATTGGTTATTTCATTAAGGTTCAGAATCTGATGTTTGTGAGGGAGAAGATCACGGTCTTCCTCTGCCCTCTCCAGGGTTTTGGGATGGGAGTGGTTGCAACTTTATCCTCGAATTACATCCGGCTCGTGGATGGAGTGGGGTTTTCACATGGCGTCAAAGGTTCCCCGTTGCAATGACAGAAGACATGGCCTTGCAATATTTAGGGGGCACGTGGGAATAGGAACGTGGTTATCCTATTCACAAAAAGAAGCCAATATTTAAGCTTCACAACATGTATACGCACATATACATTATAAACTTAGAATGTTATATAAGAATCCCCCCCCCAATCTAAGATAAATATGTTTCCTTTCTTCCACCAGTGTCATTATTACTCCTTTCCTAATGATAAAGTAAGGGAAAAAATTAACAGTAAAGAATAGCATTTTAATTAACTAATAAAGAAAATAAAGAAAAAAATCATAAAATTTTATAAACAGAGCCTAAAATATCAGTTATTTTAATTTAGACATAGTTAAAGTTCTCGACGCCTACTCAATTCTTTTCTTATACGGCCTATCTCATAATGTTCCTGTGTAACCCATTCAAAGTTCTATAAGAACATTGAATGATCAATGTGAGATTTTTCTGCATATAATTTATTTTCGCCAAATTCTGTTCACCTGAACGTTCGTTCTTAGACTTGAATTAATTTTTCTTAAAACTTTTCTTCAAAAGAATCCATTAACATATATGATTAAATAAAATTTCACTATCTCTAAATTCTAGAAAGATTCCATTAAGAAATTTGACACATGATGAGCAATTTTGAGATTATTTTAAGTAAAGCTAAATAAATCTCTCTCTCTCTCTCTTAATATTTGCAAAAATGGAAGTCGGAAGTAATTTCAGCTTCTTTCTTTCTTTATATATATATATATGAAAAAATGCATTCACAAAGAATTGATGAGCAAGCAGAGCAAGGAATCTCAGAACCGTTTTATACTCCTGGGGTTTAGAAGACAATAAAACCATCTCTGTGGGAAATACTTTTCAGCGAGCACTCCAACCACAGAGCCTACAAGATCTCTTGATTTAGCTCATTTCGCGGGCCACTGCCGCGTGAAATATGGAATATTATCTTTCCCCAAAAGCCGTAAGCCCTTCATCCAAATTATTAGATTTGGAATTCTTTCATTACAGTCCGTGGAATATTGTCTCGATCGACGTGTGGTCAAGTGTCAAAAGCAGTTATCTCCTGAGGCTATCGGAGATGAAGTTCGGTGCAAATCCCCATTTCCTATTATTTTCCCCCTTTTCTTCTTTTTTTCCCCTTTGTCTAGCAGTCTCAATCCGTGGGACAAAATCTTCCAAAATGTATTCATCATATTTTTTGTTATTGTTGTTGTCTCTGCATAAGACATACCCGTATGAATTCAGTCTCAGTACTGTGTGAGTGAGTGAGGGAGTGTTTGGGTTTGTGGTGCAAGAAGTCTCAGCACATTGGAGAAATTCCTCAACCAATAAACCAATACGCATAAGTCTGGGTTTTGATTTTTCATTCTTTTGTAAGTAAGAGCTGTATTATTTTAGTCACAAAATTCGTCGTGTCTTACAGTACTGCAATTTGAGGCATCTAAGTAAAGCACAGCGGTTAATTTTCTTTTATTTCGATACGTCTGATTATTTCTATGATAATATTTATTTGAAAAAGTCGATATTAATTTATCAAACAATTTGTATATGTAAGAAGAGACTTTATTATATATCAATAAAATAGAGACTTTCTATTATGTACCAATACAATATTTGATATTCAAAATTTTCAGCAAGATTTTTTCTTGTTTGCAGTCCAACAAAGTTGTAACTTTTCTACTGAAAAACTTATCTGCAGTTCAATTTTGTATATGTGAAAATCAATTGTAAAATCATATTTTGTCGATATATGCAATTGCTTTTATGTTTTCAAAGCTTCCCTTGTGTAAGAATCAATTTTTGTTTATACATTTTATTGCAGTCTGTAGAAATTGAATGTGTATATTCTGTTTCAGACTTCAAAAAACTATTGAAATATTTGTTGAACTTTTCTGAAGAGATTTTGAATTTTTGTTCATTTTGAGTTTCATAATAAGCGGATTGATATAAAATATTTAAGTATCAATTATATTAATTTCGGGATAATTGTATTTGATTTTCATGTTAATGATACAAAATTATCTTTAATTTCGATATTTATATGAAATACGTGTTTGTCTTTCAAGATTTGTTACTGTCTTTATATTTAAAAATTTATTCGTGCATTTAGTTTTATTTTGCCTCATTAGCTTTTTTCAATTGCATTTGAAATGACATTCAATTGGATTGCAGTCAGTGAAAAATGTAGGCGATTCAAAAGTTTATACCTCATAGGATAAAATAATTGTAAGGTGAGATAAAAATTACAAGGTCAGGATATCTTAATTACCAAGAAAGGTAAAAATATGTTTAAGTACGCATAAACTTAAATTTTAAAATAGTAAGGGTTACCTGGAAACTTTTTCTGCTTTAATTTTTAAGGCTATGAAACAGAATAAATGGCAAGAATGTGAAATTTCTTACCTTTATAATCAATAGTTTTAATTCGTTGAAACTTTCGAGTAAAATTGTTTTTTTCTCCAATTGATTATGTGAAGTAGATTTCAAAATCTTTATAATGCAAAAATTCACTTTTTAATATGAATTCTCAAAACTCAAACGTATTTTAAAATTGTACAATTCATAGATCGCTAATAATTTGTGTATTTATTTTTACATTCATTTTTCCTTTATGTACAACTTAAAAAAATTTTAAAAAAATATTTTATCGCACATTTTCATTGAATGCAAGTAAAAGATTTTGAAATAAAAATATATTATTTTCTTATAAAAAATATATTTGGTTTTGAATATTGTTTGTACTCAAAATTAATGATCGTGTTTTATTTTTTAAGAACTTTAGCAGAGTGTTTGTCTCTAAAATTATTTGTTACTTATTTCAAAACAAAGTTAATATTTCAACAATCATGAAATTTCTGAACTCAGTGATCCATCTCCGTAATGTTATTTAGAAATTCCAATCAATTAAACACAAATTTCTTTAAGTGAAACTTAATTTCTTGAAAATCTAAAACGCAGTAAAATATCATTAAATTCACTAAAATATCTCATCAAAATAACATCAATAACGCTCCACGGTATCTCAAATCCTCCTGTTACTCTTTTACATCCCGTAATAGAAAAGTTAGAAAAGTTGCTCCAAAGTGTTTCACTATTAGCTGAAAAGGTGTGATAGCGTAATATATGCACAGTCCCCTCACCCCTTTATACTATGCGCACTGTCGCGTTTTCTAATCGAATTCCAAAGGGGGTCTCTTTGGGTGCGATATTGAATATCGCTTTTCTCGGGGCGCCAACCAAAGCTATTAAAAAGATTGGCTAACGGGGGAAAGGAAGGTAGGGATGTGGGTGGAAGGGTTTGAATTAAAAGTATTTCGAGGAACCTTCTTTTTTTTTTTAAAAAAAAAAGTTTTTCTCCTTCCCATGGACCTTTTGTTAGGATGGCAGGCACACTCTTCTTAAAACTCTTTTCATTTCCATAGAGAAACGCGCACTGACCTTATTTTATTTATCTATTCCTCGCTCTTCCTCTCTTTTTCTTTCTCTCCTTCTGCTCGTTGTAGTTTTCCATCGTGGGCCCCCGTGAGAGTATTGGTTTGTTAAAGTCGCGAAGTTAGAGGAGATGCCGTCGCAGAGTTTTCTACGAAGTTGAGCCGTGTGATAATTTTTTTCTCTCTCTCTCCTTCACTTTGTATTTATTTATTTATATTTAGTTTATTTTTTGGTACGTGCATGTTTATCTTTTCATGCTGACGTTAAATTCTTCTTCTTTTTTCGAAAAATCTATCTGCTTAAAAGCGGAGAAGATTTTTATACTCTGAGTATTCTTGAATGGGTTAATGATTTTTGCTGAATGGTGCAATTCGTTACTCTGTAATGGATTAATGATTTTAATTGAATGGGGGTAATACTCGTGAGTAAGTTTTACCGAAACATTTCAGTGGCAAACTGGTATGTTTAAAAAACTTTTAAATAGGTAAATTGTCATCTATATAAGTAAAAATTTCCTCAAATTTTCTCTCGAGGGATTTTATTGAATTTATAATGGTCTAGAGCCCTTCAAGACTTCGACTGATACTTAATTTTTAGTTTAGCTCCCTGATGGGAAATAACCCCAACTTTACCTCCTAAATCTGTCATGTTCGCATCTTTAAAACAAAATGACGAAATATTGCATCATCCACTTATTCTGACCAAGCATCAAATTCTTTATCGGCTATCAATAATTCTAAAAGCTTCCGGTTGAGAAAAAGTATAAAAGCTGGGATCTCCGGAGTAAACAAAGAATTCTATTGTGCATAGTATTAATGTCCGTGTGTGTCTCTGTGTTGTGTTTTTTGATTCTGTTTGTGTTGTGTTTTAATTAACTAAATAAATGAGCAACTAAAATTACGAGAAGTATCAATCTTCCAACGACAGAAGTAGATCAATTAGCTTCCACCAGTAAAATTTTTAAGGCAAGTTAGTTCATAAAATTATATATATATATATATATATATATATATATATATATATATATATATATATATATATATATATTGTGTGTGTATACACAATTAGCTCTAACTTGAAAATCAAAGAATCTTACCAGTGGTGTAAAAGAGAATATTTTCCCCCTGCCTGCAAAGTCAAATTTTGGGCCCCAAGCCGGATCATACAAAGAATGGCAAAATTCGTATCATAATAATGAACTTTGAGCCCCCTAGAACCTTGCCCCCACCCCGTGATGCGGGGGTTTGCGTGGGTGTACGTCACGCTCCTGAATCGTATCTTCTCCTTTCAATAAAGCAAATTGTCAAGTCAAAAAGAGAAATTTGCGTTAAATAAGCTTTTAAGAATTTATACAGCCTACGTTGTCGCATTTTTACAGTACTTTTTTTTACTTATGAAAATTATAAAATGAATTAAATCAGGTTGATACTATCTTTCTATTATCCATTCAGATTATTTAAACAGCATTATCACAAATATGGAAAACAAACCACACTCTAATAAAAACTATATTGATCTGGGCAAATAATAAATGGTTTCTAAAAGCTCTCATGAAAAAAAAAGGTCTGAGTATAACAGAGACGAAGATTAAATATTTCATTTCAAAAGAAGATTTTTGAGAAGTTGGATAGTATTTAAAAAGATTTGCTCCATTCTTTGGCATAGTCGATCGGAAATTTGCGGCTTTTGTAAGAGGCTATCGACGGTTTTGAAAAAGTGCGTGTTCAAGTGTTTGCTCATCATAATTAAACCTTTATGAGCCAGATAAATTCTGTAGTATGTTTGTCTTTCGCCATCCCGGATTATGCGTGTTACTAAGAGGAGTTAAAGCTTTACTGCCTTGTTACTTTTGTCAAACAGATTTTTAGATTGCTTCAGCTCTGTGGTGTTTCATCCGTATCAGTTTCTCTGAACTCAATAATGAAGATTTCCGGCACAGCGATTTGTTTCTTAATTTGATTTACCTTTGTAGGAAAACGTTGTCTTTCAATAATTGGTTTTTGAATTAGAATGCATTTTATTGTGTTCATATGTTTGCTATATATTTAAACCAGAGTTACAAATCTGATTAAAAATAAATCTTTAACAATTTTATTAATATACGATTAGACTTCGTGGCGGAACGGAGAATATTAGGGCTTCCCAGTAAAATCAGGTTTTGAGTTTCATGCCGGATCTTACAAAGTAATGCAAAACGATAACATAAGGCTTTGGGCCCCCTAGAATCCTGCCCCCCTATCCACGATGTGCGGTTTGTGGGTGCGTACGTTACCTTACTGATTAAAATTGATCTTTTTTAAAAAAAAATGAATACAGAAATTTATATGTATGTAGACAATTATTTGTTTATTTAAGCAGAAAATATTGTATTGTTTGAGTGCAATTATAAATAAAATAAATAAAATTATAAATAAATGTTAATAAATATGATGTGCTTCAGTAGGTCAGTAGTCATAGTCTCGATTTTTATTGCCGATGGCGCAATGACCATTCGAACCTAAGGGGTCTTTTGCTCAACAGATTCAACTCAGCCTGTGTCATACGGCCTGTAATTCAAACTAATTTTTAACATTCGAAATATTCTGAACTCACGTAAAAAATATGAGTTTCATACTTAACTTAATGCAACACAATAACAAAATACGGATACTTGCTATCTCTTGATGGAAAGTGCAGTGAATTAATGAAGTTAAAAATTGTTTAATAATATCTGGGTAAAAATGATCAACATAAAAAACAATATTGCAGAGGTAGTCAATGTACAGAGTTTAGTTTCTTATTAAATGCTTTATTATATGATGGATTTAGATGATAAAATTATCAAAGGATTAAAAGGAAATTTAATATTTTAAAAAAGTTCTGATCATTATTATTAAGCTGTGAAGGAAATTTTTTAAAAAATAAATCTATGAGCATATTGAATGTTTTAAAAATTCAGAAAATAAAAAGTGTTTTTGTCTTAAATTATCTTGTGTTCTAATTGTGAATAGTTAAAAGTTGTACGAAGTTCTTATTTTAAAATTTTAACTTAATTTATTTGAATGATTTATCATATAACTATCTTATATTAAAATATTAAGTTGACATGTTTTAGTTAACTATTTCTAATTTGATTTGTCTTACTAATATTGCATATTTTCTCTTTTCAGGTAAGTGTGTAACTTTTATGGTAAGAAATCGCGGATATGGTAAGAATATTTTATTTTTCAAACGCTGCTCAGGAATTCAATGAAAAGAAATACTAATCACAGCTTATAAAATGAAAATAGTAGGTTAATTCGAAATAATATATATAAAACCAGCATTTCGTGGCAAATGATCAAGAACAAGGAAATAACAAGTGAATAAAAAAATAATTAAAACAATGATGTGACTTTTTGGAGATTATAATTAAATATTCGAGAAGAATAGAATCGTATAAGAATGCAAATTAAAAAAAAATAATGCGGTTTTTTTTTTAATGTACAGATTTAAATACATTTTATTTAGAAAAAAATTCGTTCATCTTTATATAATATCAGTTCGCCCCCTTACACCAAATGCCACACGCTTGCACATCTGTCCCCCCTCCCCCCTTCTAACTGCATCTGTGCTGGAAACTTGAACTATTAGCCTTCTTGGTAAGCATTCTACCGATTTGACTACCATGGTCCTTAAGCTGCGATCGAATCCCGAGAAATGGGAAGACGACATTTAAATCTATGCTTTAATCTGGAAAATCTACATCACACTACGAGAGAACTTCCAGAATTGAAATAAAATTAACCCTTGCCGAACGCTTATGTTCTTTGATTTTAATTTTATATAACCTATATTCTCCTTTTCCGCTTTAAAATAGGACGAATTTATGTATTTTAAAATAAAATAACGAGATTGCTTTCTATAATCTTCCTCAAACTAATTTTATTTGACAATAGGTCATATACAACTAGTTTGTAAAACCTGTAGTTTTTTCCCCCCTGAAATCAACGCTTAAAATGCTAATGTAAGAAGTGTTAAAAGTGAATTTGAAAATCTGTTAAAAGATGTGGTGCTGCCATCTACGAAAGAATAGGTTAATCACAATGTTTATTATGCAGTGTTTCCGTTTTACTCGATTCCCTCAGTTACGGTTTTAGTTTATGAAACTGAATAATTTTGATACAGACATGTATATTAAGTTTAACCTGTGGCATAAAATAGATAAAAAGAAATATTATTAATATAAAACTTATTTGAAGGAATGTTTAGCAAATGTTTTATAAACATAAATAATAACAAAAATAGGGTACAGAATCTGAGAGATTTTTTGAAACACAAAAGCTAGACAATGAGAATCTTCTCATAATATTCTTCTCATTATGATATTTTGAGTGTCATACAGAATTATAGAAGTTTTTCTGATCAAGTATTTGAAAAGGGGTGCAATATTCTTGTTCTTATTACTTATTTATTATTATTATTTTTAGAAGTGAAAGGACAGTAGAAATATTTTCCAATGTATGGATTTACGAGCACAATTAATTTATATTTGTTTGCGAAGGGCATCTGAATGAAAATATGTGATGATAGCTTAATGTTACGATTATAAATATTTTAATTTCTAATTCAGATATCTAATTTTTAAAATGATTTTTAATTCTGCTTCAGTCAAAAAGCAAAATATTTCAGTATTCCTCACAAATGAACAGACAATTAATTCATGAAGCATCAGCAAAACATTTCATTTTTGTAATGCATAGACGCAGTGGCACATACAAGGGAGGGGGGTCCCCGGGTCCGGACCCCATCCAAAGCCCCTGCTTTTTTTCGATTGATAATAATCACATGCATATAGTACGTAAAATTTAATTACGTATTTGTTATTAATAATAATGTTGCTAGTTAATGCTAATTATTTATTCAATAATCCATTTTTTACTGTTTTCGTTACCGAAAATCGACAAAATCAAAATAATTTGTTAGGCTGCGTATTATAGCATGATGCGAGAATGGTTACCTTCCGACCTCGGACCCCCTTCTTGAAAAATTCCTGTGTGTGCCACTGCATAGATGTACTGTTGGATTTAGTGAATAAAATAAGCTGATGTACATTATTTGTCACTCAGAAAGAAAAAAAAATAAAAGGCACGTGCTGATTTGAATATGAAAAATAATTGATGAAATAAATTTAACTATAAATATAAAATTAGCTATAAGCATAACATTAGATAGCAAGGTTGTCTGTTTTGTCTGTACAAAATTTTATGCTCTTTTTTCATTAAGATTATTATTGCTTCATTTTTTGAAATACAAGGCTGTTTCTTGCATTATTCTTTTGATGTTCTGCTATCTTAGATAAATTTTTTTGCGAAAATTTTTTTGGAAATGTTTTTATTAACTTAATTTCACTCAGTGGTACGACAGCCCATGAGGGCCAAGACCTACTGTGCTCAACTCAGTTTACGCGACCTTGGGCCCTGAGATGCATCAGCAGATGTTCCGATCAGGTGGTCAATCTGACGCAAAACCCTCAGTGCTATGTTCACAAGCAAGCTTGGTACTCAATTATCGACCCTCTGAAGGTATGAAAGGCTGAGTCAACCTTGCTAAGCCCGGGGTTTGAACCTCGGACCCGTGATGGGGAAGCGCGGTGCTCTAACCACTTAGCCACTGGACTTCAATGTTTTTATTAAAATGTTAAATTTTCTAAATTTTTGCGCTGTGGTACCTTCTTTTAGGTATATCTTAGTTAAAGAAAGAATTGAGATGAATTAACCCAAACAACTGATTTATTATCAGAAAGGTATGAATAGACGGAAAATAATCTATTTTTTAAAACAAATACATATGAATGTATATTATTTTTCAATCATTTAACTAAAATACATTGGTTTGGAAAACATATTTTGCGCTTAGAAATTTAATAACAGTCTTATCTCCCAAATTAAATTAAGTGCAAGATATCTCATTATTTTGAATTTCCAATCCGTCGTTTATTACACTTGGAAAACAAATTTCAATTTCGTGTAAAATGTTGGATTTAGAAAGATTTCAGTGTAAAATTCTAATTTGTGCCCAGTTTCCTGGATGTGCTAAGAAATAAATCCATACCCCTTTCACACAATCGAAAAGCCCCATTATCCTCATGATGTGGAGGTATAAATTTCAACGACCGTAGCACATTCAGTGCATATGACTCACTACGCCAAGAGCTTCAGCACCATATTAAAATCAATCATCTTTTAGGGATAATCCTTCAACAGCACACTGGCGTAACAAAGCACACACCATGCACGAAAAAGACAGTCCATCTTATGCACTGATGAATAAGGTTCCTATTCACTGAATGATTAAATGAAAAGTAGATAGGGATTAAAGGAAATAAAGCATAGGGGAAAAGGGAAAATAACTACAGATTCCCGAAATGAATGAATATAAGGATCGTGATTAAATTGCTTTAGATTATAGTTCGCACGCACTCTACCTTCTTTTTATAATCTTGCCCTCGCTCAGACCTGAAATGAGGGTTAGTTAATTTATGGGAGTGTATTAATAAGTGTTTTTTAATGTTTTTTTCCCTTCCCTTATTCGCGCCGGATAAAACTGTAAGAGGCTATTGAAATGGTTTATGAGAGCAATGGGGGTTTTTCCATTAAGGAAAAAAGTCGTATATATATTTTTTAACTTTGATGTTCACTCATTTTTTATGACTGGGGCTTGAGTTTATTACCCGTGAACTCTTGTAATAAGACCATTATTTAAAACAAAGTAAATTAGAAAGAAAAAAATTGTATTGTAATGAGAAATTTTGACTTCTAAGAAAGGTAATTAATTGTTCATTTTTGTATGTTATTTTCTATACTTGAATAACTTTTACGAGAATTTCAAAGTAGTTTTTTTAAATTTATTTATTTGAAGAAAGAAAAGCACTTATTAATAAAAAAAAAACTAAGCATTCAAAAAATGTTTTTTTTTATGTTATTTTGTGCCAAAAGAGTCATTTTCCTTTGTTACAGACATTTTCATGCAAAACGATTCAGTTGATACCCTTGAATAAATTTTACGTCGAAATAATAAACAGATTGCTTATGAGAGAACGGAACAAAAAAAAATATACGACTTTAATGAGTGTTTGTTAAATGTATTTTTCAAGCAGACTCTGAATAGGCAATTTTCTTTGACGTTCGGCGCGTATCAAAAACATGTGCTTGATTAATACATAAATCAAATGCTCTGAGCAACGTAAAAGGTTTTTCAAAGAAGCAATTTAAACTTTAATCTTTTCCAAAAAGATTGAAAGAAAAAAAAATTCAAGTTTAAGAAATATGTGCACTTGGTATTCGAAATACAAGGTATATTCAATTTAAAAGGGGATTCTGCAGCTATATGACATAATTTAAAATATTTTTTTAAGAGTTTGTTACTTAAAATGAAGGATCACGTGCTTTTGATTTAGTTTTAGTGGTATAATCTGATTAAAAATTTCCCTTCAAATTAGCGCAAATTCTACAAATCATTGGAATGCAAGGATATCTTTCAGTTTACATAATTTGTTTTATATGCTGAAATACTCATTTCCAAAATTTATTTTTATTCTTTTATTAATCATTTATATTCTTATATTGTTTTTTTCAATATCTGTGTGTGTGTGTGTGGAATTGGATTGGAAAATAAGCGTAAACGTTATGAAAGTCAGCAGAAATTAAAGAAGTATTAAATTTAAAGGCATTAATTTTAAATCGACCAACTTGCGAATCAGTTGAAGCATTCCATTTGCTTTTTACCCTTCACATGTACTAATATCAAATATTAGAGTAAGAATACTAACTTATATATACAGTATATGTATATATAAATGGATTTAGATATATTCTATCCACATTATTTTCAACAGGCTTTTGCTAAATATTATTAACATAAAGGGGGAAGCTTGGCTGGCCACAAAACATATTCAACCTCACTTTTATATAAATTATTTTATATTTAAGAGCTGTTCTTTAGTGAGTAATGTTTATAGTACTATAGCATCCATTTTTTTATACTTTGAACTCTATTATATATTTTTAATTTCTCATATATCCTTCCTAAAATCGTATGTCTGGTTATCTTGCAATTTCAATTTTTTTCAGTTTTGATTATTGAATATTCATCTCTTATTCGTAGAGAATTTTAACTATATATATATATATATATATATATATAGTATAATAAAATAAAAGTGAAGAAGTTATAGAATCTACAGTGCTAAATAAGGAAGAAATTGGAATTCACAAGACACAACAAATGTAGATACAAAAAATTCTTTGGCCTAAACTGGAAACATATTATGATTTCTAAAGCTGTCGCGCTGAATTAGACCAGCGATTTAGGGTTAGCAATGCTTTATGAATCCAACCTTCCCCGTACAGCAGAAATTTTTGACATAATAGGATATATATATATATAATTCACTATATATATATAAATTCACTATATATATATAAATTCACTTCCGTTTTCTCTCGAGGGATTATATTATAATTTATAAGTCTTAAAACCTCCTAGACTTCGCGTTATAATTACCGCTTATTTTATCCGCCTAACGGGAAATAATCACAAAACTGAAATGCTAGAGTTTCTAAATTAGGGTGATGCAATTTTGCATAACACACGTATTCGGACCAATCAGAAAAGCCTTTACCGGAAATGATATGTTTTGAAGAGGCTTCGTGTTAACTAGGATTATAAAAGTTTGAGATCTCGGGAATGAATGTTTTTGTATGAATGTTCTGGTTGTCGCGTCTTCCTGTGTTGTGTTTCGTCGCTGTTCATTTTTTGTGTGTTCGCCAGAGAAATAATCTGGATGTTTAAATTATAAAAGTCTTCTTAATTATTTTCACGATTGCAACAACCTGATAAAAAGATCACCTTAATAACAAATGCCTTAAATCAAATCCAGAATTTTATTATGTATATATTTTCTACAAATTATTTTTATAGTATAACATTATCTATCTGCATACGTCAATAAACTCAAACTCAGCGGCGCAACAGCGCATGAGGGCCAGGGCCTACTGTGCCTATCCCAATATACGAGACCATTGGGCTCTGAGGTGCATGAGCAGATGTCCCGATCAGGTGGTCAGTCTGAAGTGAGACCCTCGAGTGTTTAAGTCTCCAAGCAAGCTTTTGGTACTCATTTATCGACCTACTGCAGTAGGGATGAAAGGCTAAGTCGACCTTGCCCAGCCTGGGAATGCATAATGCATATGTCAATATCGAATTGCTTGTTTATATTAATACATGAGAAACATTAAATATTTTTACTATTCTGGGAATAGCGTTGAAGTTCGCCGTAAAATTCAGGATAAGAAAAAAAACTATCCGAATGCTTATGGTTTTTTTCAAAAGAAAATATTAGTATGCTTGTGTCTAAACAAACAAAAAAAAAAGACCACTAGCTATAATATTAATATTAAATAGTAATAGCAGACGTGTGTTGGAATCAAAAGAGAATCTTGCCTTTGAACCATTTCCATTAATATATCAACTGTAACAATCAGCAATGGTTTTTTTATTGCAGTTATACCAATATAATTGTCAGGAAGAAGGAAATGTTTTCCGAAGCCACTTACATCGAAACATGTATGTTGGAACATCATTAATATCGGGACGATCATAAACAGTCCCATGCAGTGGTGTTCCCTTCCACCCAAGGGGAGGTTCCACGGAGTTTCCTGTTGCAAAGCGAGACAAAAGTGAACAAAACTGGAGTTGTGGCTCCCGGAAGACTGTTTACGGGCGAGTGGCTGACACTAAATAAAAACGGAACAATGGCAAATACAAGTGGCGGCAGAATGCCCGGATTGGAGAGTGGAAAGTCTTCCGGTTTTACAAACGATGCCCTTTTGTCCCCGACCCCATCTCTTTATGGTCTTTCGAATGCATAAATAATGCAGAGAAGAGACCATAATGGTGTTCGAAAAAGCGTCAGAAAAGTAATTTTTTGCTCCTATCACTCGGGTTTTTTGTTGCTTCTTATTGCTTCTCAGATTGTTGTTAGTTGTTTCATT
This sequence comes from Trichonephila clavipes, assembly GCA_019973935.1. Taxonomy (NCBI): domain Eukaryota; kingdom Metazoa; phylum Arthropoda; class Arachnida; order Araneae; family Nephilidae; genus Trichonephila; species Trichonephila clavipes. Next base: position 464,954 of record BMAU01020258.1, on the reverse strand, counting down.
TTCACACATCTAGTCCTTCAGATATCTCTGCGATTTGCAAACATCAGTTTGTCTTCTTTGGATGAATTTTTTGTCTATGGTTCTTTTATAAAAGAAAAATGCATGGCTCTATAGACTTGTTCCTAGTCTAGACGGAATGGTTAATGATCGCGTGCATTATTAATCTAACATCAGTCTAACCGAATAAAGGGACGCAAAAGAATAGTCTGAAAGCCACAGATTCATAAAGTCCTGACATTTAATTTACGTAACAAAGACTAACGACGAACGGAGAAAAACTAGTCAGTCACTGAAATGCTTTTTTAAAAAAAATCATATTTGAAACATGTAGATAACTTTTCAAGCAATTGAAGAGAAAATGGGAGGAAAAAAATCCTAAACTCTCTCTATAACGTATTAATATAAAAGATATTTGAATGATAATGGTTGTTGACATATTGATGAATTGCTTAAGATTTCATAGTTTTCTTTTATTTTTTTTTAACAAAATTGCTTAAGAAGTTTAATTTTTTTTCTTCTAAATCCGCAATGGTAATACGCATCACATTTATAAAAAATTTTCTTGATTTCTGTGTAAGTTATATGTTGGTTAATTTAAAAATGTTAGGATTATAAAATCATAAAATGTAGTGTGGAATTTTAGTTTTAAAATGCATAAATCCAAGAACTATTTATTTGTTAGAATTCAATAATGTAATTTTTTTTCCATGAAGCATATAATAGATAAATTTTCTCTGAATAACTATAGCAATTTACTTAAAAAAATGTACAACTTTGTAAGATTTTGGTGAGATATTTACAGTTAGGCAAAGTTATCAATATTATTTAAAACATGTGTTACGATTTTATTTTTATTAATACCTAAATATTAAAAAAAATTCTGCCATTATAATATATATATAAGTTAACAACATCTCCACACTTCAATATCCAGTACCATCTCAATACAATTCCAATTTACTACCGTAATTCTACTTTCATTCTGTGAAAACTCAATTTCCTTTTGAATGTACTCACACCCAAACTATAAATTTATAGAATCTCGACACAAAACTTATTAAGGTTCCGTCATCAAGAATTCTCCTGCAGGAATAATCGAAATAATAATCGAATAATCTCGGAAGAAATCCATTCTGTGTGGCCAATCATCATCTATACCTCAAGGGGAACAGCTATGGCCCATGCGTGGGGTATACTACCCTTGACAACAAGTGTAGTTTGAACGTAATTACGGATATGCAAACCCCTAATTGGGGTAATTTAAATATTCCTCACATTACCATATTAAGGATCATCTTCACCATGAGAGGAATTGGTTTTAGCCCCAAACCGCTGCAATCTGAGAGCTCCACTCGTGTTATTAGGGGCGCCCCATTTTCGGATTCTTTGTCCCTTAAACCAAATGAATAACGGCGCTCATTCTTGCTCATTAAAATGTCGTTAGCATGACGGCTATCTCGACCTTCTAAAATAAGATATTTTTCGCGCTTCTTTCAATCCTTTATCGTTTGTCCCAGACACTAAACCAGCTCTCTTTCTATTCACTGTTGCTCAGGCTAGTCTATTCTTTATTTTAGGGGATGTAAGGTATTTGATAAAGAAAGTGAATGACGTGCTTTTTCAATGATACAACAGTAGTAATGAACATTCACTCTTTTCTTCCTTCGGAAAAGTGAATGTGACCTTTTACGTAATTGAATTATCGTCAAACAATAATAGCATTTATTTTGTAATATAAGGGATAATTAAAATTAATTATCTTTTCAAAAATATGATTTTAGCAACTGTTGAATCTAGTGTTGCGTCAAAGAGGTCATTTGAATAAAATTTAAAAAAAAAAATGTGACGAAATAAATGCATTACATTTAATAAAAAGTTGATTATTTGATCTCCTAGAGACAAATATATCATTTTGTTTAATTTAGTTTCTATAATGATGTAAAGATATGATTTGAAGAGTTGGTAAAATTGGTCAAAGTACCAGACTGTGTAACATTTTTAAAAAAATTGAGAAATGACACATTTTTCTTTTGTGGTTTTTAGATTTATTTAGTAAATTATGTGGAAAAAGAAGTAAAACTGATAAGTAGGAAAAAAAAAAGGAAAACTTATGATTTATTTTGGGCAAAAGCATCCAATTATTTTTTCGGATGAACTTTTTCTTTTACAACATTTTTGCATGCAGATGTTAAGTAGTTCACTTTTTCGCGCCGATTCATCATAGGATTTGTTTATTTTATCCATTTTCTGAGGCAGCTTGATAACGAACGAACTTTAAAATATTTTACTGTAATAACTACCAGAATCTCTCTTCCGATTTCCTACATAAGAGTAATATTTTTTTTCAATTATTTTCGCTTGCGCTCTTCTTCTCTCATTCACTCGCTGGAGTTGAGTGGAAGTGAGCTGCATGACTGTAATATTTAAAGAAAGAAAATAGAAACTTAACGGAGAAAGAAAGCGTATGAAATTTTAAAGAAAAACAAACAAACACGTGCCTAAAAAGTTTTCAAATCAAAACTAAGACAGAGCCGCCGAACCGAGCACGATTTCCGACTAGAGGCGAGAAAAAACAAATTAGCCTAACGCACCCAAACCTGACGCTTCATTTAAATTCACTTTTCAGCAAAACATGCCTAAAAAAGTTATCACTTCAAAAAATTAATATCCAAATGGTAAAAAACGTAAAAATTGATATAAAATTGCTTAAGCGTGGTCCACTCTGAGCAAAAAATTAAGACCGAATTTTAATTGACAAATTACATGACATTACTGTTAACCTTAAAATGACCTAATTGAGATAAAATATACTTAATTTTTTACTAAAAAAATAAAACATTTTATCTTACTTAGTTTCTGAAATCCATTAAAGAGCAGTTTTTAAATTTATATAAGTGGTTCTAATTATTTTTTTATATTAATGTAATAAGTATATATTTAAAAAATATAGGCCAAAACAATTATATTGCCCCAAACTCGATTATATGAATATAATTAAGATACTATTTTGGGAAATACAACCTTTGTAATGTCAATTCGTCTTCTGATTTTTATTTTGCTTTTTGCTGCTCTATATAATAAGACTCTTCTTAATTATTTGTAAGCCTCTTAATACTATTTACACTTAAGAATATCAACAGTAAAAATCAAAATCTATTGTAACTCTAATCACGAAACGAATTTCGTGTGAGACTTAATCAAAAGTGAAAGAAATTAAAAAGCTCTCTTGGTTAAAAATGTTCTTTCTCATTAACATATTTACTAAAAGAAATGGATCTAAAATAAATCTTACAAGTAATTAAGAATTTTTATTGTAATTGATTCAAATCTTGCTTAGAATGTATTGTTATTTAAGATACACCGCCACCGGCGTAATTTTATATATTAATTTCTTTCATTCTCGCTCATATTACAAATCCAAATTGAAAAATCTTGGAACTCTAATAATAAATCTCTTTGGAGAGTTCTTGTTTATACGAAATTAAGGATTATGAAAGAGACTTTAATTTTATTCAATTTCGTGTGAAAAGATGCATTTTCAACCAACGAGTTTCTTCATCCTTTTAGTTCGAAAAGCCCTGGCTTCTCACTCATTTCCAAAGCAAAAATTCATTTTGAGAAAGACGATTCTACACCGCTGCTGATTCCCTCTTTCTAAAAATAAAAATGAAATAAATAAGCGAACAAACAAATAAAACAAATGCCACTTTCTCCAAGAAAAGCCAAATATAACCAAAATAAGAAAATCGAACGGTGAAAAGAAGCAACGATGCAAAGCACTAATAAAAGCTATATTAAAAAGTATTCTTAGGAGGATTAAGGATGGGGGGTGGATTTTTTTTTTTCATTTATAATTTATTTTATTTTTCACTATACATCTTTTAAATGAAACTTTTTGGAAGAATATATATATATTTTTCTTTTACCTTTTTTTTTCTCTGCATCTCCTGGGCTTACGCAGAAGTATCGGTTGTGCGAAAATGAAAGAAAAGCCTTGGAAACTATCGCAGTGAGTCCTATGTGGGTGCTTAAACTTTCTTTTGGAGAAACTTTTTTCTTTTTACTCAGAAGTTATTTATATTCTTTTAAGAAAAAGCAAGGCTCGATAAATGTGTAAGTTACTAATTTTCAGGCTGGGATGACACGATATTTCTCTTCATTTTAGGAATTCAAATGGAGAAGTGAATTTTATCCCCTTTAGTTGGAAAATAAATTCATATTATTGAATTTCCGATGAGAGGCGCAAATTATGCTTTTTTTGCTTTCATCTGAAACAGCAGCAAACAACGGCGACGTCGTGCTTTTGCGTGATTATAGGATTTTACAACTCCGTACTTTGTTGAGGGAGATGTTTCGAATGAAATCATACTTGTTTTTATATTCCAAAATAATAAAAAGATATCTGTTAAAAAATTGTGTAAATATTATTTTGAACTGTCATTCATCTTTTGAGTAAGTTCATTCAATGTTAAACATGTGTGTTTTTTAAATTAGCAGTGAGTGCATAACACTTAACTGCACTTATTATGTTAAAATAATTATGCATACCTCTGGATTTTTATTTTAAGTAACTAAACCTGTTCACACACACGCGCGCGCTTGAATAGTGGCGATTAGCTTACAAGAAATTTGTTTAGAAGAAATGCTATTGAACAAACAAGTGCCAAATTTCTCAAAATTCATATACAGTAGAACGTCGTTTATCCGAATCAATTGGGATCGGACATCGTTCGGATAACCGAACATCGAAGGACATCCATGCAGTAAATGAAACCGGACACTATGCGAGTATTGAAAATCATCAGATGCGGGAAACGTGCAGGGAGAAAAAGCAAAATATGTGCAAAATGTCGCAATTTTACCTTTATTGTGGAAACTAATCACTTATTTTTCGCTGTACCATTGTACACTTTTGTTTTTTCGCTGCAAGGTCTCTGATTCTCTTGAGCAGTAGTATTTGAGTAGGACAGCACTCTGATTGTTGTCCGTACTATTCCATAGCTGTCTCTAACGCAGAAAACGCGCCAGTATTTTATGGACCCTTGCTACTTTCGTTGTTGTTGTTCTCCTCTTCATCCGTTTCATCGTCGACAGGGTCGGATTCTGCTTGCACGGAATTCACAATCTCGTCATCATTTAGCATCTGAAATCCACTGAGTCTTCTGCATCGATTGTCATCCAGGTTTCTATATCTTCATCGCATTCTTGAAATCCTCGGATTGATTGGACAAAGTTGGTAATCTCATCCCTATGGTCGTCATTGTAGTCTTTTTCGTTTTCTAAATTGACAAAAATTGACAAAGAAAACTAGTTCGGTTATTTGACGCTCCGAATAATTGACATTCGGATAAACGACGTTCTACTATATGTTGTATTTTAGTTAATAATCATTGCGAAATTTTTTGTGAGATATAAATATAAAAAGAGAGATAGAGTATTTGTATTGATGTTACACTTGTGTCGCTGTTCTTATGTATTAAAAGGGAGTATGCATTGAGCTTCTTATTCATTTGAATATAATCAAATGTTAATTATTTTAAGAATTCTTTTTTTTTTTTTTAAATATTTGTTTCAAGCATAATGTATTAAATGAGGTTGAATCACACTGTTAAAGATTACAGGAAACACTAAACTGACATAATTTACAAAATGTTCGTGACAGTCGTATTAGAACTTTAAATTAAACAGAGAGTTGCATTTTAAGGCCTCGGTTATATTTGATGCATCCCCTCCGGTGTTTCTGATTTAATCAAATTATTCAATATTTGGTAATGATGGGACTGATAATTCATATTCATAACGTCAGATTTTGCATTGGAGTCTCTTCCTGAATAAACTTCGATAGGAATAGAAATGGATTATATATACTATCACAACCCCTCAATATCTGTAACCTATATCATTGGCATACGTTCCGGGGGGGGGAATATTGGTTTCTTACATCAATCGTGGACTTAAATGCATTAAACATCCACTTTTTTATTAAATCACTGGATCTGGTATTATTTATAATGAATACCCCATGACTAATGAGGTAATTAATCAGATAAGCATAAAAAACCGTTACAGATTTGAGATTATAAAATTATGGGTCATTTTCAAGTTTATGAGCTTTCTAAAGCAGAATTATTTAAAACTAAGTATATTAAGTAATCTATTTAACATCATAAAGACCATGGAAGCCGAGCTGTCGTGATCGTGAGCTCGTTACCACATTGCTTTTATCGTTATGGTTTTGAGTCATGGTGTCACTGAAGAATAGTTGAATAGAAGGGTTAATACATTTTGTATTTGTCGAGACCTGATGTATTGGCATTGGTGTGGTATAAATATTTAGAGAATGGTGTGTCAGCTCGGGCATCGTCCTGATCACTTGACCGTGGTTCAAAATTGCAAGGCACATCGTCAATAGCCCACGTGTTATTTTGAATTACGATATTAATAAGTAATCAGTTACCACACACACACATTGCCTAAACATTTACCTAGCCGTGTCATCCTTTTATACTTTTACATGCATCGGAATATTTTCTCTATGGATTTTTTTCTGAAAGATATATATATATTCTTATTCTATTCTTTATGGTTAATTCCATATAACCTTTAATAGTACAGAGTGAGCTTTAAATGCGGCGTTGTCAATCAGAAGTAAATAGATCTTTTTTCAGTGGGTACCATCGCACGTGAATGTCTGCGGGAATGTGATTGCGGATGGGTTGGCCCGTGAAGGCAGCCGTAAGATTCTACACTAGGTGGCCGCCTTACTTTTACAGAAGTTGCTACCCGGGACTAAAGTTTGATTCTAATCAATGGGCACGGAAACAAATTAAAATCACGAGGTTTAAATTTTAAATATTAAAGTTTATTTTAAAGAAAAAAAACATTTAAAGAAAAACACTCAATTAAATTAGTAACATTTGGACATGGCTTCCCTCCTTCGTACACAAAGACAGAATGCATTCTTTTCTAACCCCCAAAAGGGAAAGGGCTTTTCATCCTCTTTTTCAGCTGGCGCTCCCTTGAGCTGGTGGTGTTGGACACTTCGACTCTATCCCAAAAGGGTTAAAACTGATCATCTCCCTTAGCAGGTGATGATGGGCCCTTCCATTGCTACACCGGGTCAAACAAGATATCAGTTCCTCTTGGAGACAGTCAGTTCCTCGTACATTAGTGGTATGAAGGAAACCATCCTGGTGTGCCTTTCTTGGGACAAGTAGTATAGGCGAGATGAAACTATTCTTGATAGGCTTCACAGGGGACATACTCAAGATCAATGGCATGTGGCGGTTCTTAAGAGTAGTCGGTACCCCCTATACCGACAATGTTAAATTGAGCTTTTTTAGATCCCTGTTTCTAAGAAACTATTAAATATAAAAACTTCAAATTTTGTCTAGGCTTTTTTATTTATACTCTGGTTAAAATGTTTCAAATTAATTGTTTACTTTTTTCAAAAAAATTCATCGTAAAAGTATCACTTTGAAATTTTTGAAAATTGTCATTTTTTTTTTTTTACGATAACTGCTTTTCAGCAAAATACTTTGGGAAAATCTACAAAAAAGTAGCTGTGTATTATGTATAGTTACATATTATATATGTGCAGTAAAAATTGCAAATACATTCATTCTGTAGATTCTCTGAAAAGGGTGCACGCGGTTTGAAAACAATCATTTTGAGAAAACTGCATTTTTTGTGTAAAAAGGCTTTTCACAAAAATAATGAATTACAACATGTATTTGCCCTATTTTATTAAACATTAGTATCTTCTTAATTTTTTAAGTATAAAATTGGAAACAAAAAAGTCTTAAAATGTTCAGAAAATTTATATATAGCATTTTTCAGATTTTGTTCAACGAGATTTTTTTCTAACAATTTGCATCAATTTTCACAAATTATGTAACAATCTCTGAAGAATTTTTAACTTCCATGCATTACAAATATCAAATTTGACCTTATAACATCATAAATATAATGTAAGCATGTATCAGTATGTAAAAGTCATGATTTGGGAATACGTGATTTTACGACGCTGCAAAAAGTTTAATTATGGATTTGTATGTTCCCATGCAAACACTAAATTTCTTTAAGTTTTAAAATTCAAATTTTTCTCTAGACTGTACAAAAGATTTCTAAAAAAAGACAAAAAAAAATAGCTGTTTTTATGTTTTTTAAATATGAAATTTGTGTATTTTTATGCATGTAACAAGCTTCTCGCAACGACAAAAAGCATTAAACACCTGAGTTGTAATTAGTTACCTATTATTGAAAAACTTTTGAATATTAAAGCTTAAAAACTTGTCTGAACAATAAATAAACATTAATATTAGCAATTAAGTGAAATATTTAAAATATATTATTTAGTTTTCTCAATAACATGTAACATAAAAATATCACTATTTTGTCACGATATATGGACTCCAATAAAATATTTTGGAAAAATCCCCAAAAAACTCACATGAATATGTAGAGTTACTTATCAATAACATGAGGGGGGAAATTTCATGTACATACATACTTTATATTCTGAGAAAAAGGTGAATACAGTTTTAAAAACATTTTTAAAAAAATTGAATTTTCACTATAAAGTGCCACTTTATCACAAAAATAATGAATTACAACATATATTTGTCCCATTTATTAAACATATTAGCATCTTTGCATATTATTTTGCATAAAATAGTAAACAAAGAAGTTTTAAATTGCCCAGAACAGTATTTTTCAGTTTTTTTTAACGAGAAAACATCAAATTTTTCTCAAATTCTGTATCAATTTTTTAAGAATTTGTAGCTTTCTTGCATTACAGATATTAAATTTGAACAGAAAGCATCATAAATATAATTTGAAAATGTATCAATATGGTTTTGGTGTGAATTTGAGATGGTATTTAAAAATACCTGATTATATATATATATATATATATATATATATATATATATATATATATATATATATATATATATATATATATATATATATATATATATATATATATACGACGTTTCTTAAGAGTTTTCGTTAAGTTTTCCTAACATTATCATTAGGTCTTGTTGTTGCAGACAGTTTCTATGTTTTAAACTACAAAAGTTACTCTAAACTGGCCAAATGATTTCTAAAACAGACAAAATAAAACAGTTTTTATGTTTTTAAACATGAAATGTGTATTTTTATGTATGTAACAAGCTTCTCGCAAAGACAACAAACACCAAATTTAATGTATCATCTCATACCTTTTTCTCAGAAACTATTAAACATAAAGACTCAATTTTTTATTTATATTAATTAGACATTATATTTATACTGAAGTGAATTTTTTTTAAATATAATAATTAGTTTTTTCAAAGACAAACTTTTAGTTCACCGAACAATTATTATTATGAATTTATTAAAAATTGTCATTTTTTTGTTATGTGATAACTGCTTTATATTTAAATGTTTTAAGAATATTTCAAAAATGTCACTTCAGTATACACAATTGCACTTAAGAAACATGCACACAGTAAATTTACACAATTTTAAAAATATAAATTTTAAACATGCATACAGTAAATTTACACAATTTTAAAAATATAAATTTTAGAAAACAGAAATTTTTATTAAAAAATCTTACCTTTGTACTAGTTTTTAATCCAAATTTTTCTTAAATCAGCACATAATTGTAATTTCAAGTATTTTAAAAATATTTTAACTCTTTACTAAGCCTTAGTGAGTTTAAATAATCAGTAATAATAACTAACTAAAACTAAATTTAAAGCGAAGAACAAACTTAAATTTAGGTAAAATCACTAAATATTAAATATAACATTCAAATTTAAACCAGGCTTCCAAATTTGGCTCCAAAATGTTTTGCATATCTAACACAGTTAAATTTGCAGTTACTATACAAGTATCTAATGTGTATTAATAAAAATAAATTAAGGCTTTGCAACTTTGCCCCAGATTTAAAAAAACAGTGTTTACTTTCTATCTGTCAAATGGGCGTGGTTCATAAGCTGATTATTTTTTAAAAATCATTTTAAAGTACTTCTAATTCATATAATGGCTTGTATGTTATATCATTGGAAAAGTCCCGATTTGGAGATTTTAGAAATATCAAAAACTCAAAATTGATTTTCAAAAGGTTATTACCCTACTGACTGCCTTAAATTTTACCCTTCTTGTCCAAATTGCAATGTGACTCAAGTCGCTACTGCTGAAATCTTGACTTGTATTCGTTGCTATAAGAGCCAGCTGCTCTCAAGTCCTGCTACAGTACTTAAATGTTTAAAAAAACGAAGGAGTTTATGAACTTGATCTAGATGTTTCTATCGATCACGTGGGATAAGAAACAACAACAACATGAGTAAGTAAATAATGTGTGAAGCTAGATAAAATTTGTGTATTACAGGAATGAACTATTTCTAGTAATTTATCATATTTTTAGTTGTAAAGGATAATTAAACACTGAAGTTGAAATTTTAATATAGGATATTATTTTTTCTTTCTGCTTGTAAAGAAATGCATAAGCACAAGTTGTACGTTAAAGTACGCTCACTAGAAATAAACGTTAAAACATGCGCAAATGGGTTACTCTTTTCTCTTGAAAAACATTTCTTAATAGATGTGTTTAGACTAATTGAACGCAGATTTTGATGTGTACTAAAGTAAACTTTTATTTAAATAATCTATGTAGCTTCGAAACAATGCAGTAGGCACTCTTAAATTGCTCTAACTTTGTTTCTAAGTCGAAAAGTTTTGAAATTTTTTCTTTTATATTAAGTTAAAATATTTCAAAATCATGAAATGAAACTATAAACAACATTCATATCATGTACATTTTTGTGGGTAATAGATTGAAATCCAATAAAAATTTCTCACATCCAGAATCAGTTATATTTTTTTTTTGACAAAATGGACACTAGTAGAACAGATGTGTTATGTATTTAAAAAATAATTATTATTTTTATTTTTATTTTTTGAAGAAATCTTAGGAACTTTTCCTTTTTACGCTTGATATCCATGTTTCTAACTTATTGCTGACATGCTGATTTATCAAATATGTCGGAAATTTTGACATTTTTGGGATAAAAGCATAAGCTTCGAGTCAAGTGCCTGAAATCTATTTTTCTTACTTAACATTTAGTACAGCTTTGAGAAAGGTTTGATTCTTACCTACTGCTGACTCTTGAACTTGTGTGGTAACCCTGTCTTGTTTGCTCATGGTCTTAAGACTTCTTCTCTTTCTGTATTCCGTATCTTTCTCGTGCCCATGGCATCGGATTAGAAGTCGAGCGTGACTCAAAACACACCCCAGTCAGTTCCCTTTTCCAATATCAAATAATCCGGTGGAGTGAGAGACAACTCAAGTTATGCTAAACTTTTCGTTTCCTTTTTCCCCGTGTGCGTTCCTGATAGAAGCTTGCAGTGGGATTAAAGAGTTTTGTTCGTGAAATCGGACGTCTATTGTGGTTGCTTTCTGCAACTGTTTTTACTTAGATTTCAATCCCGGTTTCATAAACATATTTTATACGCTACAGAGGGAGGTTTTTTTTTTTATATCTCTGAAGAAAATGCTGCTAGGGCAAGATTTATTCTGCACGGCTTCCGGCTTAAAAGACCAGGAAGACCATTTTTTTGTTTTATTTTCGTGGTCTTTCTAAAGATTAAATTGCAGTGCCACAGTTTTGTTATTCCTGAAACGGACCCTTGAGGTCTTCTTGCCTTTTATTGACTTTGGCATTTCATGGGTAATATGTATAACCATTGGCGCACACATTGGGTTGGAAGGGGTCCTAGGAGTCCGGACCCCCCAAACCTTTGATTTTTTTCCCGATTGACTATAATTCTAAGTATATAGTACTTAAATTTTAATTAAGTATTTGTTATTAATGACTAATTTTATTAATTAATGCTAATTATTTATTCAATAATTAGTTCTTTACTATTTTTTGTTCTCGAAAATCGACAAAATCAAAAGGAGCATGATATAAGAATGGGGGACTTTCAACCCTGAACCCCCCTCCTTGAAAAATTCCTGTGTGCGCTACTGTGTATAACCGATATTTGAGTACCTACTAAAAATAGCCTTGAATTACTGAATACTTGGACTACTGTATTTTTGTGTAAATTGAGAACTATTTAAAATTTCTTTGTCTCTTGAGTTACTTTCGTAAAATGAAATGAGAAATCACCCATAGTGTTTTTTAAAATATATTTTGGTCGAAATATTTTTTAATCAATTATTTCTTATGCTAATTTTAGCATGTCTCATCCTGATAAGTAGGCCATTGTGCTTCTTCAGTTTTATTAAAATTAAAGATAGAGAAAAGTTTAAGGAAGAATTTGAAGAATGAGCGAGGGAATCTGTAGAAATGGTGTCCTACTTAGTAGCATAACTTCACGATCATTTTTATTAAATTACAGTTACATGTGCAAAATTGCGAAATTTATCTGTTCTTGTTGTTGTTATAAGTGTTGGATTTTAAAATGTATTTAATATATCTATACCGGATATATAACTTTAAAATAAAATATAAACATGTGAAGATCCCCTTGGATCTCACTTTGAGAACGAGAATAATTTTGAGTCAAAAGAAGAACCAGTAGCCATTTTTATAAATAACTTTCTTTATTTGGTTATCTTTCCCAAATAGAATCAAATACTTTTAATAACAAATAAATCAAAATAGCTTTATGAGGTTTAAAAGGGACTTTAATTTATATTAACTTAAATATTTAATGATCCAATTAATTAACAATTAGAATATCGATCACGCAGAGATTACCGTAATAAGAGATCCCAGAATTATATTCAATAATGTTCCTATTAAACATTTAACTTTAATCTCACTTTTAATATAAAACTTTAATGAGACTTTAATTATAAATCAATATTTACCATACTGCAGCTCAGCTCTTCCTGAGATTAATTTATCCACCTAGAAATCTTCAATAATAAATCTCTAACTTCACTTTTATAACTTCCTGCTTCAATCTCTCTCTCCTACTGCTCTAACTTTACTATTCCGTTTGACTTAAATACTATATCTAATCTGCATAATAAGGAATCCCTGTCCTCTTTTTGGAGCTGATTGGAAATAGGTAGGGAATTAAATTTCCCTAAAAAAGACGTATCAGAAGGTTAGTGATAAAGTTCCGTACAGATTTGTCACAAACACCAAGTATCATACATTAAACAGGCTCCGTCTCTCTTTTTAAAAGAAATGTAATATGCTCAAAGTGAAAAAGTATAAAAATAAGAGGCGACGAAAAGGCTAAATTTGGGGGGGAAAGCAAGAACACACTCTCTCTATATATATGTAAACTCAACTCATTTGCGTGACATACTGTAACATAACGACTCCCAACAGCGGTCGGCGTCTTTGATGGACCCGACACCCACACGTGCATCTTGCAGCTGCAGCGCAACCCCTTTTTGACCCCCGAGGAATCGAACCCTGTCAACCGGAAGTTGAGAGAAGAGAGATGCTTTGACGGGTCCTCCTCTCACAAATTATTGGACTCTAACAATCTTTAATTAAGTTTAATAACTTCAATGTACAATTCAGTAAATAATATTCCATAGTTGTGACGTAAATAAATTCAATATTTAAATTAACCAAGAATACGCTACCGTTATTCTTTCAAACGTTACAATACCATGAGGGACTAGACCTACTATACTCAACTCAGAAAACGTGACCTTGGGCCCTCAGGTGCATAAGCATATGTTCCAGTCAAGTGATCAGTCTGTCCCGAAAACCCCAGTGTTAAGTTCTAAGCAAGATTGGTATTCATTTTATCGACCCATTGAAGGGATGAAAGGCTATGTCAACCTTGCCCAGCCCGGGGTTTGAATCTCGAACCTGTGGTGTGGAAGCGCGATGCACTAACCACTCAGCCACTGGGCTTCTCTATATGTATTTGGAGGAAAAACATGAAATTAATTTAAAGGAATGAATAAATAAATAATAAAAGATAAAAGAAAATCAACAAAATAGATATGTAAAAGAAAGTAGAAAGAAACGAAAGAAAGATTAAATACTAAACCCAAATGTCAAAAAAACAATTTCAGACTTGGGTCCGACTAAGTGGAGTTAAAACTAGTTTAAAGGGATCTACCTGCCCCTTTATATGTGACTCCACACACACATATGTAAACGAGTTTCTGTTGAGCTGGAATGACCATATTTTGCATTACATATAGAGTTATTCTTAGAAAAATTATAAGACAACGAGAAAAACAAACAGAACGAAAATTCAGCAAACCGAAAAGGAAACAACCATTCCTTTCGAAACATTGAAGAAATAACAGGATAACTGTTGTTCAAACGCATCGGAGACAATGAGAAAATGCAAAAAAAGAAAAGCTGAAGTTGTTGAAAACCAAGTTTGCAATTGGTTTATTTCAAGACGATCTAGTCGAAAGGAGATAAAAAAGAAAAGTGTGTAAGAGGGTCCACTGAGGTGGCCTTCTAATCAGCTCAAACAAACAAAACAGGAGGAGGAATAAAATTTCCTTCCCAGGATGAGAAACTTGACTTTTGTCAAATAACAGAGCGACCACCAATTTCGGTGGCTAATCCCCAGGGCTATGTTTTCGGCCAAGTAAGGGAAGAAAAGCAAGCCAAATAATCAAATGGATAAAACGTCATTCAACTTTTTCTCTTCCTTGCCTATAATTCAAGAACGGAAAAACAAAATTAAGTGACGTGAAAAATTGAGGTCGCAGGAGAGAGAAATAATATGGACGCGTCGTATATATAGATGTAAGTCTGGGAATGGGTGAAGACACTTTTTCAACGTCTCCTGCACGTGCCAGATCCACACTTCCTTGCCTCTTCAACTGAAAACATTTCCGACCACTTTCGAGAAGTCATTGCCACAAGAATTCCTTGCAGGGAAAAATAGTCCAAGTCACAGGGGCTGCAAAGGGGCGCCATGTGCTTCAAGTATTTCCTCCATCTGCAATTGAATTTAATAAGCTTCATAATGACGTATGAGAAGGAACTTCAGTTATATATGACAGAAAAATTCAGTTATATATGACTGCTTACAAGATGACTTACAAGGAATTTTATGAAACGGAAATATCAATATATTAAATGAAATATTTGTAATATATATATATATATATATATATATATATATATATATATATATATATATATATATATATATATATATCTTGAAATAAATATTGGAAAATATTTTCAGTTTAAATAGTTGCTTATAACAACACTATATCTGCTAGAAACAATTGTAAATGTGTCTAAGTAATACATTTTAAATGATCTTTTAAAAAGAAAAATCATTGGAAAATGTATAGTTATCATAATGTACTTATTAGAAGTGCATATTCATTTACATAGTGGGTATCTATTATAAAAAGACGGATTATTGATGGGTTGTAATGTACTGTTAATATATGCACATTGCTTCAACATTTTCATAATTACTACAACTTCACCTGATTATTTCACAAAATGCATAGCATTCTATTTAAAATAATGTAAAACGGCTTCTTTTTTTTTATGTGTTACATATAAATTCAAAATTTGGTCTCTTGGAGTTTTTATTGCACAATTTAGATTACAATTTGTTTTAAGCAATGCAAATCAAAATTTGTTAAGTAGGAACATCAATATCTCCTGAAATGATTGTGATGTTAAATATATTTGCTTAAAGTCTTATGGTCTTAAATTTTGCGTATGAATCTCACAAAAAATTTAACCTTCTTTGCTTAGAAAAATTATTTTACTCTAAAGTCCAAAAAGAAGTAATTTTATATCCAATACAAATAATTCCTGTTTGTTCTAATTTTAATAGTCAAAAGTATCCAATTCCGAATATATTTTAAACTTAAATTATTATTTTTATCGCCAATAGTCTTCGTATGGATTTAGAATCACATAAATTCAAATAAACCAATTAATCAATAAATCCAATCGAATATTTCTGATGTATACATAATTTGTTTGAGGTTACAAGTTTGTGACTATCTCAAAACTAAATGATTTATTCAGTCTTAACAGAGCTGATAGTCTTGTAAAATTTTCAATGATCTCTAATTTAATACTCATAGAATGCGAGTGGTTCTCCTTCCTTTTTTCCATATTTTATTTTATTAGGTTTAAGATCACATCTAAGTCTTATTGCATTGTATAAATTTGCTTAAGATTCCAAAATCCGTTAATATTACTATTTAATGTGAATAGATTAATAATATTGGATGCAAAGTATGCTCACCAACATTGAAAAGGGAGAAACTTTTAGACAGGAGAAAATAAAAGATAAATATCTCGTAAAGTTATAACTATTAAAACATTCACCTCATATTAAAAAGCGGGATCCAAAACAGGAACAAAACATTTGCGTCTAGAGAATACTATATTCCAATGTACTGCTGAGTTTTATTTAAGTGTGAATAGTTATTTTATTTGTAGTTATACACTGCAAGTTATTTTTAACAATTTTTAATTCCAAAAGTATTTTAAATTTATACTTTAAGGTTAGGAAAAAAAATGAGTTTTTAATACCTAAAATTTATATATATATATATATATATATATATATATATATATATATATATATATATATAATTTAGATCTTTATTTTTTAAAGTTTTTTTATCAACACAGTACGATAAGTGGGTATATGTTTTTAATCCTTACGAAAAGATTGTAACGTTTTTGTGACTGAAAAGATGTTTTTGAGTTCGTATCTTGTTCCTAATATTATGCATCAATATGATTATAGTACTTATCATCTTTTTCTTATCATAATTTTTTTAAAAAAGTTACAAAAGAATAGATATTCGTTTTTTGAAAGTACTTCTACAAAAACACAACTTAATTTTTTTTATCCAGTTTTTCATATATATTTTTTTCTGCAAGTTTCCTTTGAACCACTTTTCTTCCAAAAGTAATTCTTAGCCAATCGGCCCCAGTTTTCTTATGTACTGTGGTCTCATCCGAGGAATGACTTATATGAAGCAATTTTTTCCATCCCCAAAGCATGTTCTGGACGTTGGTCCGGCTTCGGGGAACACTCTGGATCCGCAGAGGAAGACACTTGTCTTCCATGCTGTTGATTGGTCAGTTCAGGGGGTGTCCATAAATTTGAAGAAATGGCCGAAGGTTGCCATTCCAATCCAGAATTATGGAAGAAGAGAAATGAATTTGGTGCTATATTTTTTTATTATACTTGCGTTGCCAGTTGGTAGCAATTTTTGAGCAAATAGAATCCATTATGAATTGAATTTTAAGGGGTTCGGTTTCAAGTCGTAAGTTTAGAAAATGATTATTGCAGTTTGTGACGCATTTACTTTTATTAAATTTAAAGATAAATAAATAAAAAAAATATGAAACATTCCACGCATCGTTTTCAAAATGTATGTATGCAAAATTACACTTATGCAAAATGTTTTGGTTAAAGTTTGGAACTAATACTTTTTTGTTGAAGTTTTAAATGGACTAATATCGTCAAGAGAGCCAGAGAGAGAGAGAGAGAGAAAAGGCTTTTTGAAAAAGTGTTCTTTTTTTCTTAATACGTAGAAAATATATTTTTTAAAGATCTTAATAGTTTCTCCCCATTTTTTGTGTGTTACTAAAGTTTTTCCGATTATTTACTTTGAAATGAAATGATAAAGCAGTTAAGAAAAGTAATTTTAGTTTTTTTTGTGTGAATTCTTCTAGAGTTTTTCAGGAATTTTGAGCTTTTAGAAGAGTTTTTAATAATGTCCTTAATAATTCGACTTAAATTATTACATCTAATATATCCATAAATGAGATATATATATTTGGTATTTTGCTATTTTCATTGAAATTAGTGATAAAAAATATTCATTATTTAGAGTGATAATACTAATCGTACTACACTACTCGAATATTAATACCAAAATAATTATTAGTTCTCTCTCTCTCCTCTCAACTTTTTTTAAAAAAAATTGCTAATCTAATTGTAACATTTATGTAACTAAAAACTAACTTAAATATTTGATGTATTATATGATTCATTATTGGTGTTAATTTTTACATTAAGTATTATTTTTATGTTTACTTATTTATATATAAATTGTAGAATAACGGTAACATTTTCAAACCCTTCATAGTCATTACAAAGAACAATCTACTTTCCTTTATAATTATTTATTTTTTTACACTTGTAAACAATGCTTTTTTGTGGTTTTCATTCTTAACTATGATTAATAAACTAAATAATGCTTATAAAATGTATGCATTTTGGAAAATTTTATAACTTTAGCATACGTATTTTATAGTTTTCCAAATAGGATTTTCCATTCTCACTTTCTATAATTGCTATCACTATTGTCATAAATAACTTAATTAAAAAAAACGTGGAATCGGCTGCAACATTCTAGTTAAGAGAGAAGAATTTATATATAACAGATCCATAGAAAGAATTTTAATTCCATAAGTACGTACTGAACCTGGCGTGGCTTGAAATTCTTTATTAACGTTGCCTGGATTTGGATTAACTCAGAAGTCTATACCGTCACTTATTCGTGACTCATAATTACGAAGTTGACCGTGTTTAGCTGACCGTTGTCTCTTGCAGAAACACACAAATAAAATAATAAGCTGGCACTGATGCATACGCGTTTATGATTTACATTTGATTTCATTGTTTATTCTTTAATTAATCATTTATTTTTTCGTGAAAAATAACGTTTCCAGTTTCTATCAAATATATATTGTCAAGTTACTTTAAAACGTTCTTTTTATTTACTATACCAGTCAGTGGCGCACACAAGGGGGGTGTCGGGTACGGAACCCCCTTTCCCTCAAAGACCTTGGATTTTTTTCAATTGATTATAATCCTACGTATATAGTACGAAGAGTTTAAATAAATAATTTTTATTAACAATTAGTTTTATAAATAAATGCTAATTATTTATTCAATAGTTAATTTTTTACTGTTTTTTGTTTCCGAAAATTCACAAAATCAAAAGAATATGTTGGGCGACGTATTGGAGCTTGATACGAGAACAGTGGACTTTCGTTCCTGGACTCCCTCCCCCACTTTAAACATTCCTGTGTGTGCCACTGATGCCAGTTGAAACAAAATATTTATTTATTAGCATACTCTTTATTTCATGTCACTTCTATATTTTTCTTTTTGTACCTCTAAAATCAATTACCTCACAGCACCAATTTTCAGGGTTCAAAGTGAAACTATTGCATCAAAAATACATTTCAACACCTGCTGTCTCCTGTGTTAATGGCATTTGATTTCATGTTAACCTTTTGAATATTGAAATTGCATTACTTAAAACCTCGCAATCATTTGTTACCAATTCATAGGGAATACATCCCTGCTTTTATTTACTCTGCCAAATGGAGCTTACCATTGTATTTACTTTGCACCGAGCAAAGCTTGAGCATGAAAGGATAAATATTTGAATTTTGGTCGATTCGATCATTACGAGATTTTACTGCATTCAAATGCTGCGCTGATTCATAGCGTCCGGGGAAAAGTTTTAACCATATCGGAACAATAGGAATAAATCATTCTAGTAAGGTAGTTGCATGAAATATTATTGTTAACTGCATTAAATGTATCGATTAAGGTTTTCTAAATATTAGTTATACTTATTAGCCGTTTATATTTAATAGGCAGGTGAGAGTGTTGAAAGCGAGACAGTAACCCAGTCACACAGTCGGCAGGGTAACACTATTGAAACTGCTACAAATGTTTGCATTGTGGAATATTGATAAATTAAAATGTTTAATTTTTTAAAAAAAAAATTTAAATATTTTTTAGTCTTGAAACTACTTAAAATCTGTATAGAAATATTGCCACGGTAATTATTAACAAAGCTTGAATAAATTGCGTTATTTTATATTCATGAAAAGAATCGTGTCTCGCTCTGAAACTACATTTTAATATTTTGCATAAAAAAGCATACACCCAATTCTGTTTTTACTCAGTAGATACTTTCTTTGAAAACCGTGCAAAAAAAATCGTGTAAAAAATGCGTGAGACATGGTAAAATTGAGGACATATTCCACAATTTTAAAAAATCGTGTAAGATGAAAAATCGTTAAAAATTATCCCAAAAATCTGTACAAAACATGTATCTATGAAATCCATGTTACATATTTATAAAACAATTTATTTTTATTACAAAAAAATAAATTAAAATGAGTATACAGTGAAAATCCAGTCTATAAGTACATGCAATATGTAAAATATTTCAAATTGAAATTAGAAATAAAACTACTAATTAACAACTATTCATTGATGCTTGATAACAAGAGTGCACATTTTTTACGAACTGGTTCAAATATGCTATCTCAACAGTAGATTGTTAGATATCTCTAACAAAATTGCCGGTGTTGATTCGAAAGAAGAATTTCTATCGTGTTATCGGATCAGTTTTTATTCATTTATTTGTTGTTGGTAAAACAAAGTCTGTTATTAGCGGCTGTTTTTTTGGTTTCTCAAGTTATTTACATTATTCTTGATATGCTGCTACACAAAACTTATGAATACGTTGAGATTTTAATGCACGCTCTATGTCAGGATCATGAGTAAGTAAATGTAGTTCCATACTTGTAGCAAATTTCAAGCTCTCGCTACTTAAATCAGCTGTTTTTATAGCTTGAATTTTATCTTCGATTTCATCACAATCGACTTCTTTATTATCACAAAGTGTCATAAATCAGATCAAAGTCTCCTCATCCAAAGTACACGAATCCCGTGTGTTACAAAAGAAAAAAAAATTGTTAAATTCGTGCACCACGTGTCATTTCAAAATCGTGTTAAAAAGGAGTTGGGTGTACTTCGTTCTTTTAATTCAACTACTGTGTCATAAAACCATAATAAGGTTTTTAAAAAAATATATGAATAATTTTCTATGCAGTAATGTATTGAATGCGCAGAATATGTATTCAAAAAAGAATATAAATGCTACTTTGTGTTGCGTTACTTGACTAACTGAATTTTGAAGTTACAGATTCAGAAAATAAATAAATAAAAATCATAGTTTTGATAACCGTAGATGTGAAAGCAAAGCTATGCTATCTAAACGGATGTGTACGAGACACGATTGTTGCTTACAGGATTTGCTGACAAAGCGTCATTTCATAGATGATATAAATATTTTATTGTGTAGTGAATGAAAAATTTTTCTGTTTTTTTTTTCATTTTATTTTTATTCTTGATGATGTGTCTTCATATAATTGTGCGAATCTTTTATCTTATAACACAAATCTCACAATTCTTTTTCCCCCTGCATTTATAGTTTTATTATGTGCATACACACACAAGCACACAATTCTTTTCAAGTATTTAATTCATATCATTTAATTGTTATTCATTTTTCGTATTGAAAAGGAAAATAATATGCTTTCAAGTGACACGCTCTGGGGGGAGGGGGAAATTCAGTTCAATAATACAACTCAAGTTGGGCTTTAATAAAAAATTTACAATTTTATTCTCAATTTTTACCTTTTTTTCATAATTGAGTTTTCGAATGAGACCTCTTAAAAAATTACAACAATAAAGATTTTTGTTTATTTAGCGCGCAGAATAAATTTTATATATTTAATCCAACATTTGATCGCATGCTCCTGACAAGTATTAAAACTAATTTTTACGTAACATTGCATCATATCATGAATTATGAAAGTAATCAAAGAGAGTGTAAGTTAATAAGTAGAGTAAGTAGTAATTAAATATGTGTGTAGCTAAATTACCAATATTTCTATATAATGACAATATAAATCATTCTTATATAAATTGAAACATGTCGGTGCTCAAGATAACTTAATGTCTAAGCTGTACTGAAGCTCTTAAAAGAACAGTAAACCTTTTATTTTGGAAAAATATGAATATTAATTAAATACTATATTCACTATATTGCATTGATTGCATCTGATCAGGCTGTTAAATCATTTAATACCACCAGTAGCGCACACAAAAAGTTTTCAAGGAGGGGGTCCAGGATCGAAAGTACACCATTTTGGTATCATGTTCTGTTAGGGTTCATGTACGCCACTAGATGGCACTATTTAAATTATAAGGTGTGTACTATTGTTTACGCGGGAGAAGTAAAAAAGAACGATTGGAAGGAGGCTGTATGGGCCATTCGCTCTATGTTAGCGATACTTTTATATATATAATGTTTTATGATAATGTAAAAACAAGAAATTGATAGAGGCTGTGCGGGCCATTCGCTCAATGTTAGCGATATTGTTTTATAAATATTGTTAAAATAAAACCATTTGAAAGACATCAACATGTTCTAATACGCCACCCACCATATTCTTTTGATTTTGTCGATTTTCAGGAACAAAAACAATACAAAATTAATTATTGAATAAATAATTAGCATTAATTAATAAAATTAATTGTTAATAACAAATATATAATTAAATTTTACATAATATAAATGTATAGTTTAGCATTGGAATTTTTACTATGGATTGACGAATTTCGGACTGTTTTTCCGAAATAACTTTCGTCCTTTCGGATATAAATTCGAAATCTTTGCACCGAAATTAGGGTTATAACCAATCGAAAAAAAATCAAAGTCTATGGGGCGGGGGGTGTCCGGACCCCTAGGACACCCCATACAGTCCGAAGAATGGCTGACCTCATTAATTGCCTTTCACTCCCAGCAATAAAACCGGGAAGGAACGTGACGTCTTTTAGGGGAGCATCCCTAACGGGACATGGAAGGGCTCAAGTGGTGGGCAACCGTCATCTGAGCATTAGCCTTGGTCCTTCCCCCAGGGAGGGTGTAGGGTGAGAATAGGAACGTGCCCATTGAATGTGCAATCTATGGGGACTAGCAATCTTTAGTTTCCCGGACTTTGGGCCCTGAATCTTGTTACAGCTCCTTCCACTTTGTTGGTCAGGGACTTCCTTCCCGATGACAACTTAGTTTGCCACCCTCCCTCTTTTGCCTTTGCCTAACGGGTGCTGACGTTTATGCGACACGTCGGCAAGTTGATTGAGCGTCCCCGCCACTCATAACTAGGTTTGTTTGGATTTTTGACACCTCCCTGTGTGCTGTCGCCCGCTTTTCCAATTTACGACCCGACCTTCCCTCAGATCAGTCAAATAAATGTCTTTCGTTCCTGATGGTATTCAAACTCGATTGTCTGGTAAGGGACGAGCGATTGAACATGCATTTTTACTTCCCTTTCTTTTGGGGTTACATCATCGGGTTAGGTATTGATTGGTCCCTGCAAATAGGTTTACTCCTTCGTTTTCTATCTTTGTTTAGTAAGAACACATTTGTAGCAAAAAGGATGTATTTGCCTACATTTGAAACATGATGTAAAGAATGATAAGTAATAGGATGCAAAAACGTGCCTTGTAGCGAAATTAAAAAAAAAGTATAAGTTTAAAAAACGTTTCAGTGATAGTTAGTAACTGTATAAATCATATTTCATTAGAAGCTGTTCTTGTTTTGAATAAATTTTTTAATACTTGGAATAAATTCTTAAAATACGGATTCTTAGAATTTTTTTTATAGTCGTAAGAATGTCAAAAAAATTATGTATGGATTGCACACGAACGTTACATTTATCCCCATCCCCTTTTAATCCCATTTCTTAAGAATTATTTTTTTAAAAAATAAACTTAAACATATATACCATTACTATAGAGAATTAATTGAGAAATGTAAATGGGGCATACCGCTTTTTAGTTCTAAAGTTGTTCACAAATATGTTAACACCAGCGTACAACCAACTTCAGAAGCCTCGTTTTCGTTAGTTTGTTGTACGTGATTAAATCTGGAATTTTATCAGGTTCCATACAAATCTTTCAAATAAAATCAAAACTTGGTTATAAAACGGGAATCCTGTTAGAAGTACCGAAGTTTCAATGTACTTCGAATTCAGCTTTCTATACATTTTAAGGGTTAATTGTTATTCAGAAACTGTACTTGGTTGCTTTAAGCACGTGAAAGAAAAGTGTAGTTTGCAAATTTCGATTAATTCACCAGATTTTATTTGATTATAATTTGTACAAACATAATTTTTGTGTCTGAAGCATTTTTAATTAAATATATATATATATATATATATATATATATATATATATATATATATATATATATATATATATATATATATATATATATATATATATATATATATATATATATATATATAAAGAGAGAGAGAGAGAGGCATTGAAAGTCATATGCTTTCTTTTATTTAGAGAAGCTTTTCTCCTTTCCTAAAATATTTTATTGGATCCCAGATAAATAGTGAACTTATTAATTTAAGCTTATATTATTCTATTGCTTAACTTTTTTATAAATGATGATAAAAATGATTTGTGAGCAATTTATAAGTTAAAGGCCTTTCTTGCTGACTTTGGAGTTCTCAGAGCCATTTTAAATTGTTTGACGATTACTTGAGTTCAATTGTTACTTGATTCCAAGCGTTTTGGAACCAAAAATATTTTTTCGTTTTCCCATTTTAGGCTTAAAACATTTCTCTTTTAGCCTAAACTCAGCCATCTTTGCATCTTTTCCCCCTCCAGTATCTTTCCATAAGAGCAGCAGAAAGTTGAGATATATCTGCGTCCTTCCTGCTGGAATTGCCTCCTCGATTGAGAAACAGAAACCAACAATCATCTTCCTGAGTTGGCGAAACCTGATATTCCAGACACTTCTCGGTCGAAAAGGAAGATGTAAAACTAAAAAAGGCAAAAAGGAGATAAAGTCTATTCAATAAAAGAGGCATCCTGTATCTATTTCGATATCGTCTTTCAACCTCGAATCTTTTTAAGTAAGCTCTGACCTGGCAAAAGAGGCTATTTTGTGGACTCTTGGATTACCGTGAAAAAAGTAAAACGTGCTTGATTTCTTTCTTTTCCCTTCTCTTCCTTTCCCATCGGAGATTCCAGAAAATCGCTGACTGCTATTGCTTTATGTATCGTGGACTAAAACTGTTATTTGTGGGAATTCTTTGTAACTGTTTGTTGCTTGGTTAACGCAATGCACTTTACCGAGATATCGACATTGTTTGGCTTTGGGGATTTATACACGTCCATTTAACCATTTGAGCCAGATTTCCCTAGTGTGATCGACCGTTGCAAACCTTTCTGGATATCTTTTACGACAAAAATATTTGTACATCACTTAAAAATGTGGGGTTTTTTTCGTATCTTGATCTTGAATAACTTTCTCTTCAGAAAGAAAATAGTGTTTACTTAGGGAGTATATCCATTAAGCTGAATATGGAATTAAACTATATATTTATTAAAAAAAATACACGCCAGTAGTAAACATAAAAACAAAGATTACTGCACTCTGTTTGTGTTGATGTGTAGTATGAAACAAGACATAAAACATAAATTCAGAGCTTTTTTTTTTGACTGTCAGATTTAAAAAAAATCTCAGTTTTAATCTAAGCATTATTAAATGCATGTCAGTAGTAAACATTAAAACAAAGATTACTGCACTCGGTTTGTGTTGATGTAGTATTAAACAACACGTAAAACATAAATTCAGAACTTTTTTTTAACTGTCATGTTTTAAAAAAGTATCTCAGTTTTAATCTAAGCTTGTGCGTTAATATTTTATGTATCCATTTATCACTATACTACCTTGCGAAGTTTAGAAACATTGTATAAATGTGTGTACATATTTCTGTGTGTATTTATGTACACTTTTCTAACAAAAACAGTTAGAAATTACGTTATTAAAAGTGAAGTAGATAAAATATGCAATATATGTTTTACATCTTGCTGTGATGTCAAACATACATGTTTGTAAAATAGTAATTTTTGAAAGCTTTGAGTCTTGTTTCTTAACGAAAGTTGCTGATAGGCTTAAGACACCAAATGTATTGGAAATAGTATATAAAGAGCACTAAATTCAAATAAAAATTACTATGCTAGATTTCAAATAACTTTCAATATTATTTGCTTGTAACACAATGTTAACTTTTAGCAAAATCACGTAAATAATAAAAAATAAACGGAACATAGATAAATATATATTATTTAGAATTTTTCTATAATTAATTATCTTAATTATTTAAGCTTTAATAAATTTTCTAAAAAATATTTTTCTTTCTTTTTTTGTATACGTATAAGAAGTTATTTGTAATTATATGTTTGATGTGTAATTTATTAATATTATTATTGCTTACATTTTAAAATGTAATTGCAAATCCTAACAAATTCCTTAAAAACATATGCACGATTATTTCAATATTCTCTTAACAAAAATTATATAAGTTTCACAATAGTCATCACACTTTTAACAATTGCGATTGCACTGCACACGGCGTAAGTAATTTATCTTATAAACAAGCAACTCTTAATGTATCGTGAAAGGTTAACAAATAAAATAAAAAAACTATAGTAATGATCTTTTGAATTAAAATTTTACTTATTTTATAAGCAAATATAATTATTGAAATATGTGTGTGCATTCGTTGTATGGCAACCAACTACTAGTGTATCAAATTTATACAAATATATTCACCTGGATTTCAATCAGCCTCATATAAGAGTTTGCTTTTGTACTGAATTCATAAAAAGTGTTTATTTTATAATAATTTTTACGTTGACAATTCACTTGCGTAGATGAAAATATTTTTAACTTGCATGATACAAAAATGTATGTTATTAATGATTATGCGCCTGACAGATTCAGATAATTTGGAAAAGATCTTCAAACTCGATAAAGTTTTAGAATTGTTAATTATTACTATAGACAAAAGAAGTCAGCATTTGTTTAAATTTATGGGAATAATTGCCATCCATTAGTTGAAATCTAATTTAATCTAATTATTTCTCGTTATTTATTTTCGTTTCTTTTAATATTTCGAAAGGCTGTAAAGCTCGTATCTTTTCAGTATTCATTATCTTTAGGAATTTACACTTTATATTGTGTTATTAAAGAAGATAGGCTTAAATGCTGATATAAATTTAATGCTATAATGCTCTCGACAAAGTATGGCGTATTGCTTTAGAATGAACCCGTTATTAACTAAAAACCATAATTTTAACTAAATACATAAATGAGTAGAAACTGTAATAAAATATATTTATGCTACCTTAATTCGCCTAATGCTAATTTCAGATTGCTATTAGATATTTTCTTCGATATTTATCTACCGATTAATGTCTGGAATATAACTTTTTTCTTAAATCTGTTACATTTTTACTGTTATAAATTGGTACAATTTTAATAGAAGGTAAGCACTATTAATTTTAATATTATTAAATTGATGCATCACTTATGTTGAATAAGAACCAAAATTTAATATTCGTTCGTCATATTTATCTTGAAGTCAATTTTCGTATTTTACTTCTGTTTGTGTAGTATTGTCGAAAATTATACCACATTTCCTTATGTTAGAGTCAGAAAAGGAATGTATATCCTAACAAATCTGAAAAGAAGACTCGTCATCATGCTTAAAGAAGGAAAAATTCCGTTCTCTTTCAAATTCTTTTCCACAAAAGCTGCGTGGAATATACTTTACGTGTAATTGCTCTAAGTGAACTAATGAGAGGCAAGGGCCATTACCGAGGCATCCACGGACAAATAGACCGACTACTTAAATTAACTTGCTCCAACTGGTAAATTACATCTCTCTCTGAGTGATACCTTCTCATTATACACTTTTTTCGAGAACTCTTGCGACCGTGCACATCAATAAACTTTGTAAAAGGCTACCTATGCGGTCTAGAGATATGGGATCTTGTATAATTATGGTATGTGAGGGTCTTCTTCCCGCGGGGTGTTTTGATTACAATGATTGGGACATGCCTTCCAGAAGGACTTACGATGGCAGATAAACTGGTTTTGTTTCTGCTGGGAATCGTCATGTGGTGTCTTTGATTTGGGGCTTTGGAATGAGTTCGAGACAGGACATTATTTTTACAAGACACAAAACAGGATACTTGTATGCTTCTCTAGAAACTAGATTCTTCTTCATTTTTATGTCTTTTACAAGTATCTACAGCAATAAGATGACACAGAAGTCTACTGCAGCATTTTATTTGTAACTTTGATAGCAGAATAAAGGGAATATCAATAAAAATTAAAACATGGAAAGGAATTAATTTCGAAAGATGAATGGAAACGTAGAAGATCTACAAATGAAATACATATATCACTAATATAAGGATCACTTTCCGCATTTTCCCGTTAACTAGGATGATTAATATGTAAATTACCTTGCTATTGATACTTCTTAACAATGTAAGAATCATCATTGAACTGATTTTATCGTATATTTTTTTTGCCTGTTTTCTTACTAAACATAAAAACTTAGCAGTATTTTCTAAGATATACTTATTGAAAACATGAAAACAATCGCATACTGTTTATGAGGGTGTGAATAAGTATTTATGGCAACAAAGCCCATTCTTCCAAAAACGAGACTTTAATTCCGGGGAGGAGAGCTACGCTGGGAAATGGCTTTTCCTAAACCATCCCAAGCATATTCAACAAAATTTTGATACGGATGCCTCAAGGGTCAATCCATGAAGCGAATATCCGCTCCTTCATTCATCAAAATTGTGAGCTCTGAGCGGTCGGCCGTACATTATCATCCAGAAAAATGTAGTCCGGGCTCAAAGCAAAAAAGAAAAATCCCATAAGTGCTTCCAGGAGATCTCATCGCTATAGCGCTGCGAGTTGACATTATCCACACCGAAAACGTACGGAGGTGATCGACTACGCAAGATTATACCACACACAAGGATTCCTTTGCTACAAAATTAGTCGATTTTTTTTACATATTAATGATGAAAGCGAGTTAAATTTTCTCTCCAAGTGAAGACTCGACAACAATCACTTTGTCTGGTACATTTAGACTCATCACTGAAAAGAACACGCCGCCATTCTTGTGGTGTTCGCATTTGATGTCTTCAGCTCCACAATATCTGATCTTTTCTGCTGGATGCAGTCAAAGGGACGCACCAGACTCGATGTCGGGTGTAAAGAACAGTCTCTGCTAGACAGTTGTAGACTGCTTGTCTGGAAATTCTTCTTCCGACACAGCAGCAAGGTCAGGAGCAATCTGAGAAACTGTGTCTATGTCGTCGTGCACTGAATGCCAAGTATGAAATGTCAGATATCATGCTCTGTGGTGACTTTCACCGACCTTTCTGGTGACAGTATCACTTGTTTAGAATTGTTTCCATAACCGGGAGTCCACATCTGGGCCACTTGTAACCCTTGAGTCAACTCCGCTTGAGACTGGGGAGCTTCAAGCCTGCCAACGGCTTTCCAACGCAAGGAATCATCTAAACCAGTGTTCCCCAACCTTTTTATCGCCGCGGACCGGTCAACGTTTGTTAATTTTACCGCAGCCCGCTGAGGGGGAGGACGTTGGTTGCTTATATTTTAGACTTTTTCGATTTAAGAATTTTAATTTAATTGTATTTAATCGTGACTTCAGAATAAAATATAGCTACACCAAAAATGAATATAAAGTGATTCAACAAGAAATATAAAGTGATTTTCCTAAAAAAGTAGCCCAAATCCAAGAAAAATATACTACAGTAAATAAAAGGGAAATAATTTAATGTTTCTTGTGCGGACCGGTAGTATTTGATCCATGGACCAGCCCCGGTCCACTGACCGAGGGTTGGAGACCACTGATCTAGACGTTTATGAGAAGTCATTCTCACTGCAAACAGACTAACTTGTTTCTTTTAATACAATATTCGCTAAATTGGAAGCAAAATTCCCATATGCTTGAACGGTCTCAATCCTATAGTTCTGCAAAAACTAATGCTAAACAATTTCTTTTCTAAACTGAAGGTTGATATTGTATTACCCGTTCTATCTAAAAAATACGAATTCTATCAGTTTTACTGAAGGGATTTTAAAATTATGACGGAAAACATGTTTATGAACTTATTTTTGGACATAAGTATATCAATAATTATATTATGGTATCAATATTGAAATATTTTATTGAAAATTTATGATTTCAAAAAAGAGTTGAATGCATTTGCTTTTTTTTGTTGTTGCATTTGATTTTCTTTTTAAACCAATTTGGTTTAAAATGTAAGCACTCAATATATTCTTCTTTTTTTTAAATTCACTTAAAATCCTAAAGAATGTCAACATTACTTCGTTGTTTACAAATGCTGTCATTTTTTAAAAATATTTGTTTAAAAACAGTTTTTGTGAATCAGTTTCCATCACATTGTATCAAACTATATTAACATTTCTGCAATTGATTTAAAGATTAACTGTGATATGCTCACATTCAATATGAAATAAAAAAATAAATGCCAACTCAATCCTGTTAACTTATCCATTGCATTTCTTTCAAGCAATTAAAAAAAAATTATTTCAATTTTTTTTTCGATTATTTTTTACATTTCTGACATTACAGTTTATTCAAAACGGAAAATTCCTTTTTTTTTCTTTTTCCCCTTTACCACAAATTTATTCAATCCTTCATGAATAGGGGAATGGAAATCTCTCAAGTCTGAAACCGACCGAGACATTATCAGTGGAAAAAGACAACTCTTAATGAAGGAGGATCTTTCTTTCCTACCTACGAACTCTGGGAAGCAACAAGAAAAATATAAAGAATTTCTTTCTCATTCCCGGCCCTACAACCACCCATGTTATAGTTGATGATGATTTCAGAGAATTCTTTTTCTTGCAGCCTAAGGATATAATCTGTGCTCGTCCTTTGCTATCGAGCTGTCTCACCATCGAACATCGGATACCTATCGACTAAGTTTCGTAAAATGATCAGTTTTTAATCTGAAATTTGCTTTTTTTAGTTTTTAATCCGGTTTGGGTGGAAGTAAAATGCGAGAAGCTTTTATTGTCTCCAGAATTATTATTATAATTGTTAATGTAGCGAGTAAAAAACCTTTAATGATTTTTTGATTTAATTTTATTCATTTAATTTTTATATTCATATAAAATATTTATTCATTTCATTTTAATAATTATAATTTATCATTAATTAACTTAATTTTTTTAATATTCATGTTAAATTATTCATTCATTTTCTTCAATTCCACTTCCCGTGCATAATATTTAGTTCCTAATGTTCATGTTTAAGCAAAACGAACTAATAATTAAATTTTAAATGACTTATTCATTCATATTATTTAATTATTACCCTCATTTCTTAACGATCGTTCATTCATGTGATATAAATTCAGTTGCCATTTAAATAAATTACTTATTCATTATATCTAACTTAAATATGGATTTAAATAATTTAATGTTTATATATAGTTATATGCTCTTATTATATTAGACAATCATTTTGAGAACTTGCGATGTTATTTTTGATTTTTACTTAAAAAAAATAGTATTGTGAGAAATACAGCAATAATTATTTGATTTCTGTAGTACTAAGTCTCTTGTGAGCTCTTTTATCACGGGATTTATTATTCATTTTAAACTGATATTTTTATGTTTTATTTTAAATACAGCAAGTTTAAAAGTTTTATTTTTTTTCAAACACAATCAAAACATGAGTTCGATACATAAACTGGCACACCGTTCTTCACATCCATTCTACGCCAAAGTGAGGGTTTTAAGCGCAGAAAGATTTTCTTATAAAACATTGTACAAAAGATTGGAAATAGTTTCATTTAAATAATAAAGCAACTAGGAAGATTAGAAATAGTACTTAATTTCATCAATTTTAAATTAGTGGTCCTTCAGGGTCCTCTTCTGTTTTTATATTTTTTAGAGGTTTTTGGATTCATGCTAGACAACCCGGGATTAGCAAAACAACAACTTAATTCCATTTTAATTAAGTATAGGGAATATGTTTAAATTATGAAGAGAACAGATAATAATTCCCTTCAGATAGAGCTAATAAATAGTAAAATAGCGCTACACACAACAAAAGAAAATTTGGTAATTTTTTAATTAAAATGTATTTATAAAAGATTTATTTTTAAAAATCGTCTAAATTAAATTAATTTATTTTTTATAAAATTCCAAAATGTATTGAATCAAAGAAATTGTAGAAATAAGCTAAACAAATATTAACACGCAAAACGTTTCTTTCATTTAAAGAAATAACACATTTACTAGTTCTACACATCGCGGGAACGTTCCTTTTAAATTGACGTTTTGTAATCCTTTATCAGAAGCATTAGTTCAAAGACAATTCTTCTTGCAGTTTTTCGAATGAAACAAAATTATCAGTAACTATAGAAACCAGAGCACCGTTAAGTTTTCCTTATTTTTTACTGCTTAAAAAGACTTCGAAGGGTATTATTTTCCTGGCGGCATGATATCGTCTTAAAATTTTTATTTTTACCGAAACGAATTGAATGTTTATTTTGCGTGTAATTAACAATTCTTGAAATACGAGTTGAAAGTTTTGTCTTTTATATTCAGTTAGTATTTATTTATTCTTCCTTAATTAGTTTAACCGGATTTATGGGTTGTTTAACAAGGGATTAGATATTTCGTATTCGATTGAAGATGTAAAATGGAGAATTTTCTTCAGTGTTTTGTTTTATATTTTCAAGTGCCTAAGGTTTGCAATTGTACTATTTTGGTTGAAACATATTTTGAGCATACTATTTTCTTTAAAGCTTTAATCCTTTATATTTTTTCAAGAAGTAATTTAATTATGATTAAATTTCTTTTGGAAAATCATTTTGATTTTTATATAATGTATGATTTTTTACGGTTTTCTGAAGTTTCTTAAATTTAATATCCCATTATTAGCTCGAATCTTGATTATTAACATTACATGCAAATATATCTTTAGTAATAAGATTGATTTTATTCCTCTGAGAAATGATAATCTAGCACAGTAAGAATAATAAAATTAATTTTAAAAAATGCAAATAATTATTTGGATATTTAAACTAAGGTAAGTAATTGATGAAAATCTCCCTTTTCATTTAACGTTTAATACAAATTGTTTTTTTTATATAAAATTGCTATTGACTTATAAAATCAGTTGTAGAATCATATATTCTTCCATTTCATTATAAAAAAAATAACAAAAAAATTGTATTTAAAAGTGAAGAAAATCATACCACAATATTTGAAGTTTACTATTAATTTTTAACTAAAATTCAGTTAAAATTATCTTTTTTTTCGTCAAGATAATTAGCTATAGCCTTCAAAAAATGATTCATCAATACGATTTACTTGAAAAAATGAAGCACAAATTACTATTGAAAAATTACCCATATACAATTATACACAAATTAGTTCCGTATTTTAAATAACAATATACAAACCGCATCTAAAAGTCTACTATATGCTTTTTCTAAGATAATTGATACCAATAATGCAAATAAGAAGTATTCAGGGAAAACGCGTGTGTTAGGAGTCTTGTACTACTACGTAGCTTACCAATGACACAATTAACTTTTTTATTAACGCTGCTGCATGCTTTTAGTGCTAATGATAAAACTGATGATTAAATTAAGAACGCAGAAACTGGAATTTTCACACGACTAAACGAAAGTGATACCTTTTTTTTTTGTAAGTCATCCTGTTCCTCCAATCATTTAAGAGTATTTAATCAGATAACAAGTTCAACGACACATTCAGGTATAAGTGCAGACAAACAAAAGTAAAAGCCGTTGGATTAAAACAAATAAATCTTGCTTAAGACCTGCTGGGATATTACTGAAAGTGGATTGACGAGAATTTTGTATTCTCAAAAGCCGCTTTATTCGATAAATGTTTTTTTTTAAAGAAATAAAAGATTTATTTAGCAAATTTGCATTCACTCCATAATGTGAAGTTGGAAAGTAAGTCTCGTTGTTTTCTCCATGAAAAGAGCCATTATTGCCACTGTATTTTGCCAAGGCTGTTTTTGTTTAATATTACAGAATACAACTGTAGACAGAAAAAAAAAATTAGATTTTAAAAAAAGTTCTTAGTTTTACTGTATTTATTTAAGGTATACAATATAGTAAAAAATATCCATATAAAGCAATCACCTTATGTATACACATGTCTCCATCCAGCACAGATAAGAGTTAGCTATTTAGTATTATATTATTAGAGTATTTTTAGAAACAAACTTACTGTTGACCTCCTTTCAAATGGTTTATTCATATAATAAAAATCAATGTAAAAATAAGTAATATAAAAAAAATTTTAAAACTGAATTCCTACTTAAGTTAACAAAGAAAAATTGGTTTTAGTTATTTAAATTTATTAATGAATTAATATTTGAAAAAACTGTATTAAAATCATGTCATCTTCTACAAGCTTAAGAAAATTAATTTGAACTTGAGTGGCAACATCTGCTGTAGTTGGTAGTAACTTCGTAAGGAATAACGAAGAATAAATTTAAATTTTATTTTTTAATTTTTGAATTAATATTAGAAAAATTTGTATTAACATCAAGTGCCATCCACTAAAGTTTTAAATAATGTGTTTGGACTTCAGTGGATGAATACAAGGTATTTTATTAACGATTGAAAATTTGAACAAGATATATATTTATATAGGTAGAGTGTGAACTATTAGAGTAGGAATTGAAAAAAAATATCGCTAACATAAAGCAAATGGCCCATACGGCCTTCTTCCTTTCTTTGTTGCTACATTCTACCCAGTAAACATAATAAAGACCTAATCATTTAAATAGCACCATCTAGTGGCATACAGGAACCCTAACATAAGCCTCCAGACCTATAGACCTCCTTTCAATAAGTTTATTCCAATAATATAGGTAAAGGAATATCTCTAATACAGAGCAAATTGCTCATACAGATTTCTTTATATTCTTTGTTGTTATAATCTACCCTTGTAAACATAATACACGCCTAATAATTTAAATAGCGCCATCTAGTGGCATACATGGACCCTAACACTTATCGTAACACTATTTTATCTTCCTTTCAGTCTAGTAGACTAGGAAAATACAGGGTAAGGTTAGTTGACCTTATATAGTTATGTTAAATCCTACAATTTTAGTTTCTGAGACGAAAAATATGCTATGACATTACTGTGGCCAATTAACTATGATAAACTGTTTTATTACACTTCCATTTATAGTTTAGCTTTAAACTTTCATATTTTGGTTTTTATACTTCAACATATAAATTGCAAAATTCATTTCGTTCCTAATTTGAAGGTTTTTAATCTTTGTAGGTGAAATTTGTTATACAATTATGTAAATAATGTAACATTTATTATTTTCTGCGGAAATGTAATTATAATTCGATTCCTATTATTATTTTTTTATCATCATCACACAAAGCCTTCCTTATAAGGTGCAATAACTAAAAATATAGACATGAAACCAATAAATTGTTTTAAATTTATGAAATTTGATAAGAAAAAGATTAAATTTTTGTATAATTTTAGACTTTCACATTTTCTAATGAGACTTATGTTGTTGTTACTAATGCCACCTAATCGGTATGTGCCAGATCGAGGCCCAAGAAATTCATCATGGCAAAGGGCTAGATTGTACGCCTATCATTAGCCGCAGCATCATACAGTTGCCAGTACGATTTGGTTCGGTTCGACCCCAAATTTAAGGGAGAACACACTGTTAGGTTCAGGTGCCTCCAACCTTTCTTACCCTTTCACCAACCTCACGAGAAGACTTGCAGCTCGATGGTTATTTAGAGTATAATGTCGCGAAGGCACTATTCTTTTTCAAACATCCATGCCTTCTTCGTGATTCGAACCCAAGTCCTTCGGTACAGCGATTAGCGTCGCTATCCACTATATCGGATGAGCGGCATGAAGCGTTATACATTAGTGAAGACTAATGCACAGTGTAATTGAACATCGAAGTTCTACTGTGATATTATTGTTAATTGCGAGTGTTAAACGTTTGCTTTGGTGTAATTTTCATCTCCTGTTAATTCTAAATGATGAGTAAAGTGCCAGTTATGCTTTTCTGTGTTGCGAACTGAACTAAATCCAACTCTTGAACAGATTATTTATTTCCCGGTCTATGTATTGAAGTTTTTTTTTCGTGTTTTGAGAAATGAATAAATTTGTTATGTGCTTTTCTTCGTGATCAGTTTCAATCGAACTATTTTCATGTGATGGAAGAATGGCTTTAAACAAAATCTGAATTTTGAAAAGGAAGTGAATGAAATTTTTGTTCGGAAAAAAGAATTCTTATTCGAAATGGTATTTTTCTTCTAAATAAATCACAACGATCGCTTGAATGACTTGCCACTCTATATCATGAATATTTATCGTGAAGCTAGAATTTTGTATGTCGAATTGTTTTTCATTCTAAAATGATTCTGGATATGTTTATCTCTCTTTTTAGTAAGAATTGGAGTAGTAAAATAAATGTACGAGAGGGGAAGAGGGAGAGTAAATGGAGAATTTTAACAAAAGTTCTTTTTTTGAACTGCTCAATTTTATTTGTTGAATTGTCAGCTGAATAAGAAAAATGAAGGCATCATTTTCTCAAGAACTTGTTTATTTCAGTATATCCATGCTAGGAATATGCACATGTAGTAGACTTATGCTCATTTTGAAAGCGCTTTTTTCATTTAGTTTGAATAAAATAGTTGAAAAAATATCATATTTACGATGATTTATTTTTCATATGTTCTAAACATTTAATTAAATTAAAAATTTTATTGAAATTGAAATAAAGTTTGTATAAAATACTGATGTTTTATATTGCAAATGAAATTCAGAGATATAACAGTATTTTTGAAAAAAGATTCTCAGAAGAGCTTTTGCATCTTAAATTAGGTATATATACCCTCCCTATTACATTAAAATTACAATGTTATTATAATTGGTTTTCACACACACAGAACCTAATATAATAATATTGTAATTAGTTTATTAAGAATTCAAAACTTAGACTCTTTTAGTATCTGGGTATTGCTTTATAACCATAATAAGATATCATTCTGAACCATTTTTGTACCGAGAGTTTGAGTAAGACTTTGAATGGATGAGTAGAGAAGGAAAAATTTGATTCAAGTTTACATTTGTTAATAGCAAAAGAGCTGCGATATTCTTTTTTTAAGTAGTCGTTAAGTTGTAAATTAACTACTTTAAATCAATAAGGGCTTACTCAACTGATAGTGAAGGCAGCCAAATTAAATTTCAGTTATCTTGAATCAAATTTTAAAAAAAAATCCCAAATTGTTATTCTTTATTTACATCAAATATTTATATAAATAATTAATGTTAATTCTAATCAATTTACTAGTATTTTCAAAATAATTGCGGATGAATTACTTATTTTCATTGTATGTGTATCCGACAAAAGCCTCTAGAATCACAAGGTATTTATTACTGATTGAAATCTTTTGAATTATGTAATTTGAGCATCGATGCCAAATTTCCCTCTTTGATGAGAATAAGTGTTTATAAATTGCTGTTTTAATAGCTTATACTTGAATTTCTTCAAAGCGTAAAGATATGAAAATATTTCTGATAATAAGGCTTACATGCATCTTTTCTTCAGAGTAAAAAAAAAGTTTTTCTTTTAAAAATAATGATTGGAGATATTTTGATGTGTATTCTTTGAGTTGTCAAATCTCCAGACAATGATGGTTCTGTTTCCAGTTTGTAAAATGATAAATACTTATCACACATTTATTTCCTGTTAACCTAAATTCTAAACGTTTATCGTAGAACACAATAACAGTCTTAACTTTATCAAAAGAAAGAGGTAACATACATAAACTTCCTTAATCAACCATGATGTGGGTTGGACGCGCAGTTTCGGTAATAAACTGACTTTTTGAAACTTTTAGATCAAACGATTAACTGTTGGAACAGCCACGGGGTCCGTTCACTTTCCTGCTTACGACCATTGATAAGGCACTATCGTCACTGCTATAGGGGCCACATTATCTTCAGTTTTAAAGCTTTATTGCAGGCTCTCCTGCCTAGTCGAACGAAAATTTTCTTCCACTATTCTCTCTCATAAGCACTGTTTTCTTCTTGCTATAAAATCGGGCGATAACAGCGAAAGGTCTACAAAATAAGTTTCCATCCTCTACCCGCCGCATCTCTCTTCTAGGGATGTTCTGCGATGCGGAAGAGGAGGATTCTCAGAGGCAGAGAGGATAATCGTTTAGTGCCACAGATATGAAGCTCCTCGCATCTCACGGAGTATTTCAAGCGAATGAGAAAAGAAGGGGGGATGTAAGCGAATGGGGTAGCAACATGGCAACTTCTAGAGTCTTTCGTTTTTGCAATCTTTTCTTCTCCGTGGCTTTATTTGTGTCGTGCGAGTGTTTCTCGCTGTATTTATTCTATTTTTTTCCACTCTAAGAAGGGCGTGTTTAATGAATTTCACTGATAGATCCACCTCCCCCGCTTTTGTGGGTGGCTCTTCTTGCTCACCCATGAAAGTTTTTAGAAGAAGGTAATTAGATGGGTCTTCTGTTTTCGGTAAAGTACTATCGAATGATTGAGGCGGTAATTACTTATACCACGTAAAAGAAAGACGACGAAAATTAAACAAGATTGGCATTTTTTTTTCAAATCGAATTTTTACTTTAATTACGAAAAGTGCCGATGTTTTTTGTGTTTCCTGTTAGTTTTTACTTGGTTCGTTACCGTGGTATGTTGCACTTCAACGCACAATCTTCATTTGCGTAAATAGGATTGTCTTTCGGCCATTGCTGAAAACCTACTCTTTTTTACTACCATTTTGTATTCTGATGTAAATTCATATTACAGTATATGTGCAATGCAGTTATAAAAATTTACTTTCGAAGCAATATTTCATAAGAAAACATTGACAATGTTTATTATAATATTATTATACGTGTGATTGCTAATATTTTATTCACATTGTAACTTACTCTTATCTTATGTGTGAATTTGTAGAAATACAGATACTTTTTGTTAAATTTACTAATAATGTTTGAATATTATTGGAATATGAAACACACTTATGCTTTAGTGTTAAGTATTTTATGACATTAAAGCATTTATTATATTTTATTACATTAAGTATTTTAATACATTTATAAATTTTTAAGAACTTTTATTGATAAAATATAGATTTAGCATTCTTATGAGCATCTCATGGAATTTTAATATCAATTAGCTCTAAGCAATTTTTTTAACTTGGAAAAAGTTATTTAAATAATTTTTTTTGTAACTGTTTAATGAAAGTTTATATAAATGTAACATTTAATATGTTGGATGTCTACAAATTAGTTAGACAATTTCGTAAGTTAAGAACTTCCGAAATACTAAAAGAAATCAACCCTTTAAAGTTAGACTAGTAGTAATATATCCTAAGTTTAATCGAAGATGACGTTCGGTATCACAATTAAAGAATTTGGGAATAGAAAAATCATCATGCCATTCTAAAACATGAATAAAACATCCTCAAATGTTTTCGGAAAGTGTTTCTTCGCTGAAAAGACATGTGCTGATATTATGTATCTGGACATGCTACAGATTTTCCTTATGCCAATCGTCGAAGAAAAAGTCTCAAGAGGTTGCATTTTCTAATAGGATAGCGTGCCTTCTCACTCTCAGAGCGACCTCATATCTTACCTCAATGTTGAGGTATCAATTTGGATTGGTCATGGAGGTCTTTGGATCTTTCATCCCTGGATTTCTGTGTATTGGATTTTGTAAAGAATCAAGGGTACACTTCTCCATTTTCCTTCTGGTCTCTATACAGGTTCCATTCCTGCTTGCTATCTGGTTTCTGGCACCTTTTTAGCCCCCTACAATCTGAGGCGGTTATGATAGGTTATTTCGTCTCAGGCGACGTCAGTTAGTTTTTTGCGGTTATAGTGTTCACAACAATGGTCTTTTAAATATATATTCTAGGATCTTAGCAAACTTATTTTTTTTCCTTGTAACGTAGAAAATGATTTAAAATAGTCCATAATATAAAATTTTTAATTTTTTCAAAATTTTTATCTTTACATAAATTGTTTTTAAGAGTAAAGAGAAAATAAAATCAAGATTTTTCTTTTTCAATATGAGATTTTATCTGTAGTAAA
Organism: Trichonephila clavipes; assembly: GCA_019973935.1. Lineage (NCBI taxonomy): Eukaryota > Metazoa > Arthropoda > Arachnida > Araneae > Nephilidae > Trichonephila > Trichonephila clavipes. The sequence goes on along the minus strand of BMAU01020258.1, from coordinate 425,081 downwards.
GTTTTAAAAAAGTAGTATCCGTTATCATTCATTATTTTTTATTCTTACTTTGTAGATCTAATTTTTGTTTTTAAGGTCAAAAATTCAAGATATGAAACATAATGTGAGATGAAAGAAAGTTATGTGGTGTAGTATATAACATAGATATTTCATCAATACTTTACTTCTTATATTATTTCAAAATGGGCATAACAAGTTGAGCAATACGATTCAGCTGCTTGTAATATTTATTCACTAAATATTCCAATTCAATAAGATTTGAATATTTTATCATGATTACTTATTTTCTACCCCCCCCTTTCACCCCACCCCCACCTACAATTTTATTATCGATTAGGATAAGAGTTACAGAATCAGATAGAATTCTTTCCCAACTGCTACCCTTCGATTCCAATTATATGAATATTCTGATCTCGATAACAACCACATCTCTTCTGACTGAAGTACATCTGTGAGTCTCTCCAATTTATATCATCCCATTCTTTCTCTAAATAAACGAAGGCACTTTCATTTTCTTCTGCCACATTAATGGCCATCCTTTCGAACACTGGAGACTAATCCTTTGTCCCCGCTCTTGGGATGAAGTGTGCGACATACCTAATGTATTTCCGTCTTAACCTTTAGAAGCAAGAGGATCATCCCCAACCGCTTGACCAAACCCTTCACTCGTTCCTCCCCCGCGGGCAGGGCTAAATAAAGGACCTGGCTGACCGAGACCAGGCCAGCGAAAAGAATGCGAACAACGATAATGAGTGACCCTCAATTCATTGCCGTCCAGTCTCTTCTTTTCTGTTCCTCTACCCCAGCGAATTCCTTTTCCCGTTCGTTCCCTATCTTCTCCTCCTCTACTTTTTCTATTTTATTTGGGGCCCTGAGCTATATACAGGGCCTCATTCTACGAGGCACGCACTCGCAGCTATCGATCTGTATTGATTGCAGATCACCATTTTCTTCTCTTAGATTTTGCCTCTCACCCCCTTTTTTATTTTTATTTATTTATTTATTTTTATTCCGAGGGAGGGATGGGATGAGATCTTGATCGTCTGCGGGATTCGTGTGGGAATGTCTAGAGGAGATGTTTTAAAATATACTTAGGAAGTATAAGACTCTAATAGTACGCAACTTTAAGGTTACACAGATCTAGGGTTTAGCGAAGCTTAAATCGATACGTGGAAATTCTATTTGGAATGCACTTTTCTTCACTTGTTATGCGTTTGATGTGGGGTTTATTTATCCTTTTGTTCTTTTGGAAGCCCTTAACGGGAGATGAATACACAAATGCCTTACTATTTAGATGACGTTAAGCCTGAAGGCCGGTTTAAGGTTGATGTAGTTAAATGGAAACTAAGAAGGCTTGTGCGTTTGTGTATTTGTTTTTCCGATTCATGTTAAAAATGTCTCCATAAAATTTAGTGATAAAGATTATTGTTATTTTATTCCTTTAAAACAATTTTTTTACCGTATTGGTAAAGGATTAATATAAACCAGTAGTTCTCAAATGTTTTTGTTTTCTCTCAAGTGCCATTTTTACATGTTTATATGTCTATCATCCATCTTGTTCAGGGCTTAAATTTTAATGTACACTCTTAAATATAGTGTACATGAACAAAATTTTGTCTTTTGCTGTGACTTTTTTTATTACGTAATGAGTATGTGGGTAACTCTTAATTTAGAATGATTTTTATTTTTGATGATCGGTTTAATATGAGGCAAATTGTGTGCGAACTTTTTAAAATTGAGTTAAACTTTTAAGGTTATACGTTTTATAGAGAAAAAGTTTACTGCAAATATAGTTCTCTTTTATTTGATCAGATTCATTTACTTTGAATAGACAATAAAAATGATTACTTTCATACAATACAGGTTAATTACTATTTTATTTGACCCATCCCGAAAATGTTCACCAATGGTTTGGTTCTAAAACAGTGCCCCCGTATGCGTAATTGATTACTTGTGTCATAAATTGTCATGCATGTGCCCTATATCTTCTAGGACAATCATGCACAAATTACTTGGGGACGTGCTATAAGTACAAAATAATGAAAGGAAAACTATTAACGAATTAATAAAATTTAATTATAAAGAGCAATGATGACTGAAAAATAGTATATTTGGGAATATTTTATTATTAGTTCGATGAATGAAGTTGTAACTGAATTCCTTGTTTGTTTCAATTTTTGTAAAAAAAATTTTAATGTAAAATTAACTTGTACATTTTAATATATTAACAAGGGAAGGCTCTATTTTTTTTTTTTTTTTTTTTGCTCATACAAAAGTTTTTAAATCAATTTCTGTATAAAATCTTAAAACTGCGTTTTTCACATCAAATAATTATTCAAATTTCAATGGAGACTTTTGTATATGCGAATCAATCAATCAAAGTGAGAATCAATAGCGAGTGACTCGCGAACAGACTGAATGAATCAGAATTAATGGAAAAACAATGTGAAAAAAATCCTGAGCGGTGACTGAGGAAGTATGTGGATGGTATGGAAGCGAAGAAAAAAAATCCGAGAACTCTCTCTCTCTCTTAAATGTAATTCAAGTAATTTTATAACACTTTCGGCAGAATTGTTTCAAAACATGCAGCTTTCCGGTTACCGCATCTGGCTCGTGGGCCTTAGTTTATCTATGATTGTTCTAGGCGTTATTTTGTATGGATAGTATTGCTATTTCTATTCAAAACTCATCTGGTTCCCTTTTTTTCAGTCTTAATGCGTAGAAATATTCTTATTATGGCTGAAAATTACTGATTTAATTGAGTTTATTTTGTCTAGAATTACCAATCGCTAATATCTAGTGTTTCTTCATGAAAGGCTGCTCAATTTGAATTTAATACAAGAAAGGTATTAAGCATATTGGATTGTCTCAATGTTCACCTGGGAGACAATCTATTTTCCAGGTCTTCCTTTCTCTCAATTATCATGTTATAGGAGGAATTGTTTGAGAATCTGCTTTAATTCTAGTGATCTTAAAATTACTGTGTTTGTCATAAACTTCATTCTAAACTACTCTATGGATAAGAATGTCATAATCATCATTTTTTTAAAAAAATTAGCCATCTCTATCTTTTGTAATTGTTTACAAAATCAAAACATACGTGTATTACAATATTTCTAAAAAATATGATTTACGGAACATATGATGTTATACAAAATCACTTTGTGTGTGAATTGATTTGCTGTAGTTGTGGAGAATTAATTTCATGAAATGCAGTTACTGCTTCACGTAAACGAATTACGAGTATCAGAGGAAAAATAATTATAATCTAGGAAAAAGCGGAAAATTTGCAATAAATAAACTATTTAAAAAATTATGATTAAAGGAAGGAAATTATTTTAAAAATCAAGGTCGTGGCTTACAGGTCGTAGGTAATGAAAATTAACCTTATCTGTAAAAATTAATGAGATGGATTTTTTCATAAAATAGTTTACTCTTATTGAAATATTGAACTGTAATTTTCTCTACGCAATAAATGAATTGGTAAATTTTTTTTATAAAAAAATATGTGTAAATTCTGATAATATTTTTGCTATTCGGCGGGAGAAACTATATGAAAATCAATTATAATATAAGCCAAGAAAACAAGCATTTAAATTTCTTAAATTTAATTACTTTTAATCAACTTTTTGGTATTTTTAGTTACTTTTATTTATTTGTTATTGTTGTGAGTTATTTTAATTCGATAAATAATTTTGATTATTTTTCTTTAATTAATTAATTATTGTATTTCATTTATAGATTTTGTATATAATTTGTGTACAGTTTTTGTATATAGCTTTTGTTTTTATAGTTTCCCTTTATAGTTCTATATATAACTTTAAGCAGAGACCGTAGTATTATCTTACAAATAAACAAATAGAAGTAATGATTAAAATATTATTTAACTTTAAATTCAGTATATTGATGTCTAGAAGAAACTTTAAAAAGCTTTATTTAAATATTTTCATTTAAAAGAAGATAAATCATATTGTACGCACATTCTCATCGACTAAGTTTGATATTATAAATTTTATTTATTTATTTATTTTATGGAGGCAATTTAAGATTTAAAAAAATGTTATTCCATGCTTAAATATTCCTATACTTTTTATTCTGCAAAACAATATATGTGCAACCTCCAAGTTAAATCGAAGTTGAAGAAGAGGTAAGATACAGAGATAAAAATGCCTTTAACAAGTGCATGTAATGTACTGATTGCAAAATATAGTGTATATAGTGCATAAGATAAAATATTATGTGAAAAAATTTTAATTGTAAAAATTAAAATGATATCGAATCAGTAATTATAGATATTATTACAAAGAAAAGAAAAACAAACTACTGTACATAATCTATGTTTAGAAATTTAATATAACAATGAAAAATTTACGGAATGCATTTTTCATATTTTAAACTATTTTATTATTATTATTAATTTGTCATTATTTCAAATTGTATTTTAGAAAAAATACTTTTTAAATCAAATTTTAATGACAGAAAAACTTTTACTTAAGGACATTTTACATTAAATTTGATTCCTTAAACAACTACATAATTTCGTTAATACTATCAAATTATTTCCATAAAATAATCGATATTAATACTTTTTTGTCTTTTAAATAATTACTTTATTTAAAATAATATGAAGCTTCTTTTTTCTGCATGGAGAGTAGAATAATAATTTTGAATTTTATTACGATTAGTTATATTTTTTCAATGCTTCAATTTGTACTCTTTCCAAACGTTTTCGAGCAATAATCGAAATAAATTATACTCGTATTTAACGAAACAATTTAACATGAAATAAATTTTATCGTAAATTAGTTTATTCGATGCATCGACAACATCTAAATTTTCTGCTTCTTAGGAAAATAAGCATTTTATTTCAAGCCTTAGATAGAATAAACTTATTCGAAATTATTCTTATTCCACGAAAGAATAATCCAACGAGTCCCTACAGCGTCATAAGCACCAAACGTAGATAAAACGGATCGACTACGACGTAACAAAAAACAAACTCGTCTTTTAATGCATGTTTTTTTCTTTTGAATTGCAATATGAAACAACTTATACGTTTTTCAGCAGATAACAACACCGCTTTAGCAAATAATAATATTTCAGAATCTCAAATATATGCATATATTTTTTTCCCCGCGTATAACGTGTTTATCCCGTATATATGTAAATACGATCTGGTGTCTGCTGCATTTGATAGAAAAAAAATCAGGATATTTTTCGATAAATTATGTAAAGCGATGGACTCTTGCTCAGAGTAAAATGGAAACAAATTGCTTTCTGTGAGATTTGACTTGTCCTGGGTTTCGATTTAGAAGGATTCTCACCCCCTCGTTTTTCCAGTCAGTTGAGCCCTTCTAAATAAACCTCTGGGGATTGAGAAATGCAAAGGATCACCGAAATAATGACATCATTTGATCTGCTTACCGATATGAAGCTTACATTAAAAAAGCAAAAAGAAATTCAAGCGCGTACTATTTTTTTTCTTTCAATCTCTTTTCGAATAAATGAATTCCTTGATCCATTATAGAGCTTCTTTTGCATGGTAAAGAAAGAAGGGCTGTTGCATTTTGGCGACAACTTTGCAGAATTGGCGCTTTCGCTTTCGAAATGCATATAAATCAGAAAAGAACTAAATAATTAGATTAAAACTGGAAATTTCTTTTTTAAATTGTGCTATGAAAAGTTTTTTGATAAGTTTCTATCAAACTTTACATTATCATGCATTGCCCAATTGCATTGCCATTGCCAAATTCATTATTGATTGCTTGTTATATAAAGATGAATTTAATGAATTATTTATTTAACACAAAAGTATGGCAGTAAAACTACTAATATTTTCAGTTCTTATTTAAATTGCATCATCTCTCATGTATATTATTTTCCCTTTTTTTATTTCATTTTTAAGTACTAGCAGCTATAGAATGATCATTTTGGTATTAAAAACGAAATAGAATGTTTCAAAATATGAATCATGCGTATGTTAATACTCGTATGCGCATATGTTCTCACATGGTTATTATTTGATCTTCTCTTTTTTTAATCATTTAAAATAAAATTGTGTATTAAATTATTATTGTTAGTTAATAATAAAATAAAGGCAACATTTATTGCATTAAGGGATTGCCCTTTGAATAACTTTCTGTTTTACCTATAAAAAAAAAGAGATGCATAATTATTTTGAAGATTTTGTTATACGTATATTGCAAGAGCCTTTTTGATTTAACTGTTGCTATGAAAAATATTTCTGTATTATTTTTATTCACTTTTTAAATTAGTAAGTTTAAGGAAAACATATGTTGCAGAATATTTTTGAAAATTTGCAAAATGTTTCATATCTTTTCAAAAATATTTTGCAGTTTTTCTCCTTTTAACAATGACATATATTTTTTACGTATTGAAAATAATCTATGAATTGGGATCCCAGCAAACAATGGAAACTGTAGACATCTAGTTGCTAAAAATCCAGAATGATCTTCTATGCAAAATACTCTTCCGAAGTTTCTTCACTTCCGAATGTTTTATCTGCATTCTCAACAATCCTTATGTACCGTCAGACTTAGAACCACGCTACTTTTAGTTTCTGTCCAAGAAAAACGTGCCTTTTTTTCCTTTCAAAACCCCAGCACCAACTTTGTTAAATCTTTGCAAATAAACGCAAAACCTCTCTTTCGTGTTATCACCCTTTCTAAAGAAAAGAGAGAACGAAAAAAAAATGTGAAAGAAGAGGAAATTCAAACCTTTTTGGAATCCTCATAATGCAAGAATTCCATTCGAAGGGGTGGGAAGAAAAGGGACATGGACTTCCGGCGCCCTTGTGCAAACGTCGTGCGTGCTTCCACCCTGATTCAAGGGGGAGGAAGTCGACGAAATCCCTTCCCTCCCCCCTCTCTCACCAAACTCTTCTTCTATCGCAGGTACATACGGAAAGATGATTCAGCGTAAAGTCAACGTTACGAGTGATTTGGCCAAGCCCCCTCCTTCTTTTGCAACACCCCCTTCTCAAATCCCTTTTTAATAACATCCGAGTGTCACCTCGTTGTGATAAGACTGCCGTACTATTTCGCCAGGGGGTGAGCAGGGGGTAAGAGTCAAGTATTCGGAGTTTTATTACTGAGGTTGACGGTGGTGTGGTACATCTTGGGAGGGATGTGTAATAAGAACTTCCTCTCGCCTTCTGTGCCCGTGATTAGAAATAGTGGCTTAGGAAAGTGGGAGGTGTGTGTGTGCGAAGGAAGAGATATGCCACGCGACGCACCGACGTGTCAAGTAGACAGCGAGGTTGGTCGTTGTGACAAGGCAATTTGTCTTGGTGTCGTTATCAAAGTGGAGTGGGATCTTTCCCATCCCCCCTCTTCTATCGCAGCCCGCTTGTGGAGGCAGTTTTGTTGGTGGGATTCTTTTAATTGTTTGGATTTTTCTGGAAGTTTTGTTGTTTTAGAAAACTGAGGCTTTGAATTTTTTTTTTAAATATTTATATAATTTTTAGACCGATGTTTTTATTGTTAAGGAAAGGGTGTTTTAAATAGCGAATCACACAAATATAAGTGAACTGTGTATATATTTTAGACTTAGAGATCAGTTATTATTTTTCGGTTGGCAAAGATTAATTATAGTTTTAGCTTTCAGAATATGATATTTATTTGATTTCTTATCCCGTATAGTATATAATTTTTCATCCATTAATTAGCAAAACAGAACTGTGTAATTTTTGTTCTGCAATTTGCGGTAATTTTGTGATCTTTCGCCTTCTCTCTCTCTATATATATATTCAAAAAACTATCATCATCAGTCAAAGTGGTCTGTGAAGGCACATTTAAATAAATTCATGTAAACTTTTTTTTCGTTGGTATTTGGTTAGGGCACCGATGCTCTTGATGTAATGTGTTTCTTCTAAAAAACTGCTGCTTTTTCATCGTGAATATTTAAATTACTTCCACGATACTCTTTTACATCAAATAATTTTATAAGTTGAATGATATGTAAGAAGATATTTTTTCTTCAGGAAGTTTGAGTTAAGATAGAAAATCGTAAAGAACAAAGAATATTTAACTTATAATTGGCCCTTTTAAAAAATAATAAAAGTGCTGATGACGAAGTAAAGGAACAAACAAACAAATAAATCTAGATCTGCTGAAATGTACGATTTTTAATCTGGTGAGCTTCCAAAGATTTAGCAAGAAACGAGAATTTGAACGTACCCTAAATTTTATTCTTGTTCGTTCGCGTTTTCCACCCTCTCTTTTACTTCCTCCTCTCAGTACCATCTCCTCTATACACCCCTCCTTCCCACACAGCATCCCTTTCTTCTCTTTTAGATTCGAAATCTTTACAGTCGTCGACACCATTTTGATTTCTTTTTAGAAAGAAAGGAATTATACAGACCAAAACTGGCCTTTTGTCTGGACTGTGGGGGAGAGAAGATGGGGAAAAATAAAGGAAAAATCCCTCTTCAAACAAAACCCAACACGGATGTAACGTATGGAACTAAAAAAGAAGAGAAAAGAAATAATAAAATAAAAAAAAATTAGGAGATATTTTTGGGATCGTTGAATTTCGCGCCTCATAAAATTTCCCTTCATCTTTTTTCCCTTCCCATTCTTGAGTTTTTTTCCTCTTTCGGCCGCCTGCCAATAGTATGACTGGATGTTTGTAGGGACTATTCTTTTGCAATTTAGGCGACAAATTCTATTCTGCAGTATGCATTGCGAATAGCCTCATAATGCTCTGTTTATACATGAGAGAGAAGATCTGAATTTGTTTCCTTAACGGAAAAATTCGCTGAATCACTCGATTTTTCTGACAGAATAATAATGTTTCCTTTGTCGAATTAATTTCAGTTCTCATTCTGATTTTAAAGACCATAACGAACTTTTGTCTTCAAATGAGATACGAAATATAAATGTGTTCCTTTTTGATGCATTTCTCTTGTTTACACTTCATTATATTCTGTGTAAGAGCTTATTTGTTGAATTTTCGGACAGAAAAGAAAATGTAATGATCAGAATTGTGAATTAATAATGTTTTCTATATTAATTCAAAAACTGAATTTAAAATTTCTAGCAAATCAAAGAGTGATATTCTAGCAAATCAAAGAGTGATATATTTGAATATTAGACATAAAAAAAGTTAAGAAAATAGGAAAATTGTCTTCCTCTTTATGGAGGAAATATGAAATTCTAGATGTTTTGCATAAGTGGGAAATTAACAAACTTTTTTTAAAGTCATTGCTAAAAATGTATATTTCATTTTTAGCAATGACATTGCAAAATTGTATATTTCATTTTTAGCATTTTTCAATTTTCTTAAAAAAAAACCCGTTTCCCTCACGGTAAACCAACCCCCATTTTACAAATTATACAACTGTTTTTACTTATTACTCAAATAATAAAACTGTAATTTACATGTACTACGTAGTTCTATTTTTTACAATACATTGTTAGCAGGAAAAAAATGAATTTCAGGTCTACATCTCAGCACCATAATCTCTACTTCAATTTAGTATAATTATTTTGTTTTTTCTTGTATAATTATTGTTTCATCTTAAAATAGTGAAAATAATTTATATCTGGATGTTTAATACATTATTATTACTTTCTGTTGTATTTACTTCATGATGAAAAGTGTAATATTCGCAAGCAATGACTTCCTTTACATTATAATGATGTTTCATTAGAAACTAGACGATACAGCCAAGTTGGCGTCATTTAAGGCGACCAATTTGGCGACTTAGTGACCATATTGATGCTTCTGAAAATTACTCGAGAAATCTATAACATCACGATCTATGACGTAAGCGGATTTTTCGAGAAAGTGCTGGAAGGTAGAGGGAAACGGGACCTCATAGGTAAATCGTTGTTTTCGCTTCTTTTCAGTTAAACTCAACTATTAATGACACAATTTTAAAATTATACGTTAACTCAATTCGTGGATTTTAGCTCATTGACTTTATTATGACTCATTTTTCAATAAAATCTTTTCTGGAAAATTTTCAATTTTCTCAAAATATTACAAGTAAATAAATAAATAAAAACTTTAAAAAAATGTTGTTAAAGTTGTTTTTTCCCATAATTATTTCTTTTAAAAAAATATGTGCTGTTGAAATTTCCTTTATTTCTCTAAAAAATATTTATTATTTTTTTTTGCTATTACCGTTTATCGTCTTTAAATATTAAGTTCAATCTAAGAAGCATATTTTATTATTTTTCACATTTTATTACTACAGAAATGTTTAAATTATATTATAAATAAAATTTACATATAGTGTGGATGTGATTTTCCTTCCACTGTATGTTAACAGTACTTATATATTAGATTTACCTAACATTATATTATATAAGTACACAAGATTCTGTGAATAATTAATAAATTAATTCAGTATAGCTAATCAAATATTAATCAAATGAAAAAAGAAAACCTATTAATTGCTTATATGCTGTACGCAAAAGTTGTTTAATGTTCCTCAAAGAGCTCTTTGGAATAATATGCATTATGGCTGCACAAATATGTTACATCGTATATATAAAACATTCCAATACATCTCCTACTCTTACTTATCTAGTTACAGAAGCACGTAACTACTTAATTACAAAATCAACAGTCTTTGTTTGATCTAGTTATGTCTAATGAAAATTTCCTGAGCCACTACACAAAACGTAATCTTTAAGAAAAATGCACATATTGATACACTTAGCCATCTGCTCAACCAAATAAACCAGCGTTAGTGTTTAAAAACAAAACGGAGCATGCAACAAAAGTATATCTCGCTGCATCCTCCGAAATAAAACATCTTTTTTTCCCGAGGAACATTCAATAATGCATTCTTTTGTGTCTGAAAACATTTGCTTTTACGCTGAGGAGCGGGCGAATGCCACGGTAGTCGTTTATCATGTCAGAAACTGGGGATAGCTGCATACGTAGAAGACAAATGTTTACTGATAGATACATCTATACCTGTACATGGCATTGCATTACCTGAATCTACAGTCTCTCTCCCTCCAGCTTTTATTTTTATCATTTTTTGCGACTCTGTCTTCCACTATCTAAAAGTAAGTCATATTACTTGGCTTAATGTTTCGCTTGATGCTTCTTTTGTGCGGAAAAACCCACTCTATCTGTCGAGCTAAGTACGAGTTCGGATTTAGCCATACCCCCTGGTACGGGAGAAGGGAGGATTTATGAATCTAATTCTTTCTGCCATGTACTGTAATACGACGAGAAGTTTTAAAGAAGGGGAAAAAATAGAAATTTTCTGCTTTTTCCCCCGTTCAGTTGATTTCTGATTTAAGCATTAAATTTTGAGACCTGCTTCTCTCTCTCCTCGTTTTTCTTCTATTTTCCAGATTAAAATGTCTCATTTAGTATGCGTTTTTAACCCATTTAATATGGCATCGAGATATTAGGACAAGACATATAAACATCATTGTGAATTTAAAACAAATTTGCGTTGTTTTTAACACTATCAAACTTATTGATGAAATTCTTTTTTACCTTGAACATATCTACAGAAATATTACGATTTTTTAAAAGGAATATATTTGAGAATTAAGTGACGAAGCAAAATTTTCTTTTAAATAACGAACTTAGTAGCTTGAAATCCGTTTAATAATTAGTTTAAAAATTAGTTTTAAAATAAATTATAATTATATGAATTTTCTCATATATATATAAGAAAACATATAGTGTGTGTCATATTTTATCGTGGCGAGTAGTTGATTTTAGTACGAACGAAATTATTGGGCGTGGTCGGTGGTGAGTGAATGACTGTATATTACATACATTTTCCATGTCGGTTGATGTTGCTTATTCAATGCTATTGATGAGGCAGATTGGAAAGTTTATTCTTTTTATTCAACATTTAAGCGTTTCCACATCACAAGAAGAAACAAAATGGCACAAGCACAGAACAAAGAACAACAAATAAACACACAACGCGCGGCAGCCGGATGGCTACATGTTTACAGTGAAGAGCAGAGAGAGCGGGCTTTCCAGAGGTTTGCTATTTATATTCAGCGGGACATAACGTGATTTTGGAGGTGGATGGATGTAGTTTCCAAAGTCTCCGGTAGGCGAGTAACCAATTAAAATAATTACACGGTTGTCCTGAAGAACTGGACATTAAATAATTCAAGAGCTATTACAGATTAAATTATTGGAATTATTACACACACGCACACACACACACGCGCACACACATATATATATATATGTATATATATATATATATATATATATATATATATATATATATATATATATATATATATATATATATATATATATATATATAATCTTCGTCCTAAGCTGAATAGCCTTTTGCAGACCAAGGGTGATTCGCTGATCCTACTCCAGTTTACCCTATCAGTTATTATGGCTTCCATCGGTTGATACCCATTAGTTTTAAGGCAGTGGCGCACACAAAAATTTTCCAAAGGGAGGGGGATCCGGGTTCGAAAGTCCATCATTTTGATATCATGCTCCAATACGCCGCCCAACATATTCTTTTGATTGCGTCGATTTTCGGGAACAAAAACAATGCAAAATTAATTATTGTGCAAATAATTAGCATTAATTAATAAAATTAATTATTAATAACAAATACATCTTTAAATTTTACGTAATATATACATAGGATTATAACCAATAAAAAAAATCAAGGACTATGGGGGTCCGGACCCCTAGGGCACCCCCCTTGTGTGCACCACTGGCTTAAAAGGTCATTTTCAATATCGTCTAATCATCGTGTTGGTTGGTCGTCCTCATCGTCTGGTCCCTTCAATTTTTGAAAAAAAATTAATTTTTTGGTAGGAAAAGCATCGGCATATCTGCACAGATGGCCCAGCCACTTAATACGAGATGCTTTTATCGTTCTCACAACGTTAGTAACACGCCATGTTTGCCATATTTCCTGTAAATTTCATGATTGTAAAGAATTCTCCCCTCTTTGTTCTCTGGCTTATAGGTTAAAATATTTCCCTTAAGATTTTTCTTTAAAAAATGAGCAACTTTTTTTCCTCTGCTTTATTAAGGGTCCACCATTCACTTCCTTATGGAGCAATAAGCCTGATTAAAGTTATATGTATGCTTAAGTTATTGTTTATAGAAATAAACTTAGACTTGAATTGGTTTCCGAGGCATGAAAACTTCTATAAGCCAATCAAATTCTATTGTTTATTTCAATTTTACAAGATTGTTACACAAGTACCATATTAATATTTTATTCGCGTTTGAGCTCTACATCACTAACACCACTTGATGTTTCGCAATGATGAATTTTAAATTATAATGTACTGATTATTAAAATATTTTAATAATGAAAACGAATTTTTTATTTGCATTGTTACTTAAGATTACTTATATACATTGCGCTTATGATTTTTAAATTGTATACATAGTTTTAGTATAAATTTTGCTTAAAATAACTTAAATATTTCTTTAAGATCTTTAAAAGTTATTTTAAGTGGGGTGCTGAGGTTAAAGTGCATAATAAGCATATCAAGTGTGCATATGTTCTCGACACTTGACTACGATTAAAATTGCATTGCGCAGTTGACTTTCAGAAGCTTTACTGGATATTAAAAACAATTATTCAATGAATATAATGTAATTTATAACATATTTTAATTTATTCTTATTAAAATAAATCCACAAAATAAATTTGTTTTGGCTTATGAAGTTAATCTATAACTTATTGAAGATAAATCTTTATTCAATTCTAATATTTACAAAAGGCAAATATTTTTTTTCTTTTCGTTTAATTTTTATCAAAAGTAAAATTATAATATGACGTTGACATTTTCAAAACGGGTTAACTAATAGCTACATCTGAATTAATGTTTTAATCCTTAAAGATATTCCATGATTCATTTATTGCGGTGAAATTGTTAATGTAGTTTTATGAAAATTTTTTTGATAAAAATAAAGTGCGAATTGAACATCATAATGTCACTTCACTAAGAGAATATCTATCCAACACATTATTATTTTAAGCTTATTCAATCTACGAAATATCGAAAACGTATATATCTCCGTCAAGAACAAAAAATGAGTTTATATTTGAGACTAGTTCCTTTCAAAATATATGATAAAAATAATGTACTATTTGTCTTTTCTTTCCAACGAGAAATATTTTACAGTCAAACACGTGGACTCCGAGGCTTTTGGGCCACTCCGTTTCGTCTTGATTTAATTTTGTTCTTGTTTAAATTGTTCTCGTGACTATACCCATTTCTTCTGTGAAAATCTTCACCTTTGGCGCTTTCTCTTCTGTAATTAAATTTGACTCTGTAAAGAGCTCAATCCTTTAGAGTTGTTTCTTCGCTTGTACAATGGAACGTATTACAGGAGGAAGGGGGAAAACAGACTAGCTTTTAGCTTTAAACGTCTTTGAGATCGGATCCCCAAGTTCTTAGCGTTTTTGAGGTTGTTTTGTTTCTTTCTTAGTTCGGGGGAAATTCTGTAAAATGCTTCTTTTTTCTTTGTCAATAATGTTTGTGAGCATGCCATTTTTTTTTATTTTTACATTTAATATTCTGTGTACGTTGTTATGCGCTTAAAATATGTATCAAGTTGAAATAAACATTTCAGCTTTGCGAAACAGGGTGTCGTAAATTGTCGAACAATGCATATTTTTAGAATTTTATTCAGAATGAATTTTCTTTGACGCATATCTAATTTTAGTTTAACTCCTTAATTAATAATTTTTCCCCCAAAATATTTAAATAAGGCTTATTTTTTTTTATTCTACATAGCCAAGTACAATAGAATGAGAGAGAAAATAAAAGAATTTTATGTACATTTTAAATTTAAACGTTTTTAAAGCATTTTTTTATTTTAAAATTGCAAAACACAAAAACTCTTTTTAACTTTCCTTTTTGTAAGTACACTCTGCATGTCGTAAAGAATTTTTCATATATCTTTGAAAAATTCTTATGTTTGTACTTTTTTAAACGGTTTAGGGATTTGTGTGTGTGCGTTTCTCTGAAGAATGATCCAAGTAATCGGCAGACAGTTTTGAATACATATCCAAATTTAATACATCCTTTTACAAAGAAGTATTTATGTTGTTTGTGGTATGCGTAACTTCAAAAACCAAATGCAAAATGTCAGAATGCAAAATCATTGCATAGATTAGTGCACACATTTTAAGGATTTAAATTGTTGCTTTTACATTAAAGAAAGAGTATCACTTCGAAGAGTGGCCGCGGTAGCCTAGTGGTCAAGGTAATGGATTCGTGGCCGGCGTGTGATGAGTTCGAGCCCAGTACCGCTGAAGACCCTACGTGTAGGGGAGCTGTGCACGTTAAATCTGTCGAAAGCTGAAACGTCCTCCCCTTTGGTGTGGTAGGCGAGGGAGGTGAGAGCTCAGGTGTCGACTTGTCACTTGACCATGGTTCAAAATTACGAGGTCCGTTGCCCAAAGCTTCGAGTAACTTAACACAGTGGGACGTTAACATTCACTCACTCACTTCACCTCAAAGAAAATGACAGTTGAAAAGCATTTTAGTACCATAGTCAAACTGCATCAACTTTTCAAAACACTAGCACTACATAAAAAGAATTAAAATACACATAAGAATAAAAATAAAACATAAATCAATAAAATATTGCTCCTACAAAAGTATTATTATTATTAGTTAATCATTTGTATTGGTTAATGTTTTATATAAGATAGGATTTCTACAGCAAAATTATTTTTCTGGCTTTCGGGCTCTTCAGTATTAATCGTTTATTTTGAAGCAACTAATAATCTTGGATTAATTTATAGTTATTGGTTGAAAATAAACTGTTTCATATACTATTATAACTCTTACATTGCTAAAAGCCAATTTGATATATTTGTGTAATAGATATTTCGAGGGAAATTTAATCTGAAGTCGTAGACTTTTCATAAATAATTTATGAATCACAATTTAGTATGATAAATAATTGTAACTTTTTCTATCTAATTAGTTATATTCCAGTGCATTTATAAAAATTTTAAAGAGAAAATTCGTACATATATTGAAATTTAAGAAAATTAGCCATGCATTTTCACAAAGGTTGATTGATATTTCTTGTATTGTAAAGTAATTAATTACTTTTTCCTTTTTTCCCCTAGTTCCTTTTTCTTATTCGCCTTAAAAAAATGTTGTATTACTGAAATATTGTTGGATTCTCTCGGATGTCGAAATCAAAAATGTCTGCTAAAAATTTGAATTATACAAATTTTGATGCATATAAACAATTATTAAACATTTAATTTCTGCTGAAGTATATTAAATGAAAACACACGATACATCCTTTCTCATTCTTTGAACTTGATTGTGTTCAAGATGGGGGAATTCAGAACATTTTCATGTAAAACGCGAAGTTCGATTCGTGTATTGCAGAGTAATTTTTTTGTTTGTTGTGTTCTTAGCTAATCAAGAATTTCAATTTTTGTGAAAATGTATAATCACTTTACGTTCAATGTTTTAGTAAAATTTTGATTAAATAGGCTTTGAATATCTTTAAAAGATGGGTTTGAGTAATTTTCGTCCCAATTTTTATTCTTACGAATAGCTTTCCAATATCCAACGTTCCACTGTTCAATACTTTGCTGCATTGCAAATTCCGATGATTCTTTGTCAGATTCGAAAGTTCTTTTAAATACGCCACGATGAATACTTTTCGAAAATTGAAGATTTCGACGAATTGAAAATATTTACATTAATTCTTAATGAAGGGAAATTAGACCAGAAAATTATGAAGTTATTGTGTTAATGGTGTTCGAATAAGCAGATATTCAAATTTTCTCTGAACATAATTGTATGAAATAATGATAACTTTTAATTGGTTAATTCAGTGTTTTGGAAAAATGTGAGATATTGCCGCTAGAGAATTTAGAAAAGCGAGATATTGTCGCTAAAATGTCGTCTTTGTCGTTTAGCTGTGAATTCAAATGACAAAATCGGAATACCCGTAATTTATTTGATAGTTTCAATTTAGCTTAAAATCGAAAGAGCGTGGTTTTTTTTTCTTATTAATTTTGCACGGAGATAATTTTTACTTTTAGGTAACTATTCTTTAAAAAAAAATTTTTTTTTGCAATTAAATATCAATAATCGTAGATGTGCTTTTCAGAATTCGATTTTTCATCGTATACCATCGAAATAAACCTATGCACAAACCCTTCATTCCCCTCTCCGTACTTGTGGGCACACGTGCGTCCCATCCACCTGTGTCAGCACTCACCTGGATTATTCAGACCGTTTAATCATTTCCGTTAACTGACAGCAGTTGAAAAACGACCGAAACTGCATTATGTTCATTAAAACTGCCAGAAAAATCCAATCAATTATTCTCCCTCCCAATCTAATTTCGGATGTATTCAACTCCCTCATCTGCTGCAAACCTGGGGGTCATTATAATTTACCCTACCTGCATGCTAATTAGGATGGCCATTGGTCCGGTTGTCTCTGAGAGGGGGCTTGTAATGGGTTACAGCCTCTTTGCTGTCCTCCGTCGGGTGGTAATGAAACGTTACTGAATTTTGACTTGTGTTGAATTGTAATGACTTCTGTACCATTCGCTCAATGAGTAATAATGCGTAGAAAGGAGAGTGATAAGCCATTTTTTTGTTCTTCATTAATAGCTAATGATATTCTCACGGGTTTGGACTCGAATGTGATTACGTCGGGAAGTGAAATAATGCGTACTTAAATGCGAGTCGAGTGTTCCACTGCGATGTAACCAGAGTTACAGTCTCGGTTTATTTTATCAGTGTCGTTAAAAATGTGTCATGTGAGCACATCGCGTTTATTATCGCAATTTATTGCGATTTTGTTGGCTTAGCTTTTGAGTCATTTTTATGGTTTACTACGCGTGAAGGAAATTCACTGAGTATTTTTTGACACATATATGACGCTTGGTGGAAATGTCTAAAATTTATGTAAGAGATTTGGAAATTAATTTGATAGTTCTATCTAAGTTGTAATTTAAACTTTTCGATTAGGAACACAAACGATTTTTTATTTCATATTTTTATGAAATTTATTTTCAAATATTATATATATATATATATATATATATATATATATATATATGAGTTATATTTCGCTACTCACTTTTGATTTTGATGAAATATTGAAGATAAGTTAGATATAAAATTGAATTTGGTTCATCAAGTTATTACATTTGAGTTATAACTTAAATTTTCATAGTATTATGTAATCAAATATTGCTTATGCACATTCTGTAAGTAGACTTTAGGTATTCTGAAAAGGAAAGTTAAGCATTTTTTTCAAGTTAAATGAAAAATTAAATTTAAAGTAAAGAATTATTTTCACTTCATTGTAACTATGTATTGTGAACAGCATTAGACATCTTTTCTTTAAGGGGATGGTGGACCTTCACAATGCCAAATTTTGGTCAAAATTGCGTACGCGATTTTAATTTGTTTATACTAATAATATTTCTTATATTTAATAGAATAATTCTGTCAAATAATTTTGTCATTTTTGATTAATAATTACTGAATTATTTTTTATTTTATTCAAATAAATGTTTAAAATGCACTTTTCTTAGTTCGTAAATTTTCCCTTTTCATTGTTACGTAAAATGCTTCTTGCGTTTCGAATTAAGTCTTCGAAATTTTCACAACCTATTAAAGATGATATAATTCAAAAATTTGTGCATTAGTTTTGTAAAAAATTTCAACGAATCATATTTTGTGTTTCGAATATCTCGAATGTGAAATAATTGGTGAAATACTTCATGTAGTATGTTGAAATTTATCTTTTCCTCCTCAGATATTATTCTAAATTTAAAATCCATACACAGCTATATTTGGTTGTAGTTCATCTATATATAAAACAAAAATAACGTGCATATCTTAAAAACTAATGCGCAAGGAGCATTTTTAAAAATAGTTTAAAAAATTTAACTTTTTTTTAAAAAAATCAATTTATAATAGTTTTTTTAAGAAATATATTTGAATTATGATATATAATAATCATTTACTATATTGATACCATTTTCAGCTAATTAAGTTAACAATTTAAGAAATTAGTTTTAATGGTCCACCGTCCCCTTAAGCTTATGATAAATATTTTAAGTAACTCAGCGGAGCTTCAATAGGTACTTACGTATTATCACAAAATTATGATGACATCATATGAAACGAAGCAACTGGTTGCCAATTCAGCGCGTACGACACATAGGAAATCGGTGTTGTCAACTTGGCGAGTTATTTATGGAGTTGGCGATTGTTGCTATAAAATACGTGAGTACCCTTCAATATATACCTAATAAAATGCTTTTTAGATTATAACATAAATCTAGGACTTGTAATCAAATCTGTGTCATTAGTTTATTTGCTTAGTAGAATAAGACCGCGTGTCTTGTGAATATATATAATATTTTTATTTGTATAAAATAAAATGACAAAGAAGATCCAATAGGGACATTGAAAAACAGTTGACAAAATAAAGTGTATGACTTGGTTTTATGCATGATTCTATCTGAGAATATTAAATGCATTGTTGACCATCCAAATGCAACACCAGGAAGCACAAGAAATAACAAAGATAAATTTATTAAATAAATAATATTTGCAATAAAAAGATGAAGTAACTGAAAACACAGCTGCTTTCTTCTAGGCAATGAAAGCGGTTAAATTAGCACAGTGTTGCTATCGTAGCAGCAATATCTGCTTCTACATGTTTCGGTATTAAATTAGAGAGGTTTTAGTTATTTTAATAATGTATCAGTATATTTACTGTTTATTTTGAAAACAAAAATGGTCAATTTGACCCTTAATATGTTTCATCTACTTATTTGACACCAGGTAAAAAGTTGTGGGTTCTTTTCTTTTTCCATTTTACATATATTTTGATATGTATCTTGATATATTAATCGTTGTTTAAAGTTTAAATGCACAAAAAATTTTCTGTGATAATTTCATATGGAACTTACTATTAAAAGTCTCTCCTTAAATAGTACTCCCTTTTAATATTATATTTATCTGTGTTAAAATAAAAAAAATTCAAAGATTAATATAACCAAGATTTATTCGAAATAAAAACATACAAAATTTATTAAGTCGTAGTTGGTAAAATATAATAATCTAATAATAATTAGCTAGTTTGGCATAATAATTTAGAAAACAAGTGTTACATTTATTACCTCAATAGAAGGACTTCTTTATTTCTTTAATTTAAGCGGACAGGAATGCAATGAAAATTATCCATTATGAGAAAGAAGCGTGGAAAATCTAATTATTGAGAGACTGATAAATGAAAAGGCTTCAGAAATGTGTTGGATTTTTCATAAATTAATTACAATTAATATGGCACGCTGCTTCTGTGGCGTTATAAGTATATATGCATTATAATGAATTATGTAATTATGCACTCCAGTTATTAATGGATTCAATAGTTGTTTTGATAAAAATTTCTATCTTATTTAATTCAGCGGAAATAAGTTGTAATTCTTAGACTGTGTAAAAAGAACTAGAGTAAGTTAATTTTGAAATTCTTTCTCTCAATACTGGGAAAAGGCAACACAGAGTAAATAATTTTGTCTGTTAATGAAGGGAGAAAAGGATTTATTTAGACTTTTTGTATTACAGCAGTGTTTCTCAAACTGTGGGGCGCGACCCCCTGGGGGGGCGCGATAACCTTACTAGGGGGCGCGAGCATATCGAAAATAAAAGATTTTAAAATAATTAATTTACTGGAATGAATTAAAACAAAATATTTTCAGACATAATAAAAAATGCACTTTAACTCTGATAGAATTTATAGGCGCGTGCGTGCGATATTAAGTCAACAAAAGTAAAAATTTCTTCAATACCTAATTAGCTATCTTTGATCCTATAAATAAATAAGAAAACTTTTATTTGATTTGCTGTAATCCCATGATGAGAGATTTTTTTACTACGCTTTCCGTTTAAACCTAACATACAACTCTTTCAGAGAAAAAACAGATTCCAGACGCAGAATCGAAAAAATTTAGGAACATAAAAAATTCATCACTGCCATTATTCTTGAAATACTGCACATTATAGCTGTAATCTGTTTAACCTTCTAAGTTATTGGTACAGTTAGTTATGACCCCTCTCTTTATGTGTTTGTTTCTCATTTAGGGAAGTTGTAAGTAATGGATTTCTCTGTTAGGATTTTTTTGCATGCAAAAGACTTTTATGATATTTGGAAAACCACGGAGAGCACACACACACACTTTGAAGGATTACTTGGCCAAGACTTATTTTTACGAGTTTTCTATACATATGAAGCATAACGCGAAAAACGTTTTACACAATTTTATATAATCATAATGAATACACTTTTTACCCGGAAGTGGTCGCGCGGGACGCACAGATTATGAAATCGTTAATTCTGGCAAAACTGTTTATTTGTTACCAAAGAAAAATTGAAAAGTCCTTGAAAGTAGGTAAGTAAACTTTCTCATGATTAAATTATTCACTGGAATCATGATTTGTATCGTGTAGAGTAAAATAATTATTTAAAAAAAAAAGGATTGGGGTGACTCAATAACCCCGCTCGACCATATCGAGTGCGTGCCTGCTCCCGGGTTAAAACACGTTGAAGTCTTTTCGCTTTTAATATTTAAAATAATACAGTTATTCTTCATCGGAATTTTATATTATTGTTCATTATTTAACATCAAATATAAATGCTAATTCTGTGAGGCTTAAAATTACCATTCGCTTAAAACTAATTATAATTTGAGCAACCATTTAAAAAAATCATTTTAAATTTTGTAAACATTGTCGAGCCTTTAGCTTTGCACTCCTTACAATTCAGCTATTACATCAATAATGTTTTATTTTCTTATAAATGAACTCGTGCAAAGAGCGGGCGCTTCAGCCGGTATAGTTTTAATGTATCAGTGCTGCACAGAGTATTTTATAACTAATTAATTAATACTAAATTAAGAACAAGTTTAATAAGTATTAACGACTTCCATGGGCTTGTCTTGCAAAGCAAAGTTTTTATAAGAAAAATGCTTATGATTAGAAATTTACCCTCTGAGTTCTTTTTCTATATTTAGCAGATATCTATATTTTGTCTTCTGAGCAGCCACCGCATTTTGCAATATGTTCAATTTAAAAATTAGAGAAAGGAAAAATAACATAATAATTATCCTATTATTTTATTTATTTATTGCTTAAAAGTAGTATACAAAATTTAATACTTATGTTACTAATTTGTATGGTTTATAAATAAAATCGCCTATTGTAGCTTTAGCGTCTAAATGCATTATTACTGCATTCAGTACATTATTAATGTATAAGGGGGGCGCGATAAAAATTGCGATCGAAAAGGGGGGCGCCAGTATTGAAAGTTTGAGAAGCACTGTATTATAGAATCATTTCTTGTCATGTATAAAAAGAAAAATTTTCTCAGTTAATTTTAATAATTAATTATAATGTTGTTTTTTTTAAAAAACACTTTTTAGAGAAAAGTTGATGTTGTTCACTAAAACTCACGAGAAGCATCTAATAGATGACTAGCAAATATTATTAGTGATTTCAGGCCTACAAAATAATTGCATTGGTATATTTATGCGGAGCACAAAAAAAAATGAGATGTTTTTACTGAGTAATTTTTAACTATAAAGACATGCGCACATGCTCAGATAAATGTTTGATGTGTCTTTTATTACATAAAAAATAAACAAATAACGTGTATTACTTTATAGAGAAAGTAGTGACCCCGAGACAAAAGATAAAAACTGGATTTACCACAAAAAGGATTAATTATAGAAAATATAAATATTACATATATCTCTTAAAGTTTTTAAGGGCATTTAAATTTTTAAAACTTAATTCGTAGTCACTGCATCATTTCATTTATTTATGAAAATTAATAATGAAATGATTTTTTAATGATCGTATGAATATACAGAGGCCCGGTGGCCAAGTGGTGGCGTATCGCGCTTCCACACCACAGGTCTGCGGTTCTATCCTCGGGCTAGGCAAGGTAGACTCAGTCTTTAATCCCTTCAAGTGGGTCTATAAATGAGTGTCAAGCTTGCTAGAGGGATAAACACTATAGAGGTTTCGCTTCAGACTAACCACACCTGATCGGGACATCTACTCATGCACCTCAGCGCCCAAAGGTCACATATACTGAGATGGGCACAGTAGGCCTTGGTTCCTATGGGCTGTTGTGCCACTGAGTTTAGTTTTAGTTTATGAATATGCAATGCTTTGTCATTCAGTCGGTTACTACAATGTTTGAACTATTTTAAGAGAAATACTTTACTGCTTATATAACTTTTTTCACATTTTGTTTTATTTTAGTAAAATTTTAATAAATGTGTGAATATTTTTTTCAATTTTTTTAATGTTAAACTAACAAAACAAATGCATAAACTGTATATATGGAAAATCAACGTTGCCAGTAAAACTGTGTGACTATATTTCGACTATAAAATTGTCGAGAGTTAAAAATACTTCTTAACTATCGTCTTACAAAATGAGAAACGATGACTCATATTTAAATAAGTGATACTGGGTTACCCTATTTGTGCAACACATCATTTCTGAGAAAACAAATCGTATTTCGCCGCAGGAACTGCATACAGATGAGTAAAGATTGTAGTCAAATAAAGGAAGTAGATTCCAGGTACATGTGTGCTTGATAAGATGTGACATTAGCGTTTAGTTGATGAGTAAAGAGGATCCAGGTGTTCCTTTGCCCCAGGCTCTTAATTCCAAGGTTACTCTGATCTTATCCCAATACTCCAGCGCCATTTATTATGAAGCGCTTCCATCACAAAGTTAAAATCTTTTAGACTAATTTATGGAGCAGTTAGAAGAAATTGTATTTTTCTTTAGATTGATTCTGAGAGAAAAGTCTGCTGAAGAACACTTATTCACCGAAGATGTCCGCACTAATCTTTATGTATTTGATAAATTGGTGAGATAAGTAGAATGTGTGGTGTCAGTTTTTTTGGCACATATTTTTTGGTGTTATTTTGTATATTTTACTTTAAGAAAAGGCGTGGAAGGGTATGTTGACAACTAGAAGCAATTTGTTCTTTGATGAAAAAGTGATTTGTTATTTGTTTGTGTACGGCAGCTTCCGTTTTTGCGTGTTTTTAGACGATAAAAAGGTATAAAGATTTCGAATTAAGTACAGGATAATCACGTAGCAAGGAAATAACAAAAAAAAGCATCAAACTTTTAACATATACATATTAGAACCAGCTATAGTCGCATTATGTATTAGATTAATGAGTAGAAAATGTAAATTTATTCTCAATTTTTGTGTGTGTGTTTCTTCTTTTTTAAAATATAAGAAATACTTATTCAGTGCGTTGAAAATTTAAAAGTATTTTCTCTTTCCACCAACAAAATTCAGTTGAATTTTGTCCAGTTTAAATTATTTTATCAAAATTTTTGTATATTTTCATTTGGTTTCTTTTTCTGTCTGTGCTTAAGTAGTTTTTGAATTTACAATTTTTTGGCACGAATTTAAAATGAGTACTTAACACCCGTTAACACTTTTGTTGGTTTTATATTTTATGTAATTTTAGACTGAATTATATTTGTCGTCAATGCACGTTTTGTAGGCTTTACGTAAAATAATAAAATGACATATCTATTTGTTTTAATTTTAGTCTATAGTTACTTATGGTTTAAAGTTCATAATTCGTTTGTATCTCCCCCCGGCGTTTAGAGAAGAATATACAAGTGGTACCTCTACTGATATATCATTTACGAAGCATTGAAGCACGTATATCGTAATAATTTTAAGGTCCAATATCATTTAAAGTTTTGTTACATCAAACCCAGTGATAGCTGTTCTATCAGCCAAACAATTGAGGGGTCCTTCTAACGAATGACATAATGAATAATATTGTAGCTCCCATTTTATAGTAAAAATGGATTTTAAAGCTGTTAGAGGATTTATAACGGCAGACTTCGTTTTTTTAAATTTTTTTTAAAAATAATTTCATTGAAAAAATGAAGAGGATGTACCTGAACTGATACTTCTAATTTCTTCTTTCGTGAGGATTTATAAGCCTAATTTTAAGTATTAAACGAGTAGCAGCCATTAATATGTTCTCAATAATTCTTTGATGGAATTAAAACTTGATTGGAAAACTCACCTCCATGACAACTTGGCTATCGCAGTCACACTTAAGTGGCATCGTTATTAATAATATTAATATAATGTACTTACTATATTTGTGTGCTGTTTTCATTAGCAAGTAGGTAAACTAAATATGTTTCTTCAAATAACTTAAATTCGTCTTTGCTTCATTTTAAAGTATTTTAATTTATCATCCCCCCTTTTTAATGGGGCTGCGGATTGGTAATTACTATTGCAGACATAGTACATTCCCAGGAGTTGGTATCACTTTTTAGTGTGATACCATTTAAGTGGGTACTAATTGCCACATAGTAATTTTGACGCCCAGTTTCCTCCCCAGAGAGAGGCACCTAAGCTCCGACTTCGCGAAACTGAATTAGAAATTTAATTTTGCCGAAAGCACCCAAGCCAAATAGACACAGTATGGATCTTTAACACGCCACATAATCATACGACATGGATACTGTGGATTTTTTTGCTTCATGAAAATCCACCAACTTGGGCCGGGGTTAAACCCTCAAACTTAAACGTACAGAGCCAGTATCAAATTAACTACGAGCTCCTCCTGACGGCAACTTTTATCATTAGTACTAATAAATAAACTGTTTAGTTTTAGAAATGTGTGGGGATGTAAATAAAAAAAAATATCTTTTTACATCTTTTCTGCATCGACGATAAAATTTCATTCATGAGTGTTCCCAAGATAAGATATCTTGAAAGAAAATGTAATTTCTAGATGAAAATCGAAATATCTGAGACCTTTAAATGGTAGCATCTGCTACTGGATTCAAAAGTTAAGAATTCTTTTGTCGTTGGTCGGAAGTGGAGAGGGTGAATGTGTCTAGCAGTGTTAAAAGCCTCCGCAGCACCGCTACTTAGTTTGATTGAGGCTTTTCCCACTCACCCCTCTCTATGTGGAAGAAAAAAATGGTTATGGGAAGGGGGCTATACTGAGAATTAAAAAAAAAGTTTTGAATCATCATTCTATTTCTCGTTTTGTCCCCCTCCCTCGGACGCGTCATCAAGGGGGTCACGTACCAATAAGCTCAAAATAGAAAAGAGGGGGGGGGGGAAGAGATTTCGCTTTTTAAGAATGCTGTGGTCAGAATGTTGTGACAGCTAAAAGACAGAAGAAAGACACCCATCATATAGGATATCGATGTGTTATCCGAGATTTTTTCCCCTTTTCATTCTTGTTCACTTTTTACCTTTCATTTTATTATTCTTATAGATGTGCCTCCATAGATTTTTTATTACTTTTTTTACATCTTTATTCTCTCGCTTCTAACATCTCTTCTTTTGTCACCGAACACTAAATATTCCCGACTCGTTCGTCGTCGTATTGTCGGGGAGGATTTAGTTTGACGCCAGTGTGTTGCTCGATACATCACATCCAGTGGCAATTTGAGGTGAAAAATATACTTGTGCGATGTTTTTCCTTTCTTGTATTGTTTCATTGGAAGTAAAAATCAAGAAATGTAGTTTTTAAGTTGTCTGAGAA
Organism: Trichonephila clavipes; assembly: GCA_019973935.1. NCBI lineage: Eukaryota > Metazoa > Arthropoda > Arachnida > Araneae > Nephilidae > Trichonephila > Trichonephila clavipes. The sequence continues at coordinate 398,495 of BMAU01020258.1, read as the reverse complement.
CATAGTAAAACGATCGATGCGTTTTTCTACGTTAAGTGATCTACTTGACTTTAATATTGGCTGGATGGAGGGAAAAAACTAAAAGTATTCGCTTAATGGCTTTTGAATGCCGATGAAATATTTGGAAACTAACTGAAATCGATTGTAATATAGAGAAAAATTTTTTTAGCTTTGTGTAGAAAAGTGATACAGATGTGTTTGAAGGAGTCATGAATTCTTAAATAATGATTAAAGGAATTCAGGCATTGTATATACCATCATATGACCTTTTGGAATAGCGCATACTGGTCTGAAATATTTGCATTTTTATCGTGTTTATTGCGAAAGTGGGCTGCCCATCCGGTATTGTGGTTAGTGGGAGTGCCACCGAGAATTATTCCGTGTGCCAAATCTGGCATACGTGCCATAGGTTGTCGACATCTGGGTTACAGCTACATGAGTCAACATTGATAAGTTTCATTTTACTAAGTTTTCGAATATTTACTGTATAAATTCACTTAAAAGGCTCTCTATCAAGTTGAAGGTAAATAGTGTAGAATCACAGAAAATCTTTACAGAAGAACCCATCACACCTTTGGTACATTTAGCCGTGTTGGGGATGTTTAGTTGTATAGATGACATCGTCGGTATGGGTTATTTCCATTCATTGTGATTTAAAATCACGAAATACAATACTTGTGTTCAATGAATCGAACACAAATAGACAACTGGAAACATTAACAAAAAGAAAGCTACATCTTTTCTAAAAAAATTAAAATCCTTTCTCTTTTGAGTTCTAAGACTTTATACTTTTATTTGCTTATTTGGTGGCTTTTTTTTCTAAGTAAATAAGTTTCTATTTCGATTTAATCTTTTGCTTCCCTCATAAAGTTGAGTGATCCTCAGACTGGGTAAATAAAATTTTATTTTGGGTTTAATCTTTTATCTATACTAATGCGGTCTTTAAATAAAAATCATTTTACTCTAAAGTTCTTTAAAATAGCTTTGTTTCTTTTTCTACAAAGCTGAAATTTAGTGGATAAGATTTTGTTCTTTGTATACTCTCTCATTAAATGGTATGTAAACAGTCCTTTCTACAGATAAATATTTTTGATAGTATATTTATATTAACTTCAATGTTTATGTGTGCTTCAATATACTAGAGTATGAAATTCCAAATAATCTATTTTCTGAATTGAGGACTAAGAATAATAGCTTGTAGCATTTCTTAAAATACAATTTATTATTATTTTTTTAGATGCTCATTTCTTAAAGACTTTTGATGATACTTATATAAAATACTTTGGATCTCGTCAAAAACTTAAAAATGAAATCACAAATTGCCGAATTTTGATATGTTCAGTTTTAATTTTTTTAAAACATTCCTTTATCATTTATAAAACATATTATTTCTTGCAAAATTATTATATACGTATACAATTTTACTTTTTATGTAAAAATTCTTAGGTTTTCTTTAAATAAATAAATCATAAATATTCCTATAAATTGTAATACGGTTTTTAGAGTATTCTGATCAATCTTAAGAACTTACTTTTAGAATAGAATATTATTCACATATATAAAATTATGCAATATTTATAAAAATTAAACGAAGATAACATTTTGAAATCCTTTTTTTTACGAGAACTGAAGTGATAAATATGCAAAGAAAAGTAATTCTAAACTTAATGCAAAACATATTTTTGTTACAAGTTTAAAATCATTCATCTAGTGTATTTTTTCAAATTTCAATCTTACACGTTACCTTCCTTGTCAAATCTCTGAAAAGATTAAAATATTATAGATTTCAGTATTACAAAACAATTCGTAATTCTAAACTGAAATAAAATTATAAGCTCATTTATTCAATAGTATATTTCAAATGTTATCCTTATTTTTTACATAGTTAGAAAAATCTCTCAGCATTTTAATAAATGTTGTCGTGTGTTTTTTTATTCTGGGATGTATATGAAATACAAGTGAAAGAACAGAGACATACAATATAAAAAGAAAAATATAGACATTTGTTACAGGTGATGATTTCAGCATATAACAAGGAGGGGTGTGCTGCTTTCCATTCGAGATGGGAATCCATTACAGGCGAAAGTCCGACTTCTTTTCCTAAAGAAAATACAACCATGCCTTATTCGGGATTCGAACCCGAGCCTACTTGGTTACAAACCGAGGATCATATCCACCATAATGGCTGGGTGGCATTTTAATACATCCAGTAGATGATAGCCAACATTCACAAATGCGCTACTTTTACTAAAATACTTTATCATTCAAAACTGAAATTGTGAAAAAACATTGAATATATATTATATTAACGTTGCACTTTGAAGCTGTACAAGAATTAATGGCTACCGACCTTGTAATTTTGAATCAATCTCAAGTGAGGGGGTGTCAATAAGCTTTCATCCCCCGCTCATTAGATTTTCACGCCACGCCAACTTTAGGATTTTGAGCTAAGACAGATTTAACACGAATCAATCTCTTTACATGGCCGGCTTAGAGCGCCAGAAGAATTCGAATTCACCACTCACCAATGCCGTCTACGTGTTCACGACCATGACCATACGACTGTAGTGGCCACAAAAACATTTGATGTATTGCTACTTAGTGAAATTAGTACATGGTGTGGGTTTTGTTCATCGTAATTTTAATATTGAAATTAAATTTGAAACAATTAAAATTCATTAAAATATTATAAGTAGGGGAAAAGGTGTTAAAATGCGTGTTTAAAATTTTGGTTTTAAAGATCTGATGAGAACCTAATACTATACATCATTCGCACGTGTGTATTCATCAAATTTAACTTTCACATTGTCACGTTGTTCGAAAGCTGTTCTCTTATCAGTGGCGTAACGTACACCTCCTCATCGCGGGAGGGCCTAGGACTATAGGGGTCCCAAAGCCTATGTTAAGTTATGGTTTTATAATCCTATATGAGACCTGGCTTGGGACCCAAAACCTGACTTTGCAAGAGGGCCCTAACATTCTCCGTTACGCCGCAGTCTTTTATGAATTGTCTTTCGGCAAACTTCCTTATTCTTACTGGGAAAATAATTTAGTGTCTTTTGTTTGTGTCCGGAGACGTAATGGGGAAGTTGATGAGTAGCGTGAGAATATTACGGAAATAAATTATTGATTTTTTATGTCTACAGCTATTAATTAAAATAATTACAGTTTGTACAAGTTATTCTCAAATATTATGTGCTTTAATACAACAGAATATTTTATTGGTGATGAAGGGCAAAACACAACGTCTCTTTTCAAGTGTTCCAAGTGGTCTCTTCTTCGCTTTCTTGGGGTGGGACGGTCCCTTCTTACATCTCAAACTCCGCTCGAGATTCGGCTTCCAGGTGGTGCAGATGTTAATGTTTTCCGACTATGGCTATCGACCTGATATCAGATGAAATGATCCTGCAGTCGGAGGCATGTTAAGAATTCTTGAAGCCCTAGACCCTACTCAAAAGTAGGCCCTGGGCCCTTGCATGAATGTGGATACCCAATGACCCTTAAAAGTAGACAATACATAGCATACGTTGTTAAATACTCGTATAAACAGTTATTTGAGACATAACTGACAATCATACAAACTGGCTCTACTGCCGCCTTTTTTACTAATGGAGTATTATGGTGTGTGATGGTAGGCCAAGACCTGTACGTGGACGACAGTCATCACATATATCCAGTTAACATATCGTCCGAAATTCCCAGTTTTTCGAGAATACAACTGGAAATAACATTTGATCGTTGAAATTATTCGAATCATTATCCTACTAAGGTTAAGTCGAAAACAAGATGAGACCCCCATTGCTGCCGAGGCTCTATGTTTGGGCCCAGTTGGCCCATGGTTTAAGACGTTCCTGCCTGCAGTATTATAGAGGTGTACGCGTGTGGAAATGAACGGCGTAATGTTATCTGCATAGAAAAGCTAATCTGACATCTGCGAGGCGGGAGAACGTTACAGTTCTAATAAATTTCATTCAAAATGAACAGTGTGGTTTTTTTGCTGAAATAAAATATTATTGTTAAGCACATTTCAATTAAAAAGAAAATATTTTACATACTATTAAACGACTTTAACTTATTTTCTTCTTCTCTAATATTATTATGACAGCCTCATTTAGAGCTGAAAAATAAGTAAAAACTAATAATTCAATAAATCTTGCAGAAATATCATTGCAATCATTTAATTATTGAGTTCTTATCGACGTCTATTTCTTTTATTGCAGACGAATCGGATCTCCAACGTTTTCTTGGCAATGAATCGCACAGTGACTATTTCAAGCTACTTGAGCAAGATGCTGATTCTCTTCTGGTTGGAGCAAGGTAAGTCAATCAATTGAAGATTGTTTTACTCCAAGTTTTCCTTGGGGTGTTGTGGAGCCTCACCCGGTAAAGTGTGAAAGTTTTTCAAAGAATGAGATATTTTCTTAAAATATTTACTTTATTATGATTTTTCTAATCACTATCTAAATTTAACCTACGCTTTGTGAAACAAGCCAGCTTAAATACTAATTTAAACATGAATATAAATCTTGTAATTATCATTAACAGAAGACGATATCCAACAACGATATGAGTCCTTGGACGAACCGTCTAATTCTTTCACTTTGAACTACGACGATTCCAATGTTAACTTATTTATCCAAAGTCTTTATCATGACAACAATCACCAACTACCCTCTTCAAGACTTTGAATAGCAACCCTCATTTACGCAATTTGAGGTTTCTTTACAGAAAGTGGTTTTATAATAATAAAACGCCAGCAAAAGTATTTTCCCTAGAGGATTAGTCAAAATCACGAATAGAATCCGTTACAACCCTTCCCTATAAGGGAAATGGGATTTGCAGGTGGGCCCAACATTATATTAAAAATTTCATGTTCTAGAATTCGCCGAAAAAATTCGTTTAACTATTTTTATATTTCTGAACTCAAATTCACTTCAATTTTTTAACCACCTTTACTATGATATTAACCTTAATTTGTCAAAATTAATTAAGAAAGTAAGTTCAAACACATCCCACTAATGCTACATTCATTAATCTTTAATATGTAAAAAGTCTCTGCTTTCCATAGTTTAGGAATTTATATAGTGATAAGATGTATAAAGTATGTATTTTAAGTAAATGTCTGATCTTTTGGTGAACCTTGGCGAGGTTTCGCGGTGCCTTTAAAATAATAGATAATTTAATCGTTAAGTATTTCAACACATGTAAAAGCCTCTATGTTTATAAAATATCTATCGTTTTAAATGCTTAGATTTCACAACGATTCAAATAATCAAGCTGTGCTTCGTTTATTTTAATTTAAGCAAATTTAATTTATTTTTTAATATAAAAATAAATATTCCCATACTCAAATTTATGATATTTCGTGTGAAATTAGTAAAAAGTTGTTATTTAAGATTCTTCGCCATTTTTAGAGTTGTTTTAGTCAATATTTCTAGCTAAGATCAAACATTTGCAAATAGACAAAAATTTTCTAAAAAACATAAGTTCATTTTTATCTTTATCTATATCTTTCTCTGTATCTATGTTTATGTATGAAACATTTTTGACTTGTTTGAAGGCATATTGGTATTCAAATATTTTTGGTTGTTGCAGGCGTGGGAGGAAATAGAAGGCTTGGTAATTTTAGATCCACATTTTATTTTACACAAATGGAGACGAAATACAACACAAATGCAGAACAACCGCACACTACATCTAGGGCATTCTCAAAAGCCTTCATTGCTCACTCCGGATATCTGATCTATTTAAAATCATAGTGAACCGGAAGCTATTAAAATCCTATGAATTCCATTAAAGGGTTTGCTGATTGGTCCAAATACGCGAGTGATACAAGATTGCATCATCCTATTTTAAACCGCCGAAGTATGATTTTGAGAGTTTGGTTATTTATCACGCTAAGTCCTGGCGGTCTCAAGACCATTATAGATGAGAGAAAATTTAAGTGAATTATCACACACACTAGATTTGTTTTCATACACAAACACTATCTCAATTTGCTTACATAAATATAAAGACTTCTTCAGGTGAAAATGCAGGCTTGTTTGATAAAGATATATAAATTATACCTATATAAATAAGATGTATTTTCTGTGTGCTATAAAACACTCAACTCTAAGGACAAAAATTGTAGTATTTACTTTTAAATTTGTAAATGGACTATCAGCTTATGACATCAAGTTTGAAATAATATTTATTTCAGTGCATTTTCATTCGGAAACTCAATATATGGAATTGGAAATCAGCAAAGCAATTCGCCTTTCAAAAACGTATCGTTAAAGTTTATTATTCTTTTTATTGCCGAGTTAAGCGAAAGATGCAACATCAAACAAGGGGGCTCAAACATCTAACTTCGGAATAAATAAATAAATAAAACGTCTTATTTACTTCAAAGTGGTTTTAAACATTATTTAAACCGAATGCTATTTCTCTTAAACTTCAAAAATAAAAATCTCACTGGGAGAGAATTCGCTTACTTCTTAAAAAGATCACGGATCAGCATCGATCGATTAGATCGTACCGATTCAAATGAGAAAGAACTTTGTTACATTCGAGCGATCTCAAAACTTTTAAAAAACTTTTCGGCCGCAGACTATAACCTTTCTTATTTTTTTCAAGCTCTTTTTCGGAAAAAAAAAGTTCTTAGCCTGCTAAACTTTCATTCAAAGTCTTAATATTAAAACGAAATGTAAAAAAAAAAATAATAATAATAAAAGTCGAAAATCCGTGTGCACACTGTATTGCCCAAACCACTCTTAATTGAAACTCTTTTGGTGCACACGAGGCCTCGAATAAAATGAAATAATTTTTTTTTTCAAAAAAATAAGGCAAAGCTAGGAACGGAAGAGAACGAAAAAGAAAAACGGTGACTGAATCTTTTGAATCTGGTGGAGGGCTTCTCCAGAGAACGATTTTTTAATTAAGCTTCCCTTCTACCTGGATAACCCCGTGTAGCTATTTTCTAAATGAAATAGCCGGCATTTCAGCACGGTGAAAAGAGGCATCAATCACTGTGTATCATGAGAGATGGGGGAAGAGTTAGTCTTTTCTCTTTGGTGTAAGCCCCCTGTTCCCCAACGGCCGGTAGTTCGAATTAGTGAGAGCACACAAGTGGGTTATGGCGCTTTGTTATATAAAAGGGTGTGGTTATGATAGAGCTTTGAAGGAAAGTGATGTGAGTGTTAAGCTATTGTATTAGATTGCTCATGTGCTATTATTGGATACTTGCGGTATAAGTTCGGAGTTTTAAGAGTTGCTTTTAGATAATTAAAGAGGTTTAACTTAGGAAACTTTGCGTCAATGGGTATTTAATAATTTAAAAGTTCCAATAGAATTTTGATGTTCTGAAAATAATTAATTCAGTTCAAGAATTTTCGTTTCGGTAAGTAATTATAGTTGATGCGCGTGCGAAATCTCTCCTTTTGTTTGGTGCCATTTTTTGGAAAATGAGTTCTGAAAATGAAGTCATGCTAGTTTATTTCAGTTACATGTAACTTTTCGAGTATTCTCTGTAGGAACAAGAATAGTTTTTTTCGAAGGGGGGATTCAGTTTTATTTTGAATTTCGTCTTGTAAGCATTGGCTCAAAAAAGTGTCATTCTCCCCCCCTCCTCACAATTTCAGTAAAATATCTAATTATATTCAAAAAAGCTAATATTGGTTACCGTAGCTATTGTTGTGTAGCATATTATAATTGAAATAAATCATTGATGAGAAATTATGCAATATATCATATACACTATATAATACTAGCTCACACAAACACATACATGCATCTGCACTGAGTATTAAGTGAATATATATAATGAATTAAAAATATTCTATTTATATATATATAATTATGCTTTCGAGTTTGCACATATGAAGATAACACATATACATATAAAGAACTCTACTCTTGTATTGCAATTGCATCTAATTTAAAATTAAAATTCAAACACCAATACTGGTATTGGAGGATATAGAGTTAATCAATTCGAAGACTGTGTTTCTTAATATTAAAAGAAGAGAGGCTACACATTAAATCGGAATAAATTTTAAAATCCTCAAGTAGTATTGCCTGAAAGTTGGAAACAAAACAAATGCTTAAATTTCATCCACTATGAGTAACATTACCACATATTCCTCATTCCTCAATAAACGAGTTATTTGCTAATATTTAGATGATGGTATATCTATTGTAGTTTTAGTGAGACGTTATTTTTATTAAACTAAAGCAAAAAATTTCTGTTTCTTAAATTCTCTTCACGTATAGCGACATTTATGAAAAGATGTATTTAGGTTAAAAAGTATTTAAGCCCCTGGGATTGATAATAATATTTATAAATATCGTACAGTAATAATGGTGTTATTTAGGTATTACAATATTAGTAGTATGAAACTAATATTTATAGCAGTGGTATGATATTGATGCAGTTTGTAGAATAATTAAAGGTTCTTTTTTTACTCCCAAAGGATTAAGAATGATTGTGGATTGAAATAATTTTATTTGGAAAATAGAACTAATATATGTTCCAATTTAAAAATTGTTAGAAGTATTAAATAATTGCAGTTAATCTCATTAATTTAAATATTCCAAGCTACAGTATCCAGATCACACATAGTTCGGAATAGATTAAATTAAATTACTCCGATATTTTAGAAAAAATGAATTAGGAGTTATACTGAAAATATAGTGTTTAAATGGTATTGCAGGCACCCCTTCTTCCGCAAGTCGCAAACAACAAAGAACGAGAATAAAAGTACTTAATGACTGGCCCGAATAGGAATCCTCTTTCGCCCCAGTTTTTTAACGGGAGTAAGACGTGCACTTCGAACCTTATGTAGCTAGTTCAAATCATTCACTCTCAGGGTCATCATGAGTCATCCTCCCCTCGTCACCTACAAACAGCTTACGGCCGAAGTGGTGACTAGGAATTCAACACTAGAGGGCAGCAAAGCCTAACGATACTGCTTGATTATGCATACCATTCATTGGAGAGTCTAAGGCATTTCTAATAAATCACGAATAGTGATTCAAAATGGCAATGGAGTACGCGTCAACTAAAACTTGTCATCTCAACAAGAGACTGCCGACAACAACGGAACGGACAATATCAACAGAAAAATGTTCCAACGACACTCAAACTTACTGGAGATTTTTATCAGTTGCTAGAATGGTTTGAAAAACACCCTTCTCTAAGTATCACCTAGTAGAAGGTTAATCAATAGTAAGAACAATTTTCTTCTCTAGGAAGGGGGTATGAAGCGACCCCTTCTTTCGCAAGTCCTGGACAACAAAAGACTTGAAAAACCGCACTTAACAACTGGTCTCTCCTACTGGGATTTCTTTTTCATCCCAGTCGTCTAAGATATACACAGAATAGCTGGGTTCGGTAGGTTGGTGGCTCAAATTAACACTCCTACCCAGGTCAATAGCTTCCTCTGAAGCATACAAAGAAGTATTATGAGATTATTAATTTCTTCGACAAAGTTGCATGACATTTCTGGATTTTTTTGTTGAACAAGAAACCCCTGAAGATCTTTCTCATATGTACGTCACAAGCTACACTTTTATGAAAAATACATACCGGCTTAAATTGAAAATCTGACAAATATGTCCCTAGAGAAAGAAAATAAAATACAAAAATAAATTAATCAAATCATTGTAATTTGCGTGACATTCACCTCTGTTTATATTTGAAGCAATTGTGTGTTTTCTTATTATAGTCCAGTCACTTTCTTAGGTGTGCTGTCAGCATATTTAATAAAGGGGCGGAACCTTGTTAACTCCCCTAAGTGCAAGAAAGTCAAATAATATATACAAAGATCGTCTACTGTGTATTAATAAAGCGACCCACACACAGAGAAAAGTTTTACTGTGAGCAATATACTATAGTTCTACTTTTTTTTTGTCACGTAAAAGATATTGAAGTCCTCATATCTAAAATTCTATTTAAATGTATATTCCTCGTCATATTTTATTAAATTATTCTGTTAAGAAAAAAAATCATTCCGAGCTTTCAAAAGTCTTTTCGAAAATATGAAGTGTATAATGATTTTTTGGATTATGTTTTTTTCAAACGGAGCGGAAATATATCATCGCATTGCTTATATTACATTCCTAATTTACTTTTTTGTTGAAAATATTGAAGTTTGTTTTATTTATAAATGTGATAGTAATATATATGAATAGCTCGTACACCCGTTCTTCGCACGGGTGAACTGAAATGTTAAACAACACAGATTGAAGGATAAAGAAGTTTTTAATGAGTTAATTTTAAAGGAATTGCAAATTAAAACAAAAAAGCTTTTCACATATCTCAGCTGAAGAAAAAAAAGAAAGAAAAAATACCTTTGTTAAATTTTAAGTCTGTAGATCTAATAGCTGATAAAAAGGATTTTTTTTATATTTATAACTCCCCGTAACACTCTTGAGGGTTGACTTTTGAAAATACCTCCCTAAGCTGATCTCTGTTCAGCAAAAGTAACACATTGTTAAAAGTTTTGGGACGCTTAAAATATTGTAAATAATTTATAACTGAAAGTGTCATACATTAATATAACTTTGTGATGTACCTCCCTTTGGAAGTACATCCCTCGAAGTATTAGCGTGATCTAGAGGTGTAGGGTTATCGTAAGAACTAGAATCAAACATTATCTTGATATGACTTTATTAAAATATTCAACTTAAACTTTTTGAACAAATATAATATTAATAAAGAATGGGAGAATCTACGATGACTTAATACGCAACACACAATATAATTCAGATCAATCTCAATAATTGAATCGCCTACTCTTCAAATATAATAATAAGTAAACAATCCTACCTTATATTATTCTGTAATAAATTTGTCTTTATCTACAATGGTATGTAGCTTTACGTTTAACTTCTAATCAATCACCAATATGTTTATCCACGACACGTAGAACTTGAATCTTTGAACGACGAACTTCAATAATCATCCAATACCACAACGCACCTCAATTGTCTAACATTCCTTTACATTGCCATCACGCTTACTCTAAGATCCTATATTTATCCTATATTATTTGCATCTCTTCACTTCCCGTTTCTTGGATTTGGTTGGAAAAGAGTTGCCATTAATTCTGGACCAAAGAACCCAAAGGACTTGTTAAAGAAAAGACACGTAAGACGTCACAACTTTCTGTTGAATTTATTTTATGTTAAAATTGTAATACTCGCAAGCAACGCCGTTTCCTAAATAACAATGGTGATTCAATGAAAAACATAGCGAAATGTTGACGATAGAGTCAAGTTGGCAAATGTCTAGCTACTTTCATAGCTCAAACTTTATTAGAGCTTTGTAAGACCCGCCGTGTAGGAAAGAGATGCATGTTAATGCTTTATCTACCGCATTATGATTTACTGCAACTTTTTTCATGCAATATTTTTTTAGGTCACTACATTTAAAATTAAGGAATATATATATAAACGAAATACTCCATTATGGGAAATTTAATCCGCGTTAGAGATAATTAATTAATTAGAGTTATTCCACTGTAAAATTAATTATATACACCGTTCACTTAAAATAAATAGTCAAATCGTTTTCTAAGGTCTCCATAAACATACAAAAACATAAGACACTTAAATTTTGACATTAACTATTTTGGGGGGACAAAAATGATAGTCTTTGCAATCCGCTGAAAACGCCGTCAGCTGAAAATGTAATATCTGCTACAAAACTATTCGCCTTCCCCTCTAAAATACTCATCATAGAACCCGTGCTGTCATATATCTTGAAAGAGTGGTTTTCAAAGAATATTTCAGATAAGTATTAGTAGAATGTTTCATCTAAATTGGTGTGGCGTGGTAGTTAGGAGAAGGGGGTGCCAGCTCAGTTGTCGTCCACGTCACTTGACCATGGTTCAAAATTACGTGGTCCGTCGCCAAAAGCCCTCATGTAGCTGAACAAAGCGACGTTAATATTCACTCACTCCAACAAATACAGTACAGTAGTTATAACTATTTTTATACTTAAAAATGCAATATCTGCCTATTAAATTAAAATTATAGCATTATAATTAATTACTAACCACACAAACAAATTTTGAAAATTTGTCCAAATGATGTAGTGTGAAGGAGAAAGTTTATTCAGTCAGACAACAAATGCGTCTTATATGTACAGAGATTTGTTTGAATTCGTGTGTATTATTACTTTTGTACGCCTCATGACATACCTTATGGTGTACCAGTCTTTTAAAGCTGACTGAGCCACAGCAACATTTAGCTGGGTATAGCTAGTTATAACATAAAATTAAATCTTAAAAAGATATCAAAAATAAAAGACGGCTCAATATTTTGAATAAATCAGTATAAACATTTTCGTACAAACACAATATATGTATTGTAAAATATTTATTTTGCTATTTGCATTTCAGACTGACATCAAACAAAATTTGAAAAATTGTCAAAAACAGATAAAAAAACAAATTTAAGAAAAATAGCACTGATTAATTTTGCCAGACATCGCAATGTGCAAAAAATATTTGCAGTACATGATAACCAAAAAAAAATGTAAGTACTAAAATAAAAAAAAATTATTTATTGAATTAATTCAGGATAACTGGAGGGAAAGATAAAACAGGCTAAGATAATACTCATAATATTAATTTCATATTGGTAAGCTACTCATTTTTGGCATGATTTTGAAATCACGCCAAATTGGTATATATATATATGTTGCGGTCAGTCTAATGTTATAGTAATGTACAGAATTAAAGGTACTTACGTATTATTGCAACCTATTGGTGACATTATACAAAATTAAGCACATGATTGCCAATTCAACGCATACAAAGTTGGGATTGCCAAAGTGGCGAGTTGTCTTGAACGTTGGCGATTGTGCAAAAATACGCAAGTACTAAAAAAATTATCCAAAGTATATATATCCCGAGCATAAAAATAAATTGAAAAAGGAAGTACAATACTAACATTAACTGACATAAAAAGAACTGAACTAACTTTATCAATGCAAAAGCATAATTTGAAAAAATAAGGTATTTACATATAACCCCAACCTATTGGCGACATTATATGAAACAAAGCACATGACTCACAATTCAGCATATATAAGACATGCGAAATCAGGGTTGCCAACTTGGCAAGTTATTTTGAATGTTGGCGATTGTTAGGATAGTACATAGGTGCCAAAAATAATTTATCTTACCACTACCTGCTTCCTCAACAAACTCATTTTTGGCATGATTCTTAAATCACGCCAAATTGGTATGTTGCTGCCAGTCTAATGTTATAGTAATGTACAGAATTAGAGGTACTTATGTATTATCGCAAACTATTGGTGACATTATACAAAATGAAGCACATGATTGCTAATTCAACACATACGAAGTTGGGATTGCCAGAGTGGCGAGTTGTCTTGAACGTTGGCGATTGTGCAATAATACGCAAGTACTAAAAAAATTATCCAAAGTATATATATCCCGAGCATAAAAATAAATTGAAAAATGAAGTACAATACTAACATTAACCGACATAAAAAGAACTGAACTAACTTTATCAATGCAAAAGCATAATTTGAAAAAATAAGGTATTTACATATAACCGCAACCTATTGGCGATATGTGAAACGAAGCACGACTCAAAATTCAGCATATATATAACATGTGAAATCGGGGTTGCCAACTTGGCAAGTTATTTTGAATGTTGGAGATTGTCAGGATAGTACATAAGTTCCAAAAATAATTTATCTTACGACCACCTGCTTCCTCAACAGGTATTTAAGCCATTTGTCTGTTTTGCTCATTTTCTGATGCCTGTTCCAGTTTGATATGTAATTACTACCAGCACTGCTTTTGCTTGGGGAGTATGATTACCCAAGTTTGATTTTCTGCAAGGCAATTTTATGCACTGAAGCCAATAGTATACCCTTAAATACGACTACCTGCTTCCTCAACAGGTATTTAAGCCATTTGTCTGTTTTGCTCATTCTCTGATGCCTATTCCAGTTTGATATGTAAATACTACCAACACTGCTTTTGCTTGGGCAGTATGATTGATTACCCAAGTCTGATTTTCTGCAAGGCAATTTTATGCACTGAAGTCAATAGTATACCCTTAAAGGTTAAAATAAAGACACATGAAATTGCAAAGAACCATATTATTGGATCAAGTGTAGTATAGGGGGGGGGCTACTTGGCGCAGTCCTTTATTTTGGTTACTAAAAGTGGTCTCCAAGGTACTTTTTTCAGTATTATTTATCTTAGAATGAATTCGATATCTCACCATGACAATTAGATAAAAATCGAAAAATCCGAAGAAAAATCGCCAAATCCAAAGTGCCCCCTATACTACATTTGAACCGAACTGAAATATAACCTTTATCAATGAGAAGTTCTAGTTTGTCAAAATTATAATCTTCGCATTCTAAAGAATTAAATAAATAAGTTGTAATTTGCAAGCAAAATCACACACATAAACATGCCGCGATAATACATAAATGTTGCCAAAACAACAAAACAAAATTTTAGTTGTTGAAAGAATAATCCTTAAAAAAATTATTTATTAGAAAAATAATCCTAAGTAAATATCAAAGAATAGAAAAATTGAATAAATATTCCAACCGCTAAACATAGATACAGTAAAAATATGTAATAATCTTAAAAAACGGCATGTAAAGTATAAATTGTCCACTTAGTGAGAAACGTGGCATCATATGACGTCATAACACTGGAAAATCACTTAAAAATTAAATTTTAAAAAATTTGGAAAGAATTATGAACGCCAAACCTATTTAAGAATCTTCCTCGTGTAATTTTATGTACGTGTACCAAGTTTCACGTTATTTGGTCGTCTGGATCTCGAGTTATAAGGGAACAGACAACAAATGCGTCTTATATATATATATATATATATATATATATATATATATATATATATATATATAATTAATATTTTTCAAAACTATTTTAAAAAAAAACTAAAAAGAAATGTTTAATTTATTATGAAGGTTGTGTTGTTTGGTTTAATAAAATGAAATATGGGATAATTTCTTACATTGTAAGCTGATTTTATACATAATTTAATTTAAAATAGTAAATGTAAACTGATATTTCTTGTTATTGATACGTTCATTCAAATCTTTCTCTCTAACTTTTTCCGAAATTTATTTTGTATAACAATGCTACATGGTTAAATTCCTATTTCATAAGCGTGTCAACAATAAATTCAAGTCGATTTTAGGGAAAACTTTTATTCTTAGAGTTTTAATGAAATTATATCTATGTTAATTTGCATAATTAACTAATTTATTTTTTTACCTTCTCCTAAAAATTCTTATGTATTTAAAAATATTTTTTTATGCTTTAACTAAGTAGTGGGTTATCATTCTGTTAGTTTGTCTCTTTTTCTCTATAATGATTCTTTTAAGTTGTATTTATTTTTGATTCTGAAAAAAGATTCTGCTTCTTTCTGAAATTTTGAAATGAAAATTAATTATTTTTCTCTCAAAGAAATGAATGAAATAATCATGGGAAAATTGTGTAAATGGTTTTTAGTGTACTTAATTGCTTAAACAATTAATATTAAATTACAACACATATTGATATACATTTTCGGCATTTTGAAACGAAATGCATGGTTCATATTCTTCATGTTGCCATATGTTACTAAAAAGTTTTTATTTAAGACGAATTTTATAGTTTTGGACTATATAATTACAATCAAAAGGATAATTCTTGGTCCGGGGTCAGATTCCCCAAAATTATACCAAAAGTCGTAATATGATGTTACATGAGTAATGATGATATCATTTATATAATATTTACTCTGCTACTCTTTATTAGCAAAAAACTTTATTTACAACTACTAACACCTCCTATATATTACTAACATAGGCGGCTCTAGGGCCGGACAAACTGGACCCCTACCCGGGGCGGCAAATTCTACGGGCGGCATTTGGATCGAACTTGAAAAGAAAATATTTTTCTTCACAACAAATTTTATATATTTTTTCAAATATTATTGTACAGTGCTGGTTTATCCATTGGGCACTTGGGGCGGGTGCCCAGGGTCTCGGAGGGAGCCAGACGGACCCGTATAAGCTGGACTTAACCAGATTTTTTGGTTATAAATTTCAATCCTCCAGTGCCAAGGTGACATGTAGATCTTCTGAACCCACTGCCCAAAATGACCTTAAATCGGCACTGTTACTGGGTGCGAATTTAAAATTCATTTTACGTGTCTGACTTCATTATTTTGTATTCTGTATGTTTAATGTCAGTTTTTTTGTTGTTGTTGTTGTTGAAGTTCGAGGCGGGAGTATATGTTCAATCATGAAATTTAATAATTACACATCTTTCACTCGTAACTTGCTCTCCATCTCGGAGTATGGTCTCAATGGACATTCCTTTCACCTTTACGATGTCCCGTGTCAGCTCTCCAAAAGGAAGCAGGGGCAATAAGAGTTTCACATAGATAGAGATTCCCAGGAGATGTTCTATTTTACTTTTGAGGGTAGTCACTGTAAGTTTAAGTAAACGTGTTTGTGATCCCCACCATCAGCAGAGTCTTTTTCGAAGAAACTGGCCTGCTGAAATAGGCCACTCCTTCTCTTCAATTTCACTCGTTTGAAATAATAATAGGTAATTATGTCCTTAATTTCGAATTATTATGTGTTTGTTAAGACTTAAAATAATATATATAAAATATGTTATGGTGCATTTTTTTCCGCAAGAATTATTCGAGTTTTATAGTTGTGTATCTATGTGAACAATTTATTCTTTTAATTGTAATTTTTTGCTTTGGAGAGAGACGGGCGACATTTTCCATTTTTGTCCGGGGCGGCAAAACTGCTAGAACCGGCCCTGCTACTAAACTATCTCACATCTCAATCTCACAAACGCTCCTCTCTCACTCTTGTCATACTCACAACTTCCCCGCACTATCGGGGATACATTTGCACAACATCGCTGTTAAAACAGCGCCATCTATTACATTAACACTGCGATTTCTCAATCTTCTTCTTTTGGCAACTAAGCCTTAGCAGGTGCAACAACTCCCCAAATCTGAGAACCATTTCATGGTAGCACCACCTAGTGGTAGCTCTCGCTACCAAAGTTTGATGCTTTAATTAATTTTAATTCAAGCTCTTGTTGGATGCTAAATTTTCCGAGACTACCAGAGCATAATTCATACTCTATTGACTGCAAGGCCATTCTTGCATATCTTTTTAAACTTGGCGGACATTATTTACAGTCCTCAAGCTCCAAACATGGCTTTGCTTGTTATTTGGGCTCTAGGACCAATATAGAAATGCATTAAATCTATATATAAAACCAGAAGAATAAGAGGGGATTTTTTACATGCCACAAAAGACATAAGTAAACATGATATAACAAATACAACATGAGTGCCAATGATTTTCGCATCCAGAAAATCTATTGACTCAAGCCGAGATCGAATCTGAAACTTCAGCTTACGAAACAGGTATGCTACCTTTAAGACATCGAGTCGACTCTATATGCGATTTAAAAACCAGGCAACCATGCTCCCCATGCTTTATAGTCTTAAGTAATTTTCAAGTATATTAAAATATTTTGTTAATAAAAATGAAATCTTTAATTAATTTGGAAAACTGTTTTACAAATGTAACATAACTGCGATAAACTAACCACTTCTTTATTATTATTATTATTTCAAAAATTCTCAATGCATGAACTAAATTTGTGCTTCGCCCCCTTAGGAAAAAAAATCCCTGTGATCCTTGGAATTCCGATTTTCTAGCTGTAGACACTTTTTACACGTTACCTAATAGCGAATTCTTTCTCAAAACTTCCCTATCAGAAGGGTGACAAAACACTTTATATCCGAAAATTCATAAAAGTCAATGTCATGAATATGTAAATAAATCGCGCTTACTCCCAACGAGGGCTTCACAGAAATGTGGGAATGTTACTTGGATAGGAAAAAAAGTCCTAAACGATTTCAGTTATAAACAATTCTTCATTCTTCGTCTTAAGTTTTTTTCTGTCTTTTTACGACGCTGTTTAAACAGCGATAGGATGTGGACAATGACATTTATTATGTGCTTTTAGACGTGGCAAGAAAGGATTGATATTTGTTATTTTTCAAGGATATTAAAATGCCTGGGGGTATTCGTTGTTCTTTTGTGTCTTAACTCTAGGTTTGAAGGATAGTTTTATTGCAAGGAAAGCACACAATGGATTATATGAAACTTTTGAATTGTTCACTTTTGTGAGTAAAGTGAAATTTAAAATAAAGAATGTGTATTTTACCATCAAATGAATTCAGGTAAATTTTTTTATTTTATATTTCCAGGCCAGTAGTTATCAATTACATCAATGCATTATGAGCATGTGTTTGGTGAATGACATTAATAGAAATATTAAATCAAGTGTTGTTTGCATTATTTTGATTGAGGTGGTGTAGTTGCTTTGTCGTTGGCCTTCTGTGCCCAAATTAGTGGATTTTCATGACGCAGAAATTCGACAGCGGCTATTTCGTATGATTATATGGCATCAAAAAGATTCCTTGAAAGTCCGTTTGGATTGGTTGCTTTCGGAAAAATTCAGTTCCTAAGTACAAATTTCGTGTCGGCAGATCTCAGGTGCCTCCCCTATGTGGAAGAAACTGGGCATCAAAATTACTTGCGGTAATTGGTATCGCCTAAATGGTACCGCACTAAATAGTGATACCAGTTCTTGGGGAATGTGTACTAGGTCTGCAAAGGTAGAAGTACCAATACGTAGCGCCAGTACAGCAAAAAAGTATTTGAATTGGTAATAAAAATATCGATATTTGTAGAAATATTGTCCTTTTTGAGATGACCGAATTTATTTTCTTCCTATCTATTTCTATGAGAAAAAATTGCATAAAACGTTGCTCTAAGACAGAGGTTGGCAACCTATGACACGTGGAGCAATTTTCAGTGGCACTCTACACTTCTCTACAAATTTGTCAATTTTTTGAATGGTTAGAAGTTAATAAAATTGTAATGGAATTTGCTTGACAAACATTTTCAGAAACATTTTCACATTTACGAAATTAAGAAAAATCTGAAAGATAACTCTATAGATAAATAAAAAAAAATCTACAGCTATATTTTATAAATTATTGAATGCCATGGCTGGGGAGACTTAATTGTTTGAAGAGAGAAAATTGCGTGTATTCTGCTTTCGCTTTTGGTTCTACACATCTAAATGGCCAAATCTTTTATAATATGAAAAATTTTTCGAGTCCACAAACAAGTTGTTAACAACTGAATGTTTAGAATCGTGTCAAACAGAAAGTTCAAATTCCACCCCTGATTTTGCGACATGAAGTAGAGCTGTGCAGGCATTAATTAGTTTTGCATTAATTTTTTAATTTAACTTTAACGAAGGGAAATGTTTATGTTTTATGCTATCTACTTCTTATGTTAATATATGCTTAAGAATGCACAATAAATGTACAATTTTAATTTTTATCATTTATTTTGAAGAAATAATTATATTTTATGTTGTGTTTATTTTTTACATTAAGAAATATCTTTAAATGAGACAAAATTAATAAGTAAACAAAACGGTAAATGTTTCTGTTCTATAACTTTCTATGTTAAAACTTTGCATGCATTATGGATTGTCCAATTTTGTGGCCCGCTGAGTCATATCGTTAGTTTGATTTGACACACCACAATTAAAATGTTGCCGACCCCTCCTCTAAAATTTCCTTCTAAAAAAATTATTGTTCCGTTATAGTATTAAGGAAAATTATCAATTGGCAGTAATTTGATGATTCTAAAGGCCGCGTTTTGTCTAATGGCCATGGTCTAGGATTCTTGTTCGGCGTGTCATGAGTTAGAGCCTAGTGTCGCTGAAGACCCGCCGTGTAGAAACCCTTGCCCATTAAATCTGCCATGGCTCAAACGTCCTCCTGTTAGTGTAGTGTAGAAGAGCTCGGAAAGGTAGGTGCCTTCTCATATGTTGTCCTCATCTTCTGACGATAGTTCAAAATTAGGAGTATCACCGCCACAATAGCCCTTGAGCTACTTTGCCGTACGTTATTAATAAACACTTGAAGATTCTTTACTCTATATCTATATTTTCGCAATGAAAGTTTTGCTTGCTGTGTTTTAAATATTTGAGTAATACATTGATTATACTTGCTTTATTCGATGTTCAATTATTATGAATGTAATGTATTAATACATTAATGTCACTTGAATGCATCCTAACGTATACTGCTGTTAAAAAGGTGTTTTTTTAATCCTTTTTTCAAATTTATTATAGGGATGACAATTATGTAAAAATGCTTTAATGTGTAAATTTATATTTGGTACTCCTTATAGAGAGTGTTTTTAATCTGAAAATCTTTTCAATCTTATATGTAACGTTTACCGAAAAAAACACGGTTAAATATATTTTGTACATAACACATCGATATATTTAAACGCACACCCCTATATATATCGGTTAAAAATACTTTCGCCTTTTCTGAAATTTTTAGTGAAAGTAAAAAAAAAAATGTTTTAGGGGGTTTGCGCGTGCGATATGGAAGAAAGTCATTCCCTTAGGGTTTCTTTTACGGGTAGTTGGTCACAGTTCTGCTCTGTCGCTTTGGCTTTAAGGGGTATCGCTTCAGTGGTCCGTGCGCACATCGCCGCTTTTCCTGAAGCCAATTTTTTTCTCTTCTCTCTCTCCAATATTTTACTGAGGCGGGGTGGTTTATGAATTGCAAAAGAGGAAAAATTTTGGTATTGTACTGAATGCATTAGCACATAACTATTCCCAGTTATTAAACTTTTCTTTTTGGTAGAGTCTGGGAAACTTGCTATAAAAAATATATTACTTGCGTTTAATATTTTTTAAAAGAAAACCGTTTAAAATTGAATGGAATAGCTTTTTTTACTGTTTAATTTTCTTGATAATGTTTCTTTAAAAAAGGGTATTTTTAAAGAAATAAAAATATAGTTAAGTATTTTTTAAATATCTGAGATATTATTCATGAGTGAAAGTATATTTCTTAGTTTGGTTAAAAAAATTTTTGTAAACTACTTATGCGAAATACATTTTTTTCTCTTAAGAATTATAACTGATAAAACTGAAATGAGTTTATTTTTGTAATTCTTTAATCGTCGCACCACGTAAAAAATAAACTGTAATAGTTATTTTCTTTTAATTAATTTATTGATTTCTATCTTAAGTTTCATCAGTTTTGGGTGTGTGTGCATTTTATAGCTTCAGCATTAAAAATATAAGGTTTGCCCAAATGAAAAGTGGACAAGTTCAATAAGTAGAATGATTTTATTGGAAATCAAAACAAATCGCTCTTGGGGTTTTTAACACAGGTCCCATCGTTTAGGCAGCGGATTTGTATCTTCACTCTAGAAAAAATATGGTTGAGGAAGTCCTGTTCAAAGGCTTTTTTCACTTCATCTTCCAAATACAAACGTAATACTGTCTTAAGTATCCAAAAGGCCTGGAAGTTACAGGGTGACAAATCCGGACCGTTTGGAGGGTGTTCTAACATTTCTCAACGGATTTTTTTTAAGTTGCCTTGGTTTCATAGGAGACGTGTGGGTGGACATTCTCATGGAGATTCGATGTCGTTTTCTGCCTTTCTCGAAAACTTTTACACCCACTGTTCCAAGACGTTCGACCTAAACAGTACTCACCCTGTATTGCTATTATCCGTCGATAGATGTCCACATTTAACTCATCTCCTGCAATCACAAACCGTACTACCACACGTTCTTCCGATCTGGACGCATCCTTATATTGCACCACTTTACTTTCTATTAAAATTTTCTCTACCGCTAAATAAGTTTCACTATTAAACGCTGTATGTGGTGTACACTTCCTATCGTTCTTCGTGTCCCTGTTTGGGAACACTCATTCTGCCGCAATCGCATAAGTCCACTTTACATTTGGGCAACCCTTATAAAACTGTTCAGAAGCAGAAATTAGTTATTCAAGCCATTGTATTCTACTGGAAGAAACCACATTGTATTTCTCCAAACAGTATACAGTCAAACCTCTATATTGCGAATTTTCTAAATAGCGAACTGTTTCCTGGAACCAAAAACATTTAACGATTTTCTTCGTAAAATAACCTCTCTATAGCGAAGTGCTTTTTCTATATAACGAGCTTTTTCTTTTGTGATTCAATTTTTTTCTCCCTATTTTTAAAGTATTTCTGGACATTTCAAGTTATTCTCTCTTTTAACACATTTTATATTGGTCATAAATTTTGAAATGGTTTTCATTAGGTGTCTAATTCGCCCAAAGCAATAGAGTTCTGGGCGTTTCATCCAAGAAGTGCAACCTTTGACCCCATTGTCCAATTCACTGTAAGCATCTTCGATATCCCCTTTCACCCCCAGTGAAGTTATCTCGTGTCCTTGAACTAGTCTCCGTTCATTTGTAGTGTAGATCAGTCGTACTGTTAATTTTGTTTCTTGTAGTTCGGAAATGTAAAAACTCAAGTGTTTGAACATCAAGGAAAATACATTTAATTCTTCAGGAAATGGATGAAGGTGCCAAGAAACATTCTTTGCAACTTTTATTTCTTTTGATAGTTAAGATATATAAAATAAATGTATACTAATTTACAAAAATGTATGAATAATTACTTATTTTAATATATAGTGTTTATGAACACGTAATATTCTTTTATGTGGTTTATAAGGTATATTGAAAGGTGAACCTCCTTATAACGAACTTTTTTCAGGATTTAGCGACTTCGTTATATAGAGGTCCGACTGTATTATTCAGAGAAAAGTAATTTATTTGAAAAATTATGGTATTAAATTTCATTGTTAATTCATTTGGGAACTGTTTTAAGGTCAAAGCAGCTAAATTTGCATTGTCGCGATCGGCATTGTTTCAATAGAGTCGTGAATTCCTGTACTGTTACCACAAAAGACCGTTCATGTAGAGGGGATAAAACTGCTGTGACTCAATAGAGATGAGGTGCATGCTCAGGTGTCATTGTCATCACTTGACCGTATTTTGGATACATCTGTGGCCCTTAGACTTCGTATTGCTTTAAATTGTGACATTTATAAAAAATTCAGTAAATCTTTGTTTCTAGAGATAATATATATATTTTTTCAAACAGATTTTTTGATATTTATGATTTGAACAGGAAAAATGTACATCAAAATGTTAATAAATTGCTTCGTACGTACATTTATATTTATTTCTAGAGTGTTTCTACATTTTTATAGTTTTATCTTTCAAAACAGGGTTTAGATTGCAAATAAACTATTTTCGTGATTTTTTCAAATTTGACGTACTTCAATAATTTCAAAGAAAAAAGTTGTCTAAAAAAAGTTAGTTGAATAAAAATACTAATTTCAAAAATTTGGAAACATTTAATGTTTTTATATGCACTTATTGTATAATTGTGTGTACAGTTTCTTATATAGAATTTGTACGCACAATAGTAATCAAATAATGACATTTTTCATGAATAAATTTTTCTATCAAAATCTAATAATATATATATAATTTTACGAATTAATATTTTCTAAATTTTATAGCACATACCAAAAATTTTTAAAAAAATAATTTTTACCACACACATCTAATGCTATATATCATAAAATTTTTCTAAAATGTATATTGTACTCTTAAACTGGGCAGTCTTGAAATAGTAATATGATATGGAAAATTTAACCATTTTATCTTTTTTATACTGAAAACCACAGAAATATACTTCTAATATTACACAATTTTTTAATTGTTGTAGGATAATATTAAATAACAAATTCAAATGAGATATAATTTGTTTATGACTAGAAAGAGAAAAAAATACAGTTTAATGCTAATTTCTGATAGTTTGTCGGAGAAGTCCTTAATCCAACAAAAATTATCCAGCTTATCATTCATCCAAAATCTCGAAGTATGAGATATTATGTTGATGTGCATATTTTTTTTAACAAATGGGGCTGCCTATTGGTAATTACCATTGCAGACCTGGTACATTGCCCGGGAGCTGGTATAACTTTTTAGTGTGACACGTTATAGGTGGAACTGTGTAATTGTTGTATAATGTGATGCCACAATGTAATTTGAACGCCCAGTTTCCTTCCCAGAAGGAAGCACCTGATATTTGACGATCCAAAGTTGTACTAGAAATTTAATTTTTCCGAGAGCACTCAAGCCAAACAGGCACTCTAGGATCTTTAACATGCCGCATAACCATTGGCTTTCGATTTTTTGCATCATGAAAATTCTCCGATTTGGACCTGTGGTGAACCCGCAAACTCGAACGTACGAGACCAGCGCCTGTTTAATAACATGTAAAAATTTTTAATAGACGAAATACAAAATTTAGGTAGTTCAACTAAATGTGAATTAATGGAAAATCGTTGTTATATTTGAAAACGGTTTAAATCCAATAACCGCTGATAAGGTAGCCTAATTAGATACGAATAGTGTGAAAGTACTCAGACAAAAATAGAAGTTCACAATTGTCTTAAAATCCTACTTTATAATCCATAATATTATGAATCTCTTACTACAAATAAGTTAAGAAAATATCAATGAGCTAGCATGATCAAAGAGCGATTGTTATGAATTGTTTAATAATTTGTATATGACATTTATTTTAATTTAATTCAACTTTTAAATAGAATATTTGATTATTGAATATATATATTTAAACACATATATATATATTACTGGTGTTAAGTATAGACATAAACTATAACTAACACAATTATTTGTAGACTCTCATAATTCAGTTTGTTGTTATAAATATAACTGTGAATATTCATTGAATTAATATAAGGGTAGTAAATTATTCTTCACGGCAAAGCAATTATAAATATATATATATATATATATATATATATATATATATACATATATATATATATATATATATACATACATATATATATATATATATATATATATATATATATATATATATATATATATATATATATATATATATATATATATATATATATATATATATATATATATATATATATATATTTCATACTTGGAAAGGAATGTGGTAAAATGAATTTCGTCTGAAAAATAACATGATCTTTTATTTTTTTAAGCGTTATATTGTTCATATCATAGATAATTCAAAAAGGTCTGAAGTCATTTACTAACGAACACATGTAAAAGTATTCATGGGTTTTTGAATGACATGTTTCAACCACAAAATTGATAGAAATAATAGAGAGGGAAAAATGTTGATTAATGATATAAGCTTTCGTCAAAGTAAAACCCATTTTTAGATTGATTGCATTCACAAATTTTCAAGAATGGAAATGGCATTGATGTTTTTTTCTGTTAAGAGTCAGATAAAAAAAACTTCAATTATCTGAAGTAGGCACTGGTCTTGTTTTTGTAATCAAGATAATGATCCCGTTACATTTTTAAATACTTTTTCTTCGATCTTATTATTTAATTTAGATTGATATATTTTAATTGAATTTAAACAAGTTCTAGTGAAAAAATTATAAAAAAAATGCATTCGTAAAATTAAAAGATTAAAAAACTGACCGACATATTTTAATATTTTTATGTACTAAGCTATCAATTTTTCGTAATAAAGGTAGCTGAAAACAGTTGTTTCAGTAGCTGAGGTAATGAGGGAACATTCAAACTGAAACTGAATGTAAATATGATATATTTTTGAGGAGTTAAAATACTCCAAACGTTTCCTGATATTCAGTAAAAAAAGATATATAGTTGCCAATTCTTTATTTAATTTAAAAAACTTTTAACCGTCGTATAAAAATTTCTTAATTGATAGTACATAATAATTTATGAAAAAAGTGATATTTTCAATGTTTCATGTGCATTCATTTTACTCGAATTTACGTTAAAAAATGCATATTTTTGTTTCACTCAAATATAAACTCTATTTTATAGTGAAAACATACTAACTTTATATATTTCTTTTTTAAAAAATTTGTAGCAAAACATAGGAAGGATGTGATAGAAAAATTTTGGAAACTGAGATTCGGTTTAAAGAATCTACAAGTAGCACCCTCGTGGTGTACACAAGTAAAAAAACACACGAAACAGTGGAAGGGGAGATTTTAAATGTTTTTCTGAATTAAAGTTTTCTTTTCCTGAAGCTTTAGCTATGATGCTATTTTACGCCTATTTGCCCTTGGGAAGATTACTTCCCATCTACATTATCTTAAAAAATACATCTGTGGGAAGCACAAAACTCATCATAATGTATTGGTTTTGCTATTATAACGATTGGAAGACGATTATGACATCTGTAAAACGGACAAAATAAGGATACTAAAAAGGAAGTACCTTGTCTAAAAGCTGTCGATGTATATAACGATGTCGTGTTAGAGGTGTATCGCTTCGATCAAAGAGAAGAAAGATACCAAATAAGAAGAAGATCTGTAAAAGCGTGGCATAGTTTCTTTTATTTTCTTATTGACGCTATTATAAATAGCCTCATACTGTGGCAAGTGAACAAAAGAAACAGATGTTTAGACCAGCTAACATTCCGTACAGCAATAGCTCGTCATCTAATAGACAGATATTCAAGAAAAAAGAAAAGATGTCCTGCTAGCCTCCAAGCAAAGCTAGCAAGTGATGTGCGTTTAGCTAGTGTGGGAAATTATATGCCAAAGATGATTCCTAAATATAGAAGATGTAGGAAATGTAGCAGAAAAGGGCTAGAAAAGAGGTCCCGCTACATGTGGGCAGAATGTGATGTCCCCTTGTGTATTTCAACGTTCTTCTCATCTCTTCATGGCAAATAATAACCATTAAATTTAATTTTCTTTATGTCGGTGAATGGTTCCTTTTGAAGTATTCTTGACACCCCATAATTTAAATAAAAACTTAAAATTTGGTAAAATAAAATATATTTCCTTAAATGCTATTGTTCAATTGTTAGTTAATTATAAAAAACAACGAGAAATTCAAAAGGGAAATAAATGACCCACGAAAGGGTTAAAAAACATCAGTATGAAAACGGCTTAGGAAGAGTTTTAAATATCTGTCATTTTATTTTCAATTTTAAGTGGATTTTTTACTAAAAATAACAAAAAAAGGGACTAAGAGAGCATTTAAATTTTAGAAATGTAAGAGTTTCTCTTAATTATTTTTTTCAAAATTCGTCTGCTGCACAATTTGTTTGAAACACAAGATTAATTCATTAGAAAAAAATCACGTATTCCTTAAAAAATGTGTAGAATGTTCTGAAAAGGATGTATTATTAATTTTTAATTCATTTTGTTGTTTTATAATAGTAATAAATCTGAACTAAATATAATATACTGTTATAGCAACAAGGAAAGATTTAAGAGATAATTTTTTTCTTATGTTTTACTCATGAAATTCATTGTTTTATTTCTTAAAACATTCGAAAAAAAAACATATATCAGTAAATTTAAACCGCTAAGCCTTTATGTTGTTATCTAAAATTTAATCTTATGGAATTATACACTTATATACACGTACTAGACTGTAATTAAAAGATGAAAAAAAAATACGATTTTTCACGAAAATAATATATTTTTATTTAAAAAACTAAACATGATGAAAGATTGTTTTGCGATAAAATATTTCTCATTTAATTATTTTTATTAATGCAATTAAACTTATTATTTTTAATCTCTTTTGTGAAAATTATCTTTCTTAATTACATGTTTATTTTTATGTTTTTGTTAAAAGAATGAGGCTTATAAGTTATAAAAAACGAGCATAAATTTCACCAATAGTTTTATCTTTAAATTAGCTGAATTTTAAATTAACAAATTAATTAGTGATTGAATTAAGCTGCTTGAACAGTAATCCGCCTCTGATATAATTTTTTTTTTACCCTGTGTGTTTTATAAATATTTTATATACTGTATTTTTAAATTAAAGAATTAAAATAAAATTTGTTTTTAAAGTTTGCTTTAAGTGCGCACATAATTTTACTTCTTTTTTTCTAATTTATAGATAATTTATTGAGGGATTCAGTTTCTGTGTACCGGGAAAATAAAAATAAGTAAATAAAATAAAATCCCTTCTCGACTCGTATTTTCAAGAAATATATCTGTAACTCAAAGAATATATCTGTAAAAAGGTTTTTGTTACAACTTCCTTTTTATGGCAGAGAAGCTGCAGAATGAATGCTTTCAAGTTATTTCAGCTTTGTCGTACATATAGCGCCATCTGCATTTTAAATAAGTAAGCAACCTGTTGCGTAGTGATTGTATTTCCTAAGATTTTTTTCACAAATATTCATTAAAAATTTAGTAAATTAATGATTTTTTTTAGTTTTATTCTTTGTATCAATAATTTTTAATTATATTTTAATATTTTAAATTAATTAATACGACTTAATATATTTCATTTAATAAAATTAAAAATGCACGATCGTATTTTTAAACTAACTTAAGCGGTTTCAGAAGATATTAATTTTACTTCATTTCAATATAAAATTCTATCTAAATTTCTGATGAATACTTATAATTAATTTATAAATGTTATGCTAAAATATCAAATTAAAAAAGTTTTAAAAATAACAAGAAAACACTAAAGAGTCTTAAATTACTTATTGTCAATAAAACCTATTGTTTTCCTAATTATTTCTTCGCTTTTGTGTCAAAATTTCCCTTTCGAAGGAAATAAATATTTCCCTGAAGATTTTAATTCTCATAAAATATTACATCACCAACTAATATGCTTTGTCTTTTTCAATTTTATATTCCTATGAAACCTACGCTAAGTCAAAGGCATTCTCATTGTGTTAAAAATGAGTTATTTTAGAATGATGTATTTAATTCAAACTTTACATTCCTTTTTGTGAAATAAATTTGAAGAATTCTCAGTCTTAATAACATACAATTTTTCTTGAGAAGTATAATTCCTTCGAGACAATTCCTTTATCAGTTCTTGCCTCATTGGAAAAGGCTGTGAGAAATTAAATGCTTAGCAACTTGTGTTCATAGCAAATATTGCAATTCATAACTAGATTTTGCTCTGCATATGCTGTTTCCTTCAAGTTTCCCTCTGGGCATTTTTAGGTGCATTTGAATTTAACACGGGAGAAGTTAATTATTTTGGAGCAGTTCAGATCTGAATTGCCTCATTTCTGTTAGAAATTAAATTCTTGAAATAAATTGCAAACATTTTTCTTCGCTTATTTTCTCTCTGATGTGTTGAGTTCGGATGAATTTATGATGAAGAAATCACCATAATTTAAATAACATACGGCGTGAGTTTTTTTCGAGCTGAATTAACTCTCATTGTAAAATGATAGCTTTATTTTATACAACATTTCTGGTTGATGGACTATGTTACTGTTTATTTAAATTATTTTATACTTCAGAAAATGTTGTAATTCCTTTTTTTTTACATTTTCTAATTGTGATATTTAATATTTGACAAGATTTATCTTAAATGTGTTATGTCTTCTTTTTCAAATAAATGCACAAATGTTTTTGTTGAATAATGAAATACAATGTAAATTTTAGTTTCTATTTAATTTACTGATTATACTCCTTTGTATTTACTTATTTAAGCGAGCAGAATCTAAGATATGTTGTATGTTGTTGTTGTTTTTTAATTGGCAATATTGTATTAAAAATATATTAATTTATTTTTAGCTTTCATTTTTTTTAATTTACTTAGTTTTAACTCAAAAATGATTTAAAGTAAGTCAAATTGTTAATTGTGTTTTCCAAGACTAATAGTTAATTGTGTCTTGTGGATTTTATAAATTCTACTATTAACCGTAATATTCAATAAATATTTTCATTTTCCAATTTTTTTTAATTATCTTTTCATTGGTGTATATATCTGTGATGTGATTTTATACATAAGGTAACTCCTGATTTAGGATAAGAAATTCAGCTCCAATATTTTAAATCATATTCATATTTCCAAGATATTTGGTGATAATTCTGTTGTTAACGAGAAGTATAATTTACTATCAATCACATATTACGTGTTGGAAATAATTTTCCAAAAATGTATGGGTTATATGTATTTATGAAAGGGATCTATATGGTATAGTTTAAAAAGAAATATTTACAGCAGGCATGATTTTCTAGATTATTATGAGCTATATAACCATGCATTCAAAAATTTCTTACAATTTTATTCTACATTATTTAGATCTTAACATCCCAATAACATGGTGCTAAATTTACATTAGGGAAGTATCAACTCAAATTTTGTCCTTTTCACTCAGAATTAATATTTCACTCGCCGCTGTTAGTCTCAAGTCAGACATTAGTTAAAAAAAATATTTACGCTCTATACTGAAAATTCAACACTTCTTATTTACCATGGGGCCCTGATCACACATATATGACCACTTCAGGGCCCAGGGTGTCATATATGTGATTGCGTTTTCTCCGTTTTGAGGCCCGTGATCAAACCGCTGTGATCTGAATTTGGAACGTATGAAATTTGGAACGATTATAAAGTATAAATTTGGCGTGTTTTATTGCAGTAATGATTTTATATGAATTTTAAAATGGAGTTATAGGCGTAACAAGAAAAATCAAACAGTCCTGTACGGTTTAATTGTTTAGCTTAACTTCCAATTGAAGTTTAAATATCCCCAATAGTATTTTAAACAATTCTAAAGTATTCCCAGAAGTAAAAAAAGTTCCTTTACTTGTCTTTTTACATCTACAATTACATTTACTTTATTAAAAATAAAAACGAATCATTCCATACAATAGGTTTATACAAATACTCCACCATGCAGAAATTTATCGATAAAATTTCCATTCCCAAAAGAAATCGTTTCCGTTCCTTTCTTCTACCTAAAAGAACCTGGACTTAATAAATCACATCTTTTCTTCCCCTACAAAGTCGTAAATTAAAAACACACGGTGCTAACAAGGACATTTTTACGCGTCCGCTATTGTTATGATTATATTTCCACCATCCTTTCCAGATGAATATTTTCCCAATTTTACGCCGGAAACGGTAGGTAATTGATTACGGCCCCCTTTCTTGACAAATTCTTTCACCTCTTCCATCCTTACCTACCCACCCTTTCCAATCGCCTCGTTTCTACAGTCCACGTAACGATGGAGGGAGGGAAAAAAACGTATCGTAATTATGTGAAAGAACTCTTTTCTTTTTGCTATTTTATTATTTAGGAAATGCATCAATTTTGCCGTATTCGATAAATTTAGAAAAGCGATAGAAATTCTTTTGATTATTAATATATAAAGAGCTGGTCAAACTCTTTTTGTTTTTGTTTTTCAACCTTTTGTGGAGGATTGTGTTAATATAGTTAACGTAAACTAATATTTTTAATTACTTTACTATGTAATTTGTGGTGAAAGGATTTTTTTTTGTTTGCCTGTGAACAAGATGTAAAAGCCTAGTATAAATATTTTATGCTTTTTTCGAAGAATGGTGTTAAAAGTATAAACTAAGCTTCTTTATAATAAGCAACTTTTATTTAACGAGAATTTTCTACTGTAATTTTTGTTTTAACTATTTTTTGTATTATTTTAATTTTTAATAACAATCTAATGGTATTAAAGTATTAGTAAAATTAATTATTAAATACTAATTTTTTTATGCGTTGCAAAAGAAATTTTAAAGTCAGTTTTAATTAAAAATGTATGCAAAATATTTTTTAAGCATAAAAAACTTCATTGTTAACTTCATTGATAAATCTAATATGATTTTTTTTTTAAAATTGTTGGTTTCTCTCTCAAAATATAATTATTGAACAAGAACTATTACGTACCGCATTAAAAATCACATTTTTATGTAAATAAGGGTTGATTTTTAGATAAAATATTAGGAATAGTCAGTGGTGCACTCAGGAATTTTTCAAGGGGTGGGGTGTCCAGAGCCGGAAATCTGCCATTCTCGTATCATGCTCCAATACGCCTCCCAAACTATTATTTTATTTTTATTGATTTTTGGGAACAAAAAATAGTAAAAAATTAATTATTGAATAAATAATTACCATTCATTAATAAAATTAATTATTAATAACAAATACTTAATTAAATTTTCCCGTACTATATGCATATGATTATAATCAATCGAAAAAAAAGTCAAGGGCTTGGAGTCCGGACTCGGGGACCACCTTGTGTGCGCCATTGATCCTAATAAATTTTATCAGAATGAACAATGTGGATTTTTTTGCCGAAACCAGATATTAATCTTCTACACTTTTCAATTAAATGAAAGTATTTTGCATAACACTAAACGACTTCGACTTCTTTTATTTTTCCCTAATATTATTATTTGGTATACATTTACTAACTGTTAATCTGCAGTGTTAACTCAAAATGTATTGGTGTTCCACCTGATGGCGATCGACTTAATCCCCACCTCTGATGTATAGGATATTATGTACGTTAATTTAAGAGATCTTATAATCCTCACATGGTGAAGCGTGGAAGTTTGGAGAGTGTGTGATATCCCCCCCCTTGGGAGAATATCTCTCGGGAGTATCAGCGTGAGCTAGAGGCGTAGGATTAACGAAAGAACTAGAAGGAAACATAATCTTAATATATCTTTATTAAGATTTTCAACTTAAACAAATTAAATTATAATAATTAATGTGAGAGAATCTACGATGGCAAAATACGCAACATACAATATATATAGATAATAACGACTTAACCTAACTCGGACCACTATCAATAACTGAATAACCTAACCTCAATTCTAATACAATCACTGATGCTAATATTAAATAGTCAATCCTACCTTGTTGCAGTCTGAAGAATCACGCACTAATATTCTAAATACAATCTTGTATTTACTTGTGTGCACTGGTATGCACCTTGGTTCTCTATATCTTTATCAATTGTAACTTCTAATCAGCTCCACGTATCTTTATACAAACTTGAACCACGGACTATATTAACATTTCTCTACTTGCCACAAACTGCCATCAATTGCCATACATTGCCCTCTCGCTTACTCTAAGTTTCGATATTTAAAAGCTTGTTAATTTGCATCTTTCATTCACACTTCACTTCTTGGATTTAGTTGAAAAAGAGTTGCCATTAATTCTGGCCCAAGGAACCCAATGGACATGTTAAAGAAAAGACGCGTGAGCCCGTCACAAGTGGTGTGCTAGCTTAGGTGTCATCATCGTCACTTCGTCAAGATCCAAAAACTCGAGGTCTGTCACTAATGGTCCTCACTCCTGTGCAGAGCGCGACGTCAGAAAATAATCAAATCCAAACCGACCGCACTGGATCACTCCTATTTTACCCTCCATTTGGAACCTATGTGGCAAGCAATCCCGCTGGAGGATATCTACCAATGGACTCAGTTCATGAAGTCACATGATAGAAACAAACACGTGTTTTCCATTGAATTCAAAACAAACATTAAACTAATTGTACTTGTTGTTCTATTTGTAAAACTCAGATGAAATTTCAAAATTTTATATTTGGGTAAAGATGTTTAAATGTTAGGGGAAAATAAATTTCTTCAAAAAGATTACTTTTCAATTGAAAAAATTCATATTTTATGTTTATACTTTTAAATAAAATGCATTTTGTATATACAGATGTACTTCTTAAGAGAAAGTTTCTGCCAATGAGAGCAAAACTTGGCAACACGGGAGCGGGTGAACTGATTTGCTGCAAACACTAGATAGTTTTTAGCGTGTGACTATGACGTCGCATGAGTTTTTGAATTGATTGGCTAGATTAACGTGGTTTTCACTATCATGTGACTATGACGTCACATGAATTGAGCCCATTCTGCGAATCAATGCGCAGCCTGGTAACAGCTTGTGTAAGGGATAGCTTATTAATTATTATTATTGTTGTTATTATTTGGTCTTTTGCAGCTGTATATTCTTAAAAACATTCATTATTTACTATGATGATATTATTATTTTTTTTGTTTTCAATACGTATACATCACATTCATCAGTAGCGCACACAGAAATTTTTCAGGGTGGGGAGGTCCAGGATCATAAGTCCACCATTCTCGTATCATGCTTCAATACGCCGCCTAACATATTCTTTTGATTTTGTCAATTTTGGGGAACAAAAAACAATAAACTATTAATTATTGAATAAATAGTTAGTATTTAATTAATAAAATTAATTATTAATAAAATACTTAATTAAATTTTACACATTCTACATACATAGGATTATAATCAACCGAAATAAAAATACAAGGCTAGGGGGGGGGTCCAGAGCCGAGGACCCCCCTTGTGTGCGCCAATGACATCCACCGATTTTTGTTTCATAAAGACAGTTCCTTTTTAGTGTGTCGTTTTTTATGCTATACACTCAATTTATTTTTCAGAAGTACAACCTGTTTTTTTTAAATATGTCTAAATTGAAAAATAGGTGTTATACTTCAGATTAACATCAATGTTTTAAGTAGATAAAAACTTTGAATGTGCATATTGATATCGTTTAATATGAACTAATAATTTTTTAATAAGTAACTTATCTTCTGATTCAATTCAATAGATTACGTTTGAACAATCATATTTATGAACGAGATTCCATGCATAGATGTTGAACTGAATTTTTAACTTTCAATCCGTTGTCAGGTGTCGCCCTATATCTTAGGATTTAACTAAATCTGATCCACTGACTCCTCTGTCATTATGCTTTAAATTTCTCGCCTACACCTAACGAGAGAGAGTGCTTTATGCGCCAATAATTAATCAATAGGACGTGTCCCGTCTATAGTTGCAGCCATTGATTAGGCCTCACTCCCAAAGGAGACAAGTACAGGAGGAAGTGTTTGGGATTAATTAAGATAATTATGGAATTATTTAATCTTTTATTTGTATTCTGTATTGGGAATGAACTCCTGCAATACAATTCTCGAACTCTGTGTGTGAAGATGGTTTTTTTAAAATTAATTGCCTGTATTTTAAAGGAAGTAAATTTCATATAAGTATTTATCTGTGAATATAAAAATAAATAAAATACACTGAAGCGGGTTATGGAAAAAGATATGAATTGCATTGATCAAAGAGTGCTTAAAGATTTTTTACAAATTTTAGGAATGATTTTAGCATTACGTTACGTTTAATATTTCTAAAGTGACCCAGACTGTATTATTTGGCATTTAAAAACATATTTATATAATCGTGTTTGCATTTATGCAAAATAAATTCAATAATGAAGCCATCGAAATAAGGGTAGTTTATTTGAAATGTTATCTGTGTTTGTTATAAATTAGAAAAATATGAATAGTAATATATATTACTAAATTTTTTGTATGCTAGGTATTTTTCTTTCTATTGAAAAAAATATATTTTGAGTACTGCGCGCGCGCAAAATAATCCTTGTTATAAGTTTTACAGAAAAGTTTACCCTTATAATTCCAGTGTAGATTTAGTTTATAACGATATTTTTTTTTAAAAAAAGTAGTTTGGTTTATAAAGAAAAATAAAATCTATTAATATAAATACGTCTAATGGATTTTTTAAAAAAATGTAAAATAATAATTGAATTCCAAATAATTACAGTATAATTGAATTCCAGTTCAATGGTAATAGTTTTCGTTTTTAAAGTTGATTTTTGAATTAAATTCAATTGATTCCTTATTTTCTAAATTACTTGAAAAATGATTAATCTTAAAATTTAAAATTGTTTAATGCCTATTTTAATGTTGCCTAATTTTTTAAGCAATTTTTGTAGTATTTTATCATGGTTTTCAGTTTTAAGAAAAAAAGTTCTTTGTAATTGAGAATCAAAATTAAAAATGAACTAATGGTCGATTTCGTAAGCTAAATAAGATAAAAAATACCTTAAAGTTTTAAATAAATACATGTATAAAATTTCTTTAATCATGAAACTTCCATTGCCTTCCTTAGACATTATAAATAAATAATACTATCCTTTCTTCTCAAATGTATGGAACATTAAAACCAACACACACACACACAATACCAATTTTCATTAAAGCACATTTACTTTGAAAGTACTTGTACGGACTTGTTAAAACAACAAAACCGTTCTTTTAATCTCATTAAAAGGCTGAATGATTGAGTAAAACTAAAGCCGTGAGATGCATTGTTTCTGCATTAACTGGACCTTCAAGTCTAATGTTTATCCGTCAGCCCGCCAAATGTTACCTGTAAGGGCGTGCTCTTTGTGCAATACATTTCGATTACTTAAACCTGGTTTGATAGCAAAGATTGGCTGCTTAAGTTACATTTAAGTGACGTTTCGGTGTAATCGCTTCGAGTTTATCCCTGGTGTTTAATGATGCTCTTTATTGATTGCATGAACCATTTAAACAGCCTAACGTATTGATTGCACGCTGTATTTAAATGGCTTAACGTTCTGATGCACGTTGTTCCATTGCACTGATAAGCCTAGCCTCCTTGATTGAAGTTAGAAGTAAATAGGGTTGAGTGTGAGAGGATTGAGTTTAAGGCATCTAATTCACTGCGTTGGATATATGTCTTCACTGCCGGGTGCATTCATTTTATGATCACGCACAGGCTATCCACCTGGTTACTGAGCTTACATTCGCAGTTCTTGGTGGGAAAAGCTCGTTTAGAATTACTCGCTCGAAATTAGTGGAGCTTGATGAGTGTTTATGAGCTACACCTGCTTCTCTCAATGAAACTTTGTCTCAACCAATTGAAATATAGTACTAGAAAGATGATTATACTCTAAATTGAACACTGAAAGTACTAAAATAAATGGATCAATGTTTAGAGAGAGTTTTATTTACGCCGCACTATAAAGTTGCACAAGGTCTATTCGTGACGGACGTAATTTTGAACTATGTCAAGTGATGAAGACGACACCTGAGCTGGCACACCTCTCTCCTAACTTCCACTCCACACCAATGGGAGGACGTTTGAGCTTCGACACATTTAATGGGCTGCGATCCCCTCTACACGGCAGGTCTTCAGCGATACTAGCCACAAACTCATGACGCACCGGCTACGAGTCCATGACCTTGACCACTATGCACACCGGCCACTTGATCAATGTTTAACCCCTTAACTACCGATTAAAAGTTATGCTTGTAGCTCTCTAGAGCCACCATTTTTCACATAAATGCGCGTAAGCGGTGTATTAAGGTGTAAAGAAAAGGGCAATTTGTTTTTTTAAATTTCATATAATAAAGATAACATATATCGCTGACACAAAGCGAACGGCTCGTACAGCCTCTTTGGTACCTTTGCTTTTACGTTCTGCCCAGAATAATATAATTATACCTAATAATTTAAATAGCAGCATCTAGCGACATACAAAAACCATAATATTTACTTAGTCTGAATTTTAAGGCCTTGAAAATATTAATAATTCATCATTGATGTTTAGTGTAAATTCTCTGAATTAAATTGTTCATTAGAGTCAGGAAGACAATTGTATGGTTTACTGTGTAAGCCTCTCTGATACTATTTGTTAAAACTATTTTTTTTCTATTTTATTGATAGAAATTAATACAAAGCAAGGGTGTAAACAAGATGCACTACGTTTTCAGTTTTAAATCTGAGAAGTATTTAGCTATGATTTTTTCCCCACAAAACAGACATGTTTATGAAAATATTGCATGCAATTTGTAATTTTTTAAGTTTAAAGAAATGTAAGTAAGAATAGCAAAATATTCTTTTCAAAACATCAAACATCTGGAAATCTAATGCCATTTTGGGGGAAGATTATTTTAAAAGAAATTCTTTAAAAATGCCACTGAAACAGACTTCATAAGTACATTCTCATGTAATTGAATTAAACAAAGTTTTTTCTCTCTGCAGAAGGAACTAATTAATTTTAGAATTTGGAGGATGAAATTATAAAAATGGTATTTTAATTTAGAGAGAATTAAAATTCCATGGAATGCGAAGGAGACAAAAAAAAACAGAAAAACACAAAATACTTTTATTTATTTATTTCCCCCCATGTTTAAGAAAATGAATAAAACACGCATTTACAAATTACATGCATACGGAATTATTTTTGCGTGTTGCATAAGAGAAACATGACAAAATAAAACTTGCATTTTGCAAATAAATAAAATGCAAAAATTCTAATTTAATTTGTTTTGGTATTATCAGTAATCAAATACACTAAAAATACTTTTTAGAAATAAAAATGGAAATCACATAAATTTTTACATCCATTATCAAACAGTTTGTGCTAATATCTACGAAAAACAATAATGCCTTTTAAAACAATGTTTTTTGACGTTAACCATTTCGTTTTGCTGTATATGTGTAGCATATAAATATAATCTTTGTTAATTAAAATATATAAAATATCTCTTTTCTCCTTTTTTACAGAAATATTGTCTACAACATCAGTCTTTCAACTCTTCAAGAGCAAAAGGTAAGCTTTGCAATTCTTTGTTATAAAATTTGTTTTTTCTTTTAAGTGTCAAATTATGGATTAAATCCGATTTTTAACATCAAATTTAAAAAAAAGATAAGGTACATTTTTTCAATAAATACTTTTGAAGGAAAAGAGAGAAAAAAGCAATAGTTTTTATTAGATATAATTATATTTTAATAATACAACTGTGACAAATAATCGGACTAGTCCAAATTATTTTTTAAAACAATGTACAAATACATTTTATAATCCCTTTCAACGTACTCCCCTTCCTTATCAATACACAGTTTCATACGAGTTTTCCACCGTCCTGTTCAGAGCTGTGGTTCATTAGGTGAACCTTAAGCAAATGGGCCGTTTTTATCTTCACCTCTTCTACATACTGAAACTGTGTTCCCATCAATATATTTTTCTCTTTAAGAAACAGGTAGAAGACGCATGGTGCGAAATCTGGTGAGTACGGTGTAATATCGAGCACAGTAATGCGTTTGTTCGTATAGAACTGTTTTACAGAGAGCACTAAGTGCACCGAGGCGGTGCAAAATCCATGTGTTGTTGCTCTGCAGATTTAGCCTTTTTTTCCTCGCTTATTCTCTAAACTTTCCCTGAGCCTCAATGCAGTACTACTCGTTTGGTCTCGAAGTACCTATTCAATCATAATGATGACATTAATATCGAACTAAAAGTATTAGCATCACCGGTTCTTGATGTCACAGATCGACAAGAACGTTCATCATCTTCAGCAACCTCCTCAGCTTCCAAAAGTCATTTGTGCCATTTAAAAATTTGACTATGTGACGTGAAATTATCTCCAAACACTCCTTTAAGGCTGTCTAAAAAGTATGAGTTAAAAGTATGAGAGATTGAACTAAACACGAAACACATTTTTAGATAGAAAAAAAGGCCTACATTTCTTTGGAAATTTGTGTAATATTATAACTCATACCTCTGTGTAACAATATAGTGTTTTTAAAAATGACAAAATTTTTCATAAAAACTTTCTTTTTTATAATTCGTGAAGGCATATATAGCTCATTTAACATTACGGTATAGGAGAAAAAGCTCGGAACACATTTTATTCCAGAAAAAAATGAATAAACTCGGTTAAAAACGGGAAGTATAATAAAAAATTATGCTCTCAAAAAAAGGATAGTGAAGCCAGAATATCATATTAATATTTCATTTCTTTTATATCTGAAAAAATGTTCCAAATTCGGGTCCTGTTCTTTAACATTAACCGAAGACAGCCTTAACAATTTAAAACATTGGATTTTTTTTTCTTTCTTTTTTTTTGAAATTTTCAGGGGGAATTTCAAATGTGTGCGCAGCTCGATATTTATGTTTATCATGATCGCAATATTTCGACACACCGTCTTTCTCAAACATGGATAAAAAACAAACTGAGTTAAAGTGAGGGATGGAATAACGGGCCACAAATACCGGAAAGATCAAGGTCAACTATATTCCGTTCCCACTCTTTCACACCAACCCTAACAGGCTGGGGTGTGCGCAGTTGGAGAATTTAAAAGTCGCACCTTATATAGGCAAACGTCTGTAGAGCCACAGCCATCTATCCAAAGAGCCACGGTTGGCCAATCCTTGTCCTTAGGCATTCTGCTGAATAAAAAGGCTACTACAAATGTAATTGACGAGACTGGTAAAGAGTATTAGATTTATAATAAATGACCATCAAAAATATTGCTTGATACTCGATTTATTACTTATTAATTAAATACCTATAGACTAATTTTAATAGCACACTTTTGCATATAAGCTTTAATAATACTATATATTAATAGATTCTGATTAATTTTAAAGACAATGTATCAAATATATGAGCCGTGCTGACAACTTTTCTATGAGTTTTCAGTGTTTTTTATACGTATGTGTTTGCTTGAATTTATTTTTATCCCAATTCATTCCCGATGTAATTTTTGCATTTAAATTAGGCCTGGTATAATCCCACCAGACTCTACAAAATCGTTCGAAGAATAAACCTTCCACCCAACTTGTTAGCCAACTCAACATCTTAACGTAATTGTTCACACAGTGCTTCTTACTTTCTAGGTAACGTTTTATTTGCGAACTATTCTTGAGTTCAGCCGTTTTCCAAGACATCCAATTACACAGATGCAACTAATTTCTTTTCCTGGGGCTTCCCTTTTAAGTGAGACAGGGGCGCAATCTGTTAAAACGCTACAAACGAGTTGACTGATCCATGAATAAATACGCTCTTGTTGCTTAATCGCTAATCAATGCTAATTTATGCGTCGGGTGGTTGTAAATTGACGCGTGAAGTACGCTTCTGGTGATTCCAGCCACCCCTTGGGTTAAAAGAGAATCCTTGCAGGAAAAAAAAGTAGTGAATATGCGCATAGTAATGCATTTTTATTTGGATTGGATCTTTTTTTCCAAAGTGGCTTAGGAATTAAATTTAAAGGGTTTGATTTGAGTTTCTGCACTGCTTTTAGATAGCAGAAACTTTTATGAATGACATTCATTGCTAAGAGGATATTTTTGCTCTCAAATGTTTATTTATGAGTGATAACAAATTAATGCATACAGATTCAAATTCGTTGTTTGTTATTGTTTTTAAGAATTTTCTTCATACTGCCATATTAGTTCGAATGAATTGAAAAAGTATTGTCCTCCCCCTTCCTACTTCCTTAATTTAGAATTTTCTTTACTAAGTGCAAAATCAAATTGTTTATTTATAGGTGACATTTTAATTTTAATTTGTTTTTTATTTGAATTACTCAAAATGAGAAAGAATAATCACAATTTAATAATTAAAATATTATTTTTTAAATTCGTCAAAAATAAATTCATGTGATATTGATTTTTATCTTAATTTCATTCTGAAAAAATAAATTTGTTTTTGATAACTCTGTCGTATCGAATATAAATTAATAAAATCCAACATAATAAAAGATATTAAATAATAATTCCTGTACCTAATTGTGTTTTTCTAAGAGCGTGGAACCATTGAAGAAGCAATAAAACATTTTTATGTTTGAGATTTTTGATATTTTCAATATATGAACATTTTTCTTTTGATAAATGTCCTGGGGGTCCGGACCCCCCAAAGCCCTTGATTTATTTTCGATTAATTATAATTCTAAGTACATAGAACGTAAAATTTAATTAAGTATTTGTTATTAATTAATGCTAATTATTTATTCAATAATTAGTTTTTTACTGTGTTGTGTTCCCGAAAATCGACAAAATCAAAAGGAGCATGATACAATAAAGGTGAACTTTCGACCCCCTTGAAAAATTTCTGTGTGTGCCACTGAATATGACGTACATATTCAACTGACGAACATATTAATTTTCATTTTTCCACTTAAAGTCTATTAGTAGTATTTGAGAAAAATCTTTGAAACTGAATTTTAGAAAAAAATACAACCCTTTTTTACTATGTTCTTATTTTGAAACTTTTATTTTAGAGAACATGTTTAGTTACAATGTGATAAATTCTCATTACATGCTATTCTTTGTCTTGGTATGATATATGACCTTAGATGTAGGATTTAATGCTTAGAAAATTATTACCATTGATTTTAAGTTTAAAAAAATGGAAAAATAGTAAAGTATTCAGTAAAATATATGTGAAATTCATTATTTTTTTAATAACATTTCAATCCTTCCATACACACTTACTCTAAAATCGATGTAAACTTTTTCATATCATATACATGAAAACTTTAAAAATTTAATTATAAAAGCAAAATATCAAATTGAAAAAGCTTACAAGAGCCCATGATCCAACTGACGTACATTTTACAAAGTCACACTCCAAAATTACGTCATACGCAGAAGGCGTTTCCTAAATAACAACTCTACAACAACGAAAGGAGAAAAAAAACCAGCGCCATAATTCTATTCTTTAATAAAACTAACCCCACTCCTCGTCAACATCCACATTGTCACCCAAGGGTCTCATTTGCATGTTCATAATACCGACCCTTCTTTCTGTCGCTGTAGGTGGCAATACGTG
Source organism: Trichonephila clavipes (assembly GCA_019973935.1). Taxonomy (NCBI): domain Eukaryota; kingdom Metazoa; phylum Arthropoda; class Arachnida; order Araneae; family Nephilidae; genus Trichonephila; species Trichonephila clavipes. The sequence goes on along the minus strand of BMAU01020258.1, from coordinate 356,265 downwards.
GTTGTCGAATGTGTTTTAAAATTCATAAGCTTCCCCCTTTTACTGCCCCATAATTTCATTATTTCATTATAAACCCCCACCATGGACTAATGAGATTAGGTTGTGAAAAGATGAGCTGGGGAAAGATTGGTTGTAGGCTTCAAAACTTCAGCAAATGAACTGCATATGGGGATCAAGTTTTTTAAAGAAAGAGAACATTTGAAATGTTGTGTCAGAGTTGAATATGATGTCAATTTACCGAGCGTTGTTTTGAGGAAGCCTTTACTAAATTATGACGTAGGTTTACTGTTTGACTCCACATATAAGTAACTGTTCATTGTTTCTACTGATGCATTTCTATGGAATTCGGTTCTTCTGTTTAAATAATTTAATATAACACAGAATCTAGAAATTAGGATTAATACTACCCAATCTTTTGTATTGCTTTTAATGAAAGAGGATGGAGGGTAAAAAGTGTCCGCCGTTTTGATCTCAGTTTTTAAAAAAATTAAAAATTCTACTAAAAAAAGAAAATAATTTTCTGCGAGAGACATTTATTTTATTGAAAACTAATTGTTCTGATTTTAATCCGTAAGATATAAATTATTATTAAGTAAAGCTTGTAAAAACTTTTGAGTTTTGTTTCTTTTTATTTCTATTTAAATCGACTGAATTGCTTCGTTTTTAAATCAAAGTTATTTTGAATTTCGAGTTGTTGAATGACTTATTGAATATATATATATGCACTGCTCAAAACAATTAAAGGATATTGTAAGTTTTATATAAAATAAAGATATAAGCGGAATTTTTTTTGCCGAAAATAGAAGAAGAGAATCACAATTGCAAATTTTTCTGATTTTCAAACTGTGGAGTATGCTAATTTTAAGTTCGACGTCAAAAACGTCGCTTCAGCGGCAGCGAATGAAATTTGATTTTCAACTGAAATGAAGACAAGGATGATCGGCATTCAGTGACTGCTTTGTTTCATTGAGTACGATGTCTTAGCGAAGTCATTTAACCGATTCAGAAGGTAGGTTAGAAGGGGGCAAAACTCAAGCCTAAGTAGCGCAAGCCATTGGAGTGTCACAAAGTGTGATTTCCAGGATCTGGAACCGCTTTTTGGAGACTGGAAGTACAGGCCGAAGACCAGGACAAGGTCGTAGAAGGGCAACAACGGCCAATGAAGATCGTTATTTAGTGTTAACGGCTCGGAGACACCGAAATATGAATGCTACTCTTCAACAACACCTTCATTTGGCTACTGACACCACGGTTTCAACTCATACTGTCCGAAACCGGCTCCATGGTGTAGGTCTGTATGCTCGCCAACCGATGGTATGTGTTAGACTAACATCAATGCATCGTCGCGTCCGCAGGGAGTGGGCAACAGAGCATGTGAACTGGAGGAGAAATGAATGGAGCAATGTTCTTTTTTCTGACGAGTCCCATTTTTATGTTCATCCGGATAATAGGCGTATTTTCATCTGGAGGGACCGTGGCAGTAGGAATAATCCTGCGTTCGTGCACGAAAGTGTCAGATTTGGCGGTGGGGGACTGTTGGTGTATGGTGGCATCTGCATTGACGGGCGCACATACCTCTACATCATTCGAGATGGACCTCTGACTGCTCGCCGATTTAGGGATGAGATCCTCAGACCTATTGCAGTCCCTTACGCTGCAGCAATCGGAGATGACTTCATTTTAATGGACGATAACTGCAGGCCACATCGTGCTAACCTGGTGGAGGATTTCCTTTTCGAGGAAGGAATCGTACGAATGGAATGGCCAGCGTGTGTTCTCCAGACATGAATACAATAGAGCACGTTTGGGACGCTCTAGGAAGACGAGTTGCTGGCCGCCAACCACCCCCACAAACTCTCCAAGAACTGGAAAGAGCTCTTCTGGAAGAGTGGGACAGAATACCCCAACTCGTGATTAATAGCCTCATTGACTCCATGCCTCAAAGGTGGTGAACGTTGCTGGCCGTCCGTGGAAACTATACCCCCTACTAAAAAGGATTTCCTTTGAAGGAAACACCTTTTCTTATTCTTTTTTTGTCATATGCACAAATTGTGTTTTTTTCCTTTTGTACACAAATGCGCAATAAAATGCATTTTTTTTTCTGCCAAACATGTGTAATTTATTCTCATATAACCTACTACGTCTGTAGATCATGTATCAATCAGCTAAAAAAGTTTCCCAACCACAAGATCCACCTAAAACCGCAATATCCTTTAATTATTTTGAGCAGTGTATATACATATATATTCATTCATTTACTTATTTATATATAAGAAAAACTTTTTCAGAGGAATCGTATTCTTTTGGTAGGTGATATTACTTTTTCAAACTTTTTTTGATAATATTTTTATTCAAATGGACCTAACGATTTAAATAATTCTGATAAAATATATTAATAGATGTAACAGATTTGGGCATTAATTATACTTTTATTAAGATAAAAAGTGGAAGAATGTATTTATTCCAGGGTAGTATTGTATCACTTTATATGCATTTAATAATCGTGCAAATTTGGTTTTTACTTGTTCATTTTTTTAATACACACACACAGAAGAAAAAAAATTCAAATTATACTTTTAGGATCTACATATTCCTTAAATATTGATTTTTCATTATTTACCTATTATATATAACAATATGCTCAAATATTGATATTTTTTAGAAAAAGCAAGGAAACATCTAAAAATTCACTGTATTCGTAAATATGCTTATCAAGTACTAATCGTCAAGTGCTCCATGGAAAGCAAATTCTTAACGATTATTATTTTATTATTATTATTATTAACTAAGCTGGGAATTCTTTCCTTGAAACCTATTTTGAGCAACGTGTTTTCCTCTTGGAAACAGAAAATAGATAGAAAATCAGCCCCGGATGTATCAAAGCTATTTTTAAATGAATAAGTATGTGTTTTGTTAGATCACTTATATCCTTATGTGATAATATGACCCAAACTACCACTGTTTCATTTAAAAGTATGTCAAAAGTTATAAGGTTTACTTATCGAAAATATATCGCTACAGATGCGCAATATCGGTTTTTATTTACTGAATGCAGCGTTTTTATTCTTGAAGCAATAAATCCATTCTTTAAACGGAGCAGTTCAACATACCTTCAGATAGGGGTGTAGAGGAACAGATAGTTTTCTTAAAAAGATAAAAAGGCAGGAGATGGAAAATATTTTTCCTTCCGCCGACATTTTTGACATTTCCTCCTTTATGAAAATCCATTCGATACCTTACCCGAGGATTTATTATTATTATTTTATTTCGCTGATCCCCCTGATCGATTGATGGTCCGAGACGTCCTGAAGTGACCCTCGAATTCGTGTCCGGCATGCGATTGGTCTAAATGGAGGGTCACGTGAAAGACACCTGATGCCCCTCCGGTGCGTCGTTAAAGAAGTGCGATCCGAAGAAATGAAAACTGGGCCCTGCGAAAGCGGAAAAGGACCCCCCATGTTTTATGCAAGACGCGTCTCGGGCGAGATTTTCCCGACTACATTTTAGAAAACTTTCATTTTCTCGCCGGGATAGGGGAACCTTTACTAGATAAGATTGGTCAGATTCAAGGACCGTTGCATATAGCTATTTGAAATGGCAACTGTCTTAAATTTTGACTAGAGTAACTGTTACTTGAACTTCTTATTTACAGTTTTAAACCCCTTATATATTACTTAAAATCAGACATACCATCCAATTAACAGTATGAAAAAGTAGGTAATTACTTTTTTCTAATTATATTTTAGAAAAATTTCCGCATGCAGAGTCACATACAGAGCCCGACAGTTTTTGTTAACACACAGAGTCCTATATTCGTTTATAATGATTGGATGAAAACAGAATGTTAGATCCCATATTAGTTAGACATGTGTCCCTGTCTCCTTATTTATAACTAAAAATTATATTTATAATTATATCAGCAAGGCGATGTTAGATTTATCATTTTAGTTGAAGCCCAGTGGTTTCCACACCACAGGTCCGGGTTTCAAATTCCGGGCTGAGCAAGGTCGACTCTCAGACTTTCATCCCTTCAGTGGGTCGATAAATGACTACTAAGCTTACTTGGGAACTGAACAGTGAGGCTTTCGCGTCAGACTGACCACTTGACCGAAACATCTGCACATGCACCGTAGCGCCGAAGATCACGAAAGCTGAGATTAACACAAGATGCCTTGGCCCTCATGGGCTGTTGTGCCACTGTGTTCAGTACAGTTATTAAGTCATCTACAGTATGTATTTTGCAACGTTTGATCTTGCGCAGTGTATCTCTTAATCAGTGGTGCGCACCATGGGTCCGGACCCTCCCCAAAGTCCTTGATTTTTTTTCGATTGATTATATCTAGTACGTAAAATTTAATTAAGTATTTGTTATTAATAATTAATATTATTAATTAATGTTAATTACTCATTCAATATTTAATTTTTTACTGCTTTTTGTTCTTGAAAATCAACAAAATCAAAAGAATATGTTTGACGGGGTATTGGAACATGACATGAGAATAGTGGACTTTCGACCCTGGAATCCCCTCCTTTGAAAAGTTCCTGTGTGTGGTATTGCTCTTAATGCTTTCAGAGTCAAACTAATATTTTCGTATCTTCAGAATCATCTACTTTACAATGCCCCTTAAATATTAGTTTATTGTTCTGCAATTGTGGTATGGGAAATTTGATACATACATCAATCACATGTAATTTTGAAATTAACAATCGTGTTAATTAGAATTTTTACGCATCCACGTTTCCGAAAAGTTTTAATTTTCATACAAAAACAGGTTATTTGTACTGGATTGAAACAGTGAGTTTAATTGAACACATATTTTTATACAAATATACGTTGATGTAAAGAAATCGATAATTTCATCCATTACTGGATTCAATTTCGTTAGATATAGAGATTGGATGAATACTGCATTTAAACTAGGGATAAAAAAAGTTTTCTGATCATAAAAAAATCAAATGAAGTGGATTTGCTTCATACAATTTTAAACCCCAAGCTAATGAAATATTTTTGAGTAATATGTTATCTGATTGATTCGAAACTGTCCATAAACATTTTTAAATATTAAAAGAATTATTTGCGAAGGAACTACTTTTACTGGAGGGGTTATATTTTTAAAAAACGCAAACAATAAAAAATAAAAACCGGGAAATTTATCCTAAAACTTAAAAATCTGTTGGTTTATGGGGGGATTTAAATCCTCCAATCCCTACGCTACTGTGTGTGTCAGAGAGAGAGAGAGAGAGATCACTTTTCAACCTTATAATTTTTCATCGTACCTCATAAATTCATTTTTAAAAGTCTCGGTCATAGCTATCCAGTCTCTTATTATGTGCTGAAATAGAATCTGCAAATAAAGCAGTACTCTAATGCTGTTATTCGTTTTTTTAAATAAAAAATGCAGTTTTTTTTAATTTTATAGAAATAAAATATTATGGAATATTTGCAACGAGTAAGTAAACTGACCGTTCATTAACTTATGCAATGCCGTAACAACTTCAAGGCAACAATAACAAACCTACAATAATTCACAAACAATTCAAAGTGAAGGGGGCTGTGTGTGTTCATCAGGGACTGAAAAATATAATATATTCTGCCGGTCATTTGGTGGTCAGCCCAGTTTCTAGCAAAGCGTCTTTTCGTGATTTTTTTCAATATCTCTGAAAACAATAGAACAAACGATCAGTTACATCCCATAACGCATCATTGGTCCCTTCTACCCCACCCCTTCCTCTAAGAATAGACCATTTATCCTTGTCCGGAGATTTTGTTCTCGCACTTTCCTTCCCTCCCTCCTTCACTTGATAGCGTTCCCTTCCTTAAAAAAGAACCTTCCCCTTTCGAACAAAAAGAATAAAAAAGGGGGGGATTGTCTCAGGCGATCAAAACACTTGTCACACAGATTTATCGTTCCTTTTCATGGAATGGCGGTTCTTTGTTATTGTAGGGCCACTTCCTACTTGCATCTGTTTCGTTTGATGTTTCTATCGTTCGGGAACAGTTTTGATGCTTTGCTTATTTTCTTGCCCAAAATGAGGCCTGTGTTTTTCGAAGAACTTTTTCCCGGATTCTCAGACGCCTCCACTTTCCTACCAGCTGTTGAGATGTGCAATGGTTAAGAACATTGTACTGCCGTAGAGTATTTGTTTTTGGGCGGCAGAAATTTTCTAGTGGATTTTTTTTTCGTGTAAAAAATCAATAGCACAGCAAATCAATTGATATTTGTGGCTGAAATCATTTGTGTAAAATATTGTATTATCCATCCATTTTTTCTCTCTTTGAAAAACTTTTAAATATGATATACACTGGCTCTGAGGAGACCCTGTATCAAAATTCCTTCAAGGCTCTTTTTTAGATATGACAGCTCTCTTACTGGGATTGTCGTTACACAAGTTGGGGCCCCTGTAGCTTGGGGGCCCTGTATCATTTATACGGCTGATATAGAGGTAGCTATGCCCCTGTATCTAATTCTTGGTGTTTTTTTTAAATGTAATTTGAATATTTAAAATTTCATTCGAATATATTTCAGTTAAAATAATTGTTGATGAATGATAAAGAAGTTGAGTTCTTATTCCGTTAAGTTTTGCCGTAGGAAATGTGATCTACTGCAACCAAATTGAACTGCTGGAAATTTAACCAAACTTCAACAGTTCTCACATGGCCAGGGTCATCTTAAGTCCCAACTGGGCCCAAAGCTTTGGCCTTGGTGAGGGCCTCGTCCCGTTCTTGACTCGACTTCAATAAGATCAGGATTCTGATGGATTTAATAGTTGAATGTTATACTGAACTGAAAGTGCCACAACAACTCATGAGAGCCAAGGCCTACTGTGCCTATTTCAATTTACGTGACCTTAGGCTCTGGGGTGTATGTGTAGATGTTTCGGTCAAATGGTCAGTCTGACGCGAAACCTCAAGTGTTCAGTTCCCAAGCAATCTTGATGCTCATTTATCGACCCACTGAAGGGAATGTGAAAGATTCAGTCAACCTTGTCCAGCGCGGGATTTGAACCCCGAACCTGTGGTGTGGAAGCGAGGTACACTACCTCTAAGCCACTGGGTTTATATAGTTGAATGTTATTCCCAGACTCCTCCGAAAAACTGCGAGCCAACTACATGCCAAATGGCAACGGCGGCAAGACTGCATTATTATGTAATGATCGCCGTCCATGTCTTTACATTTAAATTAGGGCCTACCGCCATATACCATCGTTACTCATTTAGTCGAAAGGTGGTAGTTGGTCGCTTTGGTTTGAATCTAAATTTCTGAGATTGTGTTAAGATACATATTTACTTGTGATGGATTACCTTTTGTACAAACGCTTGACAACACATACTATATACTATCTATTCAAAAGATTTACAAGTGGGACCTACTTTTGCATAGAGTTCAAGGGCTCAAGAAATCTTAAGAACGTCTCTCCATGTGGCGGACTGAAGAAGTTTATAATATACTTCTTATACGATTTTCCTCACACTTCTTTTCTCTTTCATCTTACATATATATATATATATATATATTTTCTGTTGCATAAAAATTCATGTAATTAAGAATTCTTATCTTAGTGACATACTGAATAATATAGTAAACCATTGAGAGTGAATGTAAGTCGAATGGAGTGCTAATTAACACAAAACAAAAATACATTGCCCGTCAATATTATTTAGAGAAAAAAAAGAAACAAAAAAAAGGAAATGCTGTAAAAATTCGTTTATTACTCAAATGTTCATCAAATTTTGATGTTCAATGGAACGAATTTCAAATAAAATTTACTCTTCGTTCTCTGAAATAATACGAAGATGGTATTATTTATATGTGAATCAATAAGAAATCATCATTTCTATAGTCTGCGTTCTTGAATGGGTTTGTGAACGAAGAATTCCATTTATATAGAACAGGGGATACATTCATTCTCGTTTACAGAATGACGGGAAGAAAGAAATCTCTCTGTGATTTGAAACTATAGACGTACTCAGAAATCGTGCTTTTATCATACGTTTTTAACTTAATGCTACTGCTTTTCGAGTTGGCTGTTTCACGGGCATTAGTCGCCAGAGAGAAGGTTACCATACGAAACACTTGGCGACGGTCAAAGGCATTTTTTTTTCTTTTTCTTTCCAAAAGTTCACTAAAATTCTTCGAAGATCAGCATTATATCTTATTACAAATATAGTTCTGTTTTGATTCTTGATATAGAAGCATCTATAACCTTAGGAAGTTAATAATTTTAAAAAATAGAGGTTTATGAAGTTAGCCTTTTTATATTATTGCTTTTGTGATATTTCCAGAAACTCAAAACTGTTCCTCCGAATTTCTGTCTAAAGTTTTTATGATTCTAAATATAAAACTATTATTTATTCATACATTTGCTTAAGGTTAATACGTAATTTCCAATTGTAGACATAAGAGAAAAAATTTATATATATTCTTATCTCTTCTATCATTCTATCCTGCAATATTATTCATATTTATTAGCTTATAACTTGATCATTTTTACTTCTTCATGTAACAAATGAAATTCAATTAAATGCATTTAAATTTTGTCAAAGCATTTGAATTAAAAACATTCGTAACCACTTGATTTAAAATGGATACACAAAGTATTAATAAACGTTTTACATTAAATAAATTTGCATTTAGTTTTTTTTAAATGTATAACTGAATGTGCTAGCAAAAAATTCATTGTAGTACTTGACGCATCTGTAAATCATTTTGCTATTTTTTTCGATTTGTTAAATAAGGCCATCTTTGCGTTGAATTTTGGGCTAATTTTTTTTTATTATAACCATTCCATTATAAAACTCACTCTCAATCACCTCTAGAGGCCGTGGTAGACTAGTATGTGGCTGGAGAGTCGCAGGTTTGAGTCCTTGTGCCATTGAAAACTCGCCGTGTAGAGAGAGACAATGCACGTGAAATCTTTCGAGGTTCAATGTTCACCCGATGGTGTGGTAGTTAGGAGAGGGGGCGTCAGCTCAGACATCGTCCTCGTCGCTTGACCCAGGTACAAAAGTACGACTTCCGTCAGCAATACTCCTCGTGTTGCGTTATAGTGTGACATTAAGAGTAGCAGGACATGTTCGAAAGAATAAAATGCCAAAATTAAGAATCTTTGTTTATGGGACACATATTCTTAAAAATTTCTGATTGAGCTCTTTGTTTTGTGTGTGTGTTTTATATATAATGAAGGTATTTTAATCATTCTGTAGATATGCAAAAATAGTTTTTTAGTATTTTTTTTTGTTTAATTTAAGTTGGACATAATTTTTTAAGATCTTATAATACACGCTTATGTTTATAAGATTTACCATTTTTAAAAAAGGGTCTCTTAAACATGCAAAATACTTTGTGCGCGTATATAAAACAGTACGCAAAATATAGTGAACCTATTTTTTTAAGTAAAATATTAAGATAGTTTCCTTAAAATATTTATATACTACCTTTGCAATTTTGAAAATTTCTTTTTCCTCCTCTTTTCATACATAAAACTATATTTAAAAAAATATATGTACTTCTTCGACTAGAATAAAATAGGTTCCTGTATAGAAGCATACAAAATTTTGTAACCATATAGTCCAATAATTTTTCTTAAAAGTGTATCTAAAAGCAAATAAAATATGCTTTGGATTAAAAGTGAAAAAAACTAAATATTTGTAAACGATTTTTTGCATTTTGTCAGTTACTTCTTTCATATTTTAAGGTTATTTTATCAACGAACATAGAAGAGCTATACATTTTTAGATTCAGAAAAATATGCACTATTTTTTAATACTAAAATTGAAAAATCGATTGTTTGAATGCGTATGATTTCCTGGTTTTCTTAGTATAATTCTCACTCAGTCACCTATAATAAATGCATTTACTTGACCCTAATATGTGAATTTAAGTGAGCGCTTATATCCATTTTTCTAATATTAAGTAAATTTTTACAATTGACTCTTCTTGTAGCTCATTTACAAATGCATTCTATTAAAAAATAGTTGAGTCTCAAGTATTGTTAAAAAATTAATTCTGTTGTCGAATTGAGCACTGAAGCCATAAGTCGCCAAATATAGTAAAAGCTCTTCTTCTCTTATTGCACTTTGAAGGCCTTTTTCGAGGAGCGAGTGGAACAGAAATAGCTCATTCAGCTCGTTGTTTGGCTCCTATTATCCACATAATGAAGTCTCCGGATTTCTCTCGCTCAAGTCCAAAAGAAATCCCGAACTATAAAGTTTTAAAAAGAAGTCGCGACGAGAATCAAAAACCATTTTTTCCTTTTCTCTGCGGTGCATTTTATTTTAGATCGCATCCTAGAGACTGGCGATAGAGTTTATCTCCATTTTCGATTTTTTTTCGTTTCGAAGTAACAAGAAAGGAAGTGATGAAAGAAAATGTAGAAGATAAAACTAAAATAAACCCATGATGTGTTTTTATATATATATATATATATATATATATATATATATATATATATATATATATATATATTGTCACGGAGTTCGAAAGAAGCACACAGTTCAATTAAACAAACAATTAGATTTATTCTAACGCTGGGAGCTCGATACAACACTGGACTGAGAACATGCCCAACTGGCGATGAACTCTGCTTTTATACACTTCGGAATATTCGAGAAATAACCAGTATGCACTCTAAAGAATGATCTGGATTCATCTAGAACCTAGAGAAACAATACATTAAAAACGGAAACAAAATTCCAGTCTTTGGATAAATCTGCCGGGGCCGGGATTCGAACCCGAGACCTGAGGAAGTTCAGTCCAACGCTCTGCCAACTCGGCTATCGGGACTTGTAGCAAATTATGCGTGTGGCATTGCTCCCCTCGAAAAAGAAGACAGCGCCCCGCTCTCATTTTGTTCAAGGGTCTTTATTCTGGAACGAGTGATGGGTCCTTTGTATGATTCTTTGGGAGGAATATCCTCGGTTTCGATTTGCTCGGCGGGATCATGGTACGGTTTCATACGCAGTACATGGACAACTTCTCTTAGTTTTCTTTTTCGTGAAGCAGGATCAAAATCTTGTACTTCGTAAGTCACGGCTGATAAACGGCGTAGCACCTGATACGGTCCGAAATACCTTCTTAAGAGTTTTTCGGAGAGACCGACTTTTCTCACTGGAGTATAAACCCATACGAGATCTCCGGGAGCGTAGGATACCATTTGGTGTTTGGAATCGTAACGTCGACGATCTTTGTCTTGAGCTCTCAGAGTGTGCACTCGGGCTAGCTGTCGTGATTCTTCGGCTCTGGCTGCTATCTTGGTGATGTTATTGTCATCAAAATCGTTAGGACAGAATGGTAGCATTGTATCTAGTGTCGTTTCCGCTTCACGACCATGAAGTAAATAGAACGGCGTAAAACCTGTGGTCTCTTGTTTAGCGGTATTATAAGCGAAGGTCACAAATGGTAGAATTTCATCCCAATTTTTCTGCTCTTCATCCACATACATTGACAACATGTCGGCCAAGGTCTTATTGAAGCGCTCCGTCAGTCCATTTGTTTGGGGATGATACGCCGTTGTGAAACGATGATCAATGTTACACAAGTCGACGAGAGAGGAAACAAGTCTGGATCGAAAGACGGCTCCACGATCTGTGATAATTACTCGAGGAGCTCCATGCCTGAGGACAATTTCTTCAAGTAAGAACTTCGCTATTTCGTCGACTTCGGCTGTCGGCAAGGCTTTTGTTATTGCATATCGTGTTGAGTAATCCGTGCAGACTATTATCCATTTGTTTCCATGAGCAGACTTTGGAAATCTCCCAAGGAGATCAATTCCAATGCGATGGAAAGGAGCTATAGCTGGAGGGATGGGAACTAAACGTCCAGGTGGTCGTTGAGGAACGGACTTTCTCCTTTGGCACTCCCGACAATGCATGACATACCGAACGACATTTCGGTACATTCCCGGCCAGTAAAATCTCTTGCGTATCCTGTCATAAGTTTTCGCGAAACCAAGGTGTCCTGCGGTGGGGGCGTCATGAAAGTGCCTTAGTATGTCTGCTCGTAGATGTTTAGGAATGACTGGCAACCACAACTTTCCATCTGGATCAAAATTCTTCCTGCAAAGGATACCGTCGATAAATCTGAATTCTTCGTTTTTGGATGAGTTGCTCAAAAGTTTTAATTTCGCAAGGTCTTGATCCTTTTTCTGTTCCATCGCAAGGTTCATACTCGTCGTGACTGCTAAAAATTTGTCTGATGTTTCCGTTTCCTCTTCCACTGGATTTCTCGAAAGAGCGTCGGCGTCACTATGCTTCTTACCGGTTTTATATTTTACGTCAAAATCATGCTCTTGAAGTCGGAGGGCCCATCTGGCAAGCCTTCCTGAAGGATCCTTTAAATTCATGAGCCAGCACAAGGAATGATGGTCAGTTACAACAGTAAAGTGTTTTCCGAATATGTACGGCCGAAATTTGTTGGTAGCCCATACGATGGCAAGACATTCCCTTTCTGTGGTGGAATAATTCTTTTCGGCTTTTGTCAGAGTTCTAGAAGCGTATGCTATAACTTTCTCGACATTATTCTGAATTTGTACTAGGACAGCTCCGATACCGTACCCGCTTGCATCAGTATGGATTTCTGTAGAAGCTCTTTCGTCGTACATCCCCAATACTGGATCCGAAGTAAGTGCTTTCTTAAGACTGTTAAATGCTTCCACCTCTTCAGGACCCCAATGAAACTCCACGCCACTTTTCAGCAACGACTGCAAAGGTTCGGCGAGATAACAGAAACCTTTAATAAATCTTCTAAAATATGAACAAAGGCCAAGAAAACTTCGTATGTCATGTATATTCTTTGGAGTGGGAAAATTTCTTACGGCTTTTATTTTGTCGGGATCGGGACGAACGCCATTACTAGATACAAGATGACCCAGAATCTTTACTTCTTGGGCAGCAAAAAGACACTTCTTTGAATTTAATTTAAGACCAGCTTCCTGAAGACATTTTAGAACAAGTCTTAATCGTATAAGATGGTCTTCAAAAGTTTCTGAGAACACTATTATGTCATCTAGGTAACAAAGACACATAGTCCATTTAAAATGGCGTAGCAAATTGTCCATCATTCTCTCGAAGGTCGCAGGTGCATTACAGAGACCAAACGGCATGACTTTAAACTCGTATAAGCCTTCGGGGTAATAAATGCCGTCTTTTCACGATCCGCTTCGTCTATTTCTATTTGCCAATAACCAGATCGGAGATCCATGGAAGAAAAGAACATGGCACCTTTCAGACAGTCGAGCGTATCGTCAATACGAGGCAGAGGATAAACGTCTTTTTTTTTTTCGTGACGCTATTCAGCTTGCGATAATCGACGCAAAAACGCCAACTACCGTCTTTTTTTCTTACGAGCACAATGGGTGATGACCAAGGACTTTCAGAGGGTTGGACGATACCTTCATCAAGCATTTTCTGAACCTCTTCATGAATGATGCGTCTTTCAGTCGGCGAGACTCTGTAGGCTCGTTGGTTGATTGGAGCATGATCACCAGTAAAAATCCTGTGTTTCACATTCGTCTTCGCGGCTGTCGACTTGTCGGTCTTCGTGAAAAGCCCAGAAAATTTCCGGAGTAGTTCGGATAGCTTGTTTCTCTGTTCGTCACTTAACTCGGGTGACATCATTAACGAACAATTCATCTGTGACTCCGAAGTTTCTTGCTGGTCATCCAAGCAACCCGATGTGTCGGAAATAACACATAGATGCCCTTCATTTAGTGGTTCAGCTTGGCCTATGCACATTCCTCTAGGGATGATTTGGTTTCGGAACTGCAGGTTGGTAACCCAGACATCACTTTTTCCGTTACGATATGTGGATACCATGGACGGTGTAGCAATATTTTTCTCGAAGAGCAAATGTTTGCTGCCGTCTAGAACTACATTTATGTCTCCTCGGGTTTGATATCCTGATACTGTTATTCTAGTTAAAGAATGCGGCTTAAGTGTATAGTCCCTGGTGGCATACAAATTCCAGGCGTCAGGCGCTGTGGAGTCTCGACAGATGTCTTCTAGAACAAGTTCATTTTGTCCACAGTCTATAACGGCTTGAGACGCCTCTAAAAAGTCCCATCCTAGGATGACGTCATGGCTACAATGTGATAAAACAATAAATTCAAAAGGCAGTTCTCGATTGTTTATACGGACACGTAAAACACATTTCCCTATCGGCCGAACAAAATTTCCATCCGCAACTTTCAGCATAACGCTCTTGGCATCAACAAACAGAACTTTCTTTAAAAATCGGCGATACTTATCGGATATGACAGAAAACGATGCCCCAGAATCTACTAGAGCACGTATCGGCTTCTTATCTATTATTACGTCTAGTTGGTTACCAGTCATCTTGGCGGTCGACGGAGGATTTCCAGTACAAGCGGCCTCACCTCCTTGGAAGGTCGCTCTGTTTAGTTTTCCTCGCTCCTACGGCCTGGCGACTGACTGGATCGGCGATATGGCGACGGGGATCTGTAACGACGTATTGGGGATCGGCCTCTCGTGGGACTTGGCGTAAAACGGCGAGAAGAGTTTGGTCGGCGTATTTCTTCTTCAGTGCCAACGTCGTCGAAGTTCCGTCGGCGGTTTCGAGAGTTGTCAAAGACAGCCTTTCTCTCTCGGCAGTAGCGCATTACATGTCCAGGACGTCCGCAGTGGAAACAAACAGGTCTGTTGTCAGCCGTTCTCCACACATCTGTTTTTCTTGGTTGAGGTGGGAATTTCTGAACAGGAGCTCTGTATTTCCTGGTTACAGCGGCGTATGTTGGTCGTGGTCTAGTTTCTGTAGGTTTTGTCGACACTGGGGCCAAAACCCTTTCAACTTCGTCTTGAACGATCTCTTCTAAGGACTGGGGATCGGAGTCCAAAGATTCTTGCGTCTGGTTAACTAGTCGATGGACTTCTTCTCGTACGATTGTGCGAATAAGAGAGACCAAATCAGTCTCATCCGTCAGGGATGCAACCGATACGACGTTTGGAAGCCTTTCAAATCTCGGTCGACCAACTCTCTTCTGCTTCATATCTTCGATATAGTTGCACCATTTGATAAAACTTGCTGTGTCGTTGATTTCTCTCGTCAACAGGGCCTGATAAATATCCTCAGCAACACCTTTCATTAGGTGTGACACTTTTCGTCTTCTTTCATCAGAGGATTTACCTCTTGGCAAAGTCCTAATACACCTTGTATGTAGGACTGTGTACTCTCGCCTGAACGCTGGGCTCGGCATTTTAGTTGTTCTTCTGCCCTTCTGGTATATTTTTGACGGTCACCGAAAAGTCCACTTAGTCCATTTTTAAACGCTTCCCAGGAATCTAAGGCGTCTTCGTTGTTGACATACCACTGTCTCGCAGTACCGTCAAGAAAGAAATAAACGTTAGCCAGGCACATCATGTCATCCCACTTGTTAAAGTTGGCTACTCGATCGTACTCTTTAAGCCATTTGAGAGGGTCTTCCCCAGGCGCTCCTCGGAAGGTCGATGGGCTCCTCCATTGCTGTAACGAAGGTGTTACTACAGCGGGCTTGGCTTCTTGCTCGGTCGGCATTTTTGTCCTCTTCCTACTATTTTCTTTTAACAGTCCGAATTCGGGGGATAATCCTCTTAACCGGAGGCTCCTGCGAAGGTTGTCGCTATTATCCACGTTTGACGTAATTGTACCCGGCGCCTCCACCAAACTTGTCACGGAGTTCGAAAGAAGCACACAGTTCAATTAAACAAACAATTAGATTTATTCTAACGCTGGGAGCTCGATACAACACTGGACTGAGAACATGCCCAACTGGCGATGAACTCTGCTTTTATACACTTCGGAATATTCGAGAAATAACCAGTATGCACTCTAAAGAATGATCTGGATTCATCTAGAACCTAGAGAAACAATACATTAAAAACGGAAACAAAATTCCAGTCTTTGGATAAATCTGCCGGGGCCGGGATTCGAACCCGAGACCTGAGGAAGTTCAGTCCAACGCTCTGCCAACTCGGCTATCGGGACTTGTAGCAAATTATGCGTGTGGCAATATATGGTGGATGATCATAAAGAATTCGCTCGAAATTTATCAGCGCACGAAAGTACTTGAAAGTGACTGATGGGCTGTGCTATTTTATATTCATTTGTGATAGGTTAAATTCATGTGATGACATAGTCACCTGATAAATACAATCATGTGTTTCCAGTTAATCAGTCATGTGCTTCGCTGTTGCCAACTTTTATTTTTTGAAGAAATAACATTAATAATAATAACACACACAAGTTTGAAAAATGCACTCGATTTGTTGGATGGAATTTTTTTTTTCATAATACTTGAACATCTTTATCCAATTGTAAAATGAAAAATTTATCTAAATTTTACAAATAGAATGGCAAGAAGAAGTTAGTTTAAAGTCAGTTTTGAATATAATGGATAGCACATGATGATTGCCTTTTTATCGTGTGATCGTTCTGATCGATATTTAATTGTATTTTTTACTATAAAAGTAATTATACTTCTAGTGATCGTAATTTCAAAACGGGATTTTAAGTAGAATAACTTGTATTGATCAAGTTCTTGCTGAAATACCAATGGACAAATATTTCAGTGTCCATGAATGCATTGAATAAAATCAACGAGTACGTTTATTTTTTAGCAGCAAGTTAATATTGTTTTCCTTTTTTAACAATTTTATCAAATATTTTAGAGATTAGCATTAGTGGCATCTGTCATCAAGAGTTGCCCCAGTATACCGAACTTTAAAAATTAATCTGTCAACTCTTGTAATAATTTCCGGCTCAATCTGAAAACCGAATAGGATCAAACTTGATAAACGAACCAATACAACTTGAAGCAAAATAATCGGTAAAAAATATTGCTGCAAATTTCGTTGCTAAGAAACTGTGTGATGCTATTGTAATTTAGGTAACCCAGAGTTCATATGTGGATGCAACTGAAAACTCAAAAAACAAAATAATCCCTTATTTGAATCACAATGCTAGTAATAATATTTAATAGGTCTTGGGGAGCCTAGTGGCTAGAACATCAGACTCCAGACCCGAAGCGCTGATTTGATGCCCGATCCCACCAAAATACCCTCGGAGTACACACAGAGTACGTGCTCGTTAAATCAGTGGGTCCGAAAGTTCTGTAGGTGGTCGCAGCAGAAACTCCGGGTGCTGGAGAATATTTCCCTCCCCTCTAGCCCATGCTTAAATTATGTAGATAGAGACTGGTGGTGTCTCCATCTATCGTGTAGAAGCCCAACCTGTCTCAGGCTCTGGCAACTTTCCTTCCTTCCTTTCGGGAAGGACATGACAACAACAGCAATACTTTTTAATAAACTATGGGTATTGGATTGTAAAAGGAGAGAAAACTAAAACTGCTAAAGATACAAGGACTTTCACTACTAATGCTCTCCACAGTAACGTAATTTAATTGTTATGTTGATCTTCAGAATGTGTTTCAAATATTCATCTTTGTATTTATACCTTCAATTACTGACTTCTCTTTGTTGCCCATGCAGTTTTGAATCTTTAATTGCATTTTACTAGCACGTGATCTGACTATATAAATTACAAGGCAGCAGATTTCCCAAAAGACAACATTTAAAAATACTTTTTTGCGAATTTCTTTTCCATTTTATTAATAAAAGTATCACTAAAAAGCTTGGTGGTATTCTGGTTTGTTAGATAGAGTTACAGAGAACTCTGAGTTTTGTTTGTTTAGTCACAAACCAGATAGTGTAAATACTTCAGTGATGATTGTTTAATTAATGATAAATATTATGTAAATCATAATTGCAGTTTTCATTTTTATATTTTACGTGTCTGTAATAAATGAAATTTCATGACATACAAGTATAATATTGAGTTAGAAAGGGGTGCATGGATAATGAAGCCATTTCGATGATAAGCCCGTGGCTTACAATTTACATCCAGAAAGATTCATGAAACTAAAATTTGAAAAATACCTGGATTTTAGATGAATTAATATTCTTGTACAAATGATTCAATTTTTTTTAATGTTCCATTTACTTCTAGTTTCTTATAACTATAATGAACACTATAGAAATACACCTACTTAATCTTTTGAGGTTCATTTTTTAAACTTTTTTGTACATATAGTACATATCACAATGAAAGTCCAGATTTTTCTTTCTTTCTCTGTGAAAAATAAATCCCTTTTCTTTAATAGAGTGGTCATAAATAACCCTGTCGATGACCACCATTAATCGATACAAATGTCCGTCTGGAAACACCCTCCACCAGTCCACCCCTAGAGCTAGTTAGAGCTGGATCGTAAACCAGTACTTGAAGAAAGTCCCCTCAATCTAATGCTAACATTGACGTATACCCTTTTATACCATGCAACCGGGGCTTCTCCCTAAGGGACGCCCCAGAGTTATCTCAGCGTCTAACACCAGGGCGAAGATAATAGGCTCGTAAATATGGGATTCGAACGTCATGCCTTAGGGACTCTCCTCTTGATCCCTGTGTATTTCCCCTGCCACAGAATAGTTTTTTTCTCTAATAGTGGGTGGCGCCACAATTTCCCCAGCCCGAGGAATAGGTACTACTCGAGGTGTTGATAAAGAGTTGACTTTAATGGGGTTTTTCCTGGACTGCATTTTCTTTTTCGTATTTCCTTCGAAAAGGTTGATTCGTTTGGATTTTGGGTGGGATAAAGTTGTTGCTTTTGTAAGTTTGAAATTTAAATTTGTTTCTCAATCTGATGCAGTATTTTGGGCTCAATGAGAGAATATCGATTTTGTTTCAAGTCTAGCTTAGTTGAAGATAGATTTTATCTTCCAGATCCAAGTTTTTCTTGGTGTAACTTGCTACTTTATTTCTATGCAAAATGTTGAAAAGATTTTAAAATTCTGCGTGTTAGGCTTAGGTATTATTTGTTTTAAAGCTTATATATTTTCGGGATCATATTACTAATTTATTCGAAAATGATATAAAGTATAATATTTCCTTTCGCTCTCTTAATGGATAGAGATGAAGGTAATATATGAAATTCAGCCTTAAAATTAAAGAGGAATAGCACCTTTCAAGCCCTAAAGTTATATATTCTGACATTTTTTTCTTATTCTTCAGGGGCCTGTAAAATTTGCTAATTTTAATGTGAATTTTTAATGGTTTGTGCAACAAAATTTTGGATAAATCTTTGCTGGTAAAGTTAATATATTTTAAAAAAAGTGTAGCATATACGAAGACCAAAATAATAAAAATGAATCAGCTTGCTTATTTCTTCCACAAGATAGCATTCCTAAGATGTACAGTGGAACCTATATTCTTATACAGTAGCATCCCTATTCGGTGTCATGTGCACCGAAAGGTGGCCGAGTTTATGAACATGCCGGGTTATCAAGAATGGCATTAAATATGAATAAGTATGAGTGTTTCTCAGAAAATATTATATTGAACTTGTATGTATTTTTTGCTTGAAAATACAACAAAAAATAAACTACCCAAGTATCCTTAACAAAGAAAGCCCGTATTTTATGAAGGCATAGAATATTTATTACATGAAAATGAAAATTCTCGTGAATATACAGTACGAAGTAATGTACTTGTGATTAGATACACCCCAGAAAAATATTTTATGAAGGCATAAAGCTAGAACGAAAATTAAGTAGTTGGCTTTATAAAAACTGGCTACTTTTTGTAAATAAATACTTAATACCCTATTGTGTGTCGTTTATACTGTACTGCATTTTGCTGCTTATCACAAAGACGACGTAGGAGCCGACACATCTTTTTCGAAAGGCTATTGAGTGGTTTCGACAACCTTTTTCAAGTTCCTCACTATGTGATTAGAAATGTGTATGGTGTCCGCTAATGTTTTCATTATTTTCCAGCAATTTTTCATTAACTTTGACTACAGCAATAATTTCTTCAACGGACTTAACGGGTCTTAAATGTGGTTTTTTTTACCTGTTGTATGTCCGAGTTTTCCTGATTGCCGGTTTTTGAGTGACAAGGTTTTGTTAAAACCAAAGAATACCTTTATTCTACGTACCTCAAATTTTAAATTTCTGTTTTTTAAGTATTTTCTTAAAATAAACAATCATAAAAGCATAAAATGGTAACGTTTTTCGATTTATCTTTGTTTCTAACATTATTGATTTTTTAAATGTCGGAAGATACTCTTTTCCCGTAATTTAAAATTTAAAAGAATAGTTATATATACTTTAAGACTTTAAACTGCTTGTGAAGTTCACATAAAGTTCTGAGGAGTCAACAAGTAATTATACTAGTTTTGTTTTGAGACTTCACTTAAATGTTGTGTTACAAATACTTTTCACTTAATTTCCCTTAAATGTACTATCTTAAAATGTTAGTTAATTACAAACGTTCTAAAATGATATTTTTTTCATTATTACATGATTGTCTTTAGATCTACTACAGCATGTTCTTTTAATACGACAGTTGAAACATATTTTTTCTGCTTTCCCTTGGTATCATGTATGCATATATATACAATTTACAATAATAATAGTTATAACCCTGAGTGCAACTGGACGGTATAGAGTAAGAAATATTAGCCTCGGTTGTATAGTAGCAAATTCTTGGCCGTAGGAACTCAGAATGCAGGTTTAAACAATGTTTTGAGGCCTGCCAACCTTCACTTGTAGTTTTGCCCATACTACTAGGCTATAGTGAAAATAAAGTAGAGTACAGATTTTTTCTGCTTTTTTTTCACTTGGTATCATGTGTGTATGCATGAACATATACTATATACAAACCACAACAATAATAGTTATAATCCTATGCATAACTAGACAGTATAGAGTAAGAATTATTAGCCACAGTAATATAATAACAAATCCTTGGCTTTAGGAACCAAGAATGCTGGCTAAAACAATGTTTTGAGGCCAGTCAACCTTCAACTGTAGTTTTGCCTATACTACCGGGTGTTTCAAACGTCACGCACATCCACATGGGAATCCTTGTTGCTTAAAAACCAAAAGGTTTGGTTGAGATTTCTTTCATTAGATGGTAGAAGGGACCCCATCCTAAGAAGTTTTGAACGTATCAGGCAGCAGTTTCAAAATACTGGTCAGTTGAGTACAACGGGAGGTACAGAATTTTTTCGCAAATAGCGATCGTGGAATTTTATTTCGCTATAAAATCTCATTGCCGAATGATAAATGTATTTCGGCAGAAATATCCAGGTGAAACAGCATCAAATTCACCAATGATAACACTTTTAGTGCAACGGTTACGTGACACATAATCGGTTGCAGACAGGAAGCGATCGGGTAGAGCGTTCATAATGAAAACAAAAGTGGCAGATGTGGAGACCGCTTTACAAAGAAGTCCATTGAAAAGACCGTCCGTCTATATAAACATCATTACAGAATTCATATCCTTGCTGAAAGTGATGAAAGGTACACTTGGTTGCAGCAAGACGGCGCAATGTGTCACACATTACGGGACAGTATGGAAGTTTAAACTGAATTTTTCGATGATCGTGTCATTTCCAAAAGACTTTGGCCTACTCGTTTACCGGACTTGTCAATTCCGGATTTTTTTTCTTTGGAGATATCTGAAAAATGTCGTCTTCCGGAATAATCTCCATACGCTTGATGAACTTAAGAGTAACATCCTACGTGCAATATCGGACATTAAATCTCTCACTGTTCGTAATGCGTCAATTAATCTGGTAAAAAGAGCTGGATTGTGTGTCCAGGAAAATGGACATAATTTTGAACATTTAGTGTTATTTTACCATGTCTGACACCTGACAATAAAGATAACCATTCAATCTTGGTTTGTCCTTCATTCAGTTTTTTAACATAATTCATCTGTCTTTAAAACTCCACCACAAAGGTTGATGTGCATGACTTTCTAAACACCCGGTACTAGGCTATAGTGAAAAGAAAGAAGAGTATTAGAAGATGAAATACACTAATTCTATTGTTAACAAAAAATAATATATATATCGTCAAAATTCTCTACTAAAGAGATATGAATACACAATGAGCAAAACTGAAAAAAAAACTGGAATTGCAAGATAACAAGACGTTGAAGGATATATAAGAAATTAAAAATATGATAGAGAGTTTAAAATATAAGAAAATGGATTCTACAGTATTATAAACATTGCTGACTTAGGACAGCTCTTATATACATATAAAAGTGGGTTTGAACATATTTTGTGGCCAGCTAACCTTTCCACTTTATGTTAATAATACTGAGAAAAAACGTATTAAAAATAATGGTTAGAATATCTAAATTCATTACAAGAGATAAAGATAACTTACCTAAAAATTGCATTCAAAAATGCAGAGCCCGCGCTAATTCTGAGTACAGTAAACAAGTTATTACCAGATTTCGGACCCAAATGCAAATTCAAAGCATGGGAATGGCTGAATTGTAGCACTTAGCTAAAGTATGAAAAGAATAGAAATAAAAAATTAAAAAAGAGAGTTTACATATTACCATTACTTTAGAGACGGGAGGATTTTCTATGAATTAAAAAATAATAAGTAATTTTATCTAATATTATATTACAATATGGAGGTAACTGCATCTAGGAAAAATGATAAATTTATAATAATAAACTATTATTATATTCTAAGGAATTTTAATCCTCACTATTTAGAAATTCTTTTTTCAAAAAACTATTAATAAAATTAGTAGGGTATTTTGAATCAAGCAATATTTTTAGTGAAATGTGTGTGTTTGTAGAGTTTTTTAAATATATATATACTAACGGGGATGTTAAACAGCTAAACTTTAAATTTCTAATATAATACTTTAGTTTGCGAATTTTTTTCATTTGTTGCATGTTGTTCTTCATTTCATTTAAAAATAAATATTCGTTCGCAGTCAATGTTTTCAAATTCTGAAGAGAATGCTCGTTTTAGGTCTCAAAGTATTTTTTAATAATTATAATAATAAGCTGTACTTAATGAGTATTTTATGTGAACAGTTTAAATTTAATAACTAATTTTTTAGCGTCATAAAATCATTGTAAATAATAAATGAAGCACGAGGCAAATAAATCTTCCTCAAAATTTACCTTTATTAATGAGTATTAAATACTAAATGTCTTTATACTTCATTTTTTTCTGTTTAAGCTGAATTATTACTTTATATATTCCAAATAATAGTTTTACTATACAAAAGATAATATATTGAGCAATGCTACCAGTTAAGAAAAATAATAGTGACAGCTAAGCCGATAAAACTTTTAACATGTTACCACACAAACTTATTGTTTATCGTAAATTATTTATGGCTTAAAAGAAGCTTGTATGTTTAACTTGCTACTTAAACTAACCAATTCTATAACGTCAGTCGTGAATAAAAAATATAATGTAATGGATGCTTTAAGTGTTTTGAATAGAAAAGAGGGCGAACAATTTTTAATATTCCATGTCAGTTTTCATAAAATTCTTAGATTCGACTAATTCGTTTATTCTAGATGTATTATTTTTCCACATTAGAACTAGATAATAATGTTTAATGCATACAGTTACTCACTTTCTAAATTGGAAAGCTTTCTATGTTATTTTTCTTCTTTTGGGGATGTATATATATAGTCAAAAACAGTTGAGAGAGAGAGAGAGAGAAAAAGAGCATATAGATTGAAGATTCAATTTTGCTTTTAGTCGACGTCAGCTATAATTCTTCTTAACCATAGATACGATGTTTTGTAGTAAGAATTGCCAAAAACCTTGTCTAGAAGCCTGATACTTTTGCTGATTGGCACGTAATTTCTTTCCACATAAGAACATCCGGATATCCCCATTGTATGAGAGAAAAAAATAGTTCGGAGAACTCTTCTTTTGTGCTTCCATATAATGGCCTTGTTCAAGACATTTAGCTGCGTGGAAACAAAATGTCATAAATACGTATGGAATGTTTCCTTCTTTTGTGGATAAGTCTCAAAAGCTCGGAATGTGTAGAATTTTCTTTTCGTGTGTTCTTAAATAATATGGAATACTAAACAACTAGTTGTTTATGTCATTTGAAATTTCTATTATTTGGACGTTTCGATGTACTGTGAAGGACCAACGCTGAAACCATTTATTGGTGTGAAATATTAATATTCTGATAAAAATGTGTATCAACGATATATTTCTTGATAGTGTAAAAGGGGCCTCATCGTCTTACGCGACTATATAAATTATATTTCTTCTAGAACAGTGGTTCCCAAACTTTACTGTCTCATAGATCTCTTTCCATGTTTTTTGGTTTGGGATAGACCCCTGCTTGATGAGTATTGAATTTGTGCAAATTTATCAACTTAAATGTCTTTTTGACAGCTGCTACTTCTACTACTTTAAAAGAATTAAAATTTCTAACTGTAATCAAATACAGTGTTTTAAATTTAAAAAGCACATGTTAATTAATTGTAAATTAAAATTAATTAATACATAAAATAACTGTTATATAAAATAACTAAACAACAAACAAATTATTTTAATGGGAGTGTTGAATCTGACTCTGCAATAACAAATTTTCAACATTTGGTATCAATCTTGTCAGATTTTTTGGAGATTGACAACCGAGTTGAAATTCCTTCTCACTAGAAAAACCAATTAAAAACCTTTTCTCTGTATTCCATGATTCGGGACAAATAACAGGATTGTCTTTTTTCAAAGCAAAAATTGATGACATCCGTTTCTAAACTTTAAGATCTTCGTTAGTGCTTATTCTGATCAGTTCCTATTGTAATATTACGTTTTTTTTTCAATTTGACCATTTGAATCCATTGCCTACTGTTGCATTACCATAGTCAAAACATTCCCAAACTTGGTTTCAAATAAAAGACAGTTAATGAACGTATGTTAAAACGTCCTAATTGATTGGGACAAATTGAGAAAATTCGGGACACCTCCAATATTATACTTCTTTAACTTAATTCTGGAAAGAAACGCTGAAAGCGATCTTGTTTTAATAAAGTTTTTGCTGTCTCCTTTTAAGTGCAAATTTACCTAATTAAATTTAGTAAATAAGTCTGTTTAATATGTAAAATTTGGTTTCCACTTAATTAAATTTTCTTTCAAAACTAAAACAACGATTTAGTTTAATGAGAGTCACCATCATAGACCCCCACTGGCACCTCAAGGACCCCCAAATTATTTTTTAGCTGGCGTGGAACATTGAAGTTCGCAATATACCCCTGGGGGTCTATATGAACCACTTTGGGAATTTCTGTTCTAGAAGGTTGTCAGTCGAACTAGTTGTGAATCTCTAAAAAATGTCTTTATATTTTTTTCAACTTCAAACGGGTCATAAAAATTGTACACAAAACACTCAACTGTATTCTTACATATATCATTCCTATATATAATGTGAAAAATGCATTTGCGCTGTATTGCACTCTTTTATTATTTTTCTACTTATTGAGTTATGTTACTTTACTTAACATTTTGCGGTTGTAAGTATAGAAGACTGTACGATCGAGTCGTAAATCGTAGAGGTTGTTAATGTAGAAGAAGGTGCACTTTAATTGTTACAATTGTTCGTCGCTATGAATGAGAGAGCAACGCAAACTATTTTTACTTATTAAATATTACTAAATCAATCTCAGTCTTGATCATACTGGGAATATATATAATGATTGCGATTTAAAGATTAGGGATCATTGTTGTATTATATTAAAAATAAAATAATTTCCTAAACATAATGAATGGCTTATAGCTTCCTAAATTTTTACAATATGTATATCAGAATATTTAATGCCTATTCTATAAGTGAATTCCATTCTTTAAAACATGTTGTTGTTACTAATGCCTCCTGCCTGACGGTGATAAGTCGAGGCCTATAAAATTCATCGCGGTAAAGGTCTAGATATACGCCTGTCGTTAGCTGTAGTTTAGAGCACCATTGAGGTGACAGTACGATTTGGATTGCTTCCAACCTAATTTGGAGGGAGAACACCCTGAAAGTAGTCAGGAGCCACCCGCCACTCTTCTTCCACCATCCTCACAAGAGATTTTGCGGTTCGACGGCTATTTAGTGTACCCTCATATTGTTTAGGCAATATACATTTACAAACATCCATGCCTTCTCCGGAATTCGAACCCAGGCCCTACAGCACAGTGTCACTAATCATTATATCGAATGGGCAGCTCTTTAAAAGATACTTATAGTAAAGTTCCGTAAGAGACAGTTTAGTAACTTTCGTATCACTTCTTATTTATCTTTATTAGTTTGTTTTATAATTTTGATTAATCTAGCTGATATAATTTAACAGATTAATTTGTGACCAAAGGTTATTTTGTGACGCAAGTTTTATTTATATATTTAGATCATTATTCCTTTTATATGTTTCCAAAAATAGAGATATTTATGCAAAATGTCTTATTTTATAAGTATGTTTTTTGTCCGTGAAATTCTTGAAATGTTCTAATGTCACAATTTGAATTCAATACATAAGAAAGTTTACGCTCATGCATAATATGTCATGAGTTAATCTCTCTGTCTCTGATTTTTCAATATTGAAACGCACAAAGTATGTTGTTTTCCTTGCAGTAATACATTACTTGTGAGAAAAGAAGTTTTACAGAGAACGTTCACTTCCCAACATGAAGGTGAATAAAATTATCTCAACCGTAGTGGATGTGGCCACGGTTACCGCCTTGGCAACTTTATAGCCCTTGACAAGACATTTAGCGAAAAATGACATTTCTCTGGAACCATAGAGAAGTCTTTGAGATCGACCCTTCTGGTAATTTCCATGAGGTTTGTGGAGATCAGAAGTCAATCACACAATCGTGATCAGTTCAGTCTTGTTCGTTGACTGTGATAAGAGACATTTTCTCAGGTCTTCGAACCGTAATTTTTTTCGTTCCAGTTTTCATTCCGGATCAACTAAATATATATGCATATATATATATCGGTTCAATTCAATTTTCGTTTCGACAAAAATATCGGTTTTTGGTTCAGTTCCGAATGAACAATATTTTTAAGTATATTCTTATCTTATATCATCTATACTTTTAATTCATTCAATTGAATTAAATCTGTCTTCTGCAAGTAGTTTCGAGTGAAACCGAGACAGAAAAGCGCTGGTGAACATCAAAACTGGAAATAGAGAGGCAATGTACATGTAATGTAGATAAATATATGGCTGACGTTAGATTAGAAAAATATTGATAGGTTGGTTATATTAACAAAATGACTGATCAAAGATATATCAAACCGAAATAAACAGATTTTTTTCGGTTCAGTTCCGGTTTTCGTTCCAACCAAAATAACGGTTTTTTCCGGTTATCAGTTCATTCTCGGTTCGAAGTTCTGGATTTTCTCTTTTTGAGTTCCTGCTATATAGTGGAACTGTTCTAGAGATGTTTCTGGGATGCTGTAAAGTTGTTTATAACGAGTGGATTTTTAACTACTGTAAATAATGAGTAATATTTCTTGAGTAATATTTCTTTGTGTACTCGTATATACGTCGATTTGTCTTCGTGTCGTTATTTGTTTGTTCTTTGCCCAATAGTAAATTTGTTATTATTCCATTTATTGCAGTCGTTGGGGCTTTTCTCCCAAACAAATTTGCAACAATATTTTATTACGACCTTATTCTGTTTCTCTGTTTTTTCGTTATAGTAAAATTATGATAGTTTAACAAATAATATCGTGGATTTGTTATTTCATTCTACTATATTTATTTATTATGCAATATATTAAACATTTTCATTTGCCTTTCAATTTTTAATTATGTATTTTTTTTTTTACAATTTAGAAGCTAAACTGATCAAAATCCTTGAAACAAATTCTATTTATCTCTTTCTTAATGTGAGGATTCCATTTTATTTGAAAACTTAAGACTACAATTTGACTATTATAAGTCGTTTTCTCAATTTCGTACCAGTTTATTTTCAATATGTCACTTTTTACAAAAGTAGATAGATACCAGCAAGGAAAATATAATGATTTAATCTTCAAAAAATTATTTACAATACATCTTTCTTATTTTGGATCAGTTATTGGAACACGTGATTAGGAAAACGAATTTAACTTCCAGATGCATTTCGTCGATTTTTCTGATTCTGAATAAATACGACAATGTAAACAAAACTACAGGTAATTTTTTGCCAGTTTCTCAACAATAGTTTTATCTAGCATAATAATCGTGAAAGATATAAAACTCATTACTATTTCCAAAATTATGTTAATCAAGCTTTAAAAGATCGCTTGAAATCCCACGTATTATTTTTCAATGAAATTAACACAAATAAAATTATTCTTCGTAAACATTCACCGTTTTTATGAAGCAAGTTTCTTATAACAAGTTTTGCTTCTGGCCATCCTTTAAAAAACGTTTATGCAAAAAAAAAAAAAAAAGTTTAGTGAATTTTTTTTCTTTGGAACTTAATGAATTATTCTGCCGTCATTTTTCGTAATCCTTTGTTCTTAATGACGGAACTAATTCTATCTTAAGCGATTAAAAGGGCTTTAGTTGCAGGTCTGTCGAGTAAACATGGCCAAATTTAAGATCTCACAGAAAAAAAATGTAGTTGATTCTACATTAAATATATATAAAAAAAATCCTTTAAAAAACCGTGAATCGATAAAGATATAAAAAAGAACACGATTTCTCTACAAGAAAAAAAAAGAATAAAAATACTGAAAAAAAACTTTTTTTTAATGTGAAGAAATGAGTGATTTTCAATGTGTCTCAAGTGAAACAAAATATATGCCCCGAGTCCCCTTTTCGACCCTGCCCCCCCCTTCTAATTAAGAAACCATGCAATGAAGCATATTAGAAAGAACCTAAGTCAGCGAAAGAGATACGGGAGAGTCAAAAGATTAGGAGAAGAGGAAAAAAATGCCCCATTTTCCACCAAAGTAACTATAAGTAATTATTTCATGATAATTAGTGATTAAAAACGATAACAGATTGCTTTAAAAAATGTTCCCTTCAGGTCTTTTTTGACCTTCAAAGCCTGATTTGCTTGAACCAGAAAAGCGCTTCATAGGGCCTTTTAAGTCGTCCGAACCATTTCAGTATCAATCAAGCAAATATCGAGGACATTTATAATCAAAATGATAAAATGCAGCAGCAGAGTGGAGAAAAGAAAAGAAATTTTCTGGCAAAATAAATCCTTTTACTTAACGCGATAACCCAATTAAGGCTAAGTTATGGATTCATTTCATTCAAAAATCCATAAATTATTAATTACTCAGTAATTAATTTAAGGTTTTTTCCCCCTTCTTCTCTCAGCGAGCTATTTTCATCCTCGCATATGGTCCGCTGATAAGTTAACGTCCCTTTTTATTGTTCGTTTTATCGCTGCCAGCACATTGTTTAAATTAACGGTCCCAAGTTTTGTGGAAAAAAGTATCTGCAGTAACGTTTCTGGAGAATTTTTGAAAGAACATTTCGGATACACTCGAGTTCTCTGTGAAAACAATCGCTGATTAGAGGAATAAGTATTAATAGATTTTTCTCTTCTTTTTTTGTTAAAACTTATCGTTCAGATAAGTGTGAAAAATGTGATGAGTCTTTCATAAGTGGAAAATGATTTTTTTCCCTTGAAATTATTCAAATGCCTCTTTTCATTTTTAATTCCATGATTCTTCCTTGAGGTTAAGATAATTGCGAATGAATTTTCTTAATAATTTTTAACACAACGAGTGCGGATTGTAATATAGAATTATTTAAGATTTCATTGTGTGGTATATGTACATATATTAATATTAACTAAGGTTCCTTTTGTAATAAAGAATTGATAAAATTAAAAATAATTTTTATTTTGTAATGAATTATCAAATTATTGCTGCATGGGCGTAACATTTTCGTGCACTTTTCAAACAATGATACTGAAAATGCATATATTACTCGTTTATATGATTATGGTTTATATTAGTATATAAAGAAAAAAGCCTGAAAAACCCTTAAATAAAATAAAATAAGTATATTTAATTCAATGGGGAATATTTCTATCGTTATATAACTAGTTGTCAATTAATAGCAAAAATCGTTTGAAGTATTTATTTTTTCAATTTTGTTTATTTTTCTTGAGAAATATTTTTAGTTGGTTTAGTTATTATTTTGAAAAATAAAATTTGGATAAAAATCTTTAAAACTTTCCTGTAAATTCCTTAAATATCTTTTGGAATACTAAAGTTTTTTTTTCTTTGCCATCATGGATTAATGATCAATATATCAAAGCATTGTTCTTCTGGATTCTTCAATTCTTCAAAATAAAGTCCTTAGTTTGCATGAAAATTGGAAGACTAGATCAAACCAAGATTCTAACATAGTATTTCTAGCAAGTAACGGCTGATTTGAAAAATTTAAAATGACATATTATTTGCATAACATTGAATTCACTAGAGAATCGGTCAATGCTGTCAAAGGTGCTGCGAAAGAGTTTATTTCCTAATTTTTCAAAATGACTGCAATTGGAAAATATTCTCTTATTCTAATGTTCAATCTAAGGGAGTCCTCCCTCCTTTTTTTCGGATAAAAGTGCTTAATGGTACATTTTCATTGTAAAAAGAATCAGTTGCCCCTGGACATAGCCCTCCCTAAAACCGATTGGCATTTTTCTTGGCTGGTGATTTAAAATCGAAACCATTATTATTTTACCAACTAGAAAATTCCGCATTGAAAGGGAATGAGAAAGAATTGCCTCCGGTCATGTAGAAATCAAATAAAAATCCCTTGGTTATTGCAGTAATATTGAAAGATTGGTTCAATTTTCATTTCATGTCGATAGTTAAACAATATTGTAAAAATAATAATTTGCAATTGAAAGCATTATTAATTTAGATAACGCTCTAGAACACACAGAATCTGGGTAGAATTTATACCCGGAAATCCTTATTGTATTTCTTCCTGGTAACACTCCTTGCTTTATGCATCCCTTGAACTAAGCAGTGTGATTTTATTATTTTTTTTAATTATTGTCACAAACACATTCTAAAACAACGTGAGGGCTTTGGGTAGTAGACCTGGTAACTTTGAAACTTCGCCAACTGGTTCACCTCACTCTCCGAACTTCCATATCACGCTTCTTGAGGACTTCGATTAATTACAGAGTTAATGTCCATCAGCCCCTCTACACGGCCGGTTTTCAGTGGCACCCTGACTCGGAACTCACGACTCGTCGACCACTAGCTCGTGTCCACGAACACTCGGTCACAGTGGCTACAGGACCAAACAGTGATAGCTACATCTAAACGATTTTATGTAACTACAAAAACGACTAACACCATCAAGGGAATTGACAGAGAAGATGGACCAACAGTATCATACTTTTGGAAATATTATAATACATGAAACACATCAAATATCGTAGGAGATTCGAGTCGACTGTAAAACCAAAGGATCAGCAATTAAAGAGTCTTGGAAACAATTATGTCCAAAAACGATGAGTTATTATTATTCTTTTTAAATTTTTTAGAAACCTCGAGAACTATCTCAGATGAAATAGATAGCCATTGAGTGAACTGAATTTGTATACCAACAATAAAGATGTGTTGACTGAATCTCTCTCTGTACCGCTGTCACATGAACACATAATTAAGTAACAATGAAAGTAAGAAAGAACCTAATTAAACATTAAGATTTTGATAATTAAAAAAATATTAATAAAACTTTCATGCGACTTGACAAATTTTCCACTTTCGCGAAAGAATGTGATCCCAATGGATAAATTACATCTAAAGTATGTATAAGGTGATTGAGAAAGACACAGTATGCCAAAGCAATCTTTATAAAAAGGATTAAGTTGGTATTTAAATAACTCTTGGCAAGTTTATGAAGAAAACATTCGAAAGCACACTTAAACAACGCCTCTTAAACTTCATTATGAATTCATATTGAAGAATGAATTCTTAAAGGGCAGTCGGAAAGGTAAAATTTGATTTTTTTGACAATTTGAGATTTTTACATTTCCACATAGTACAGATTTTAACCTTTCTAAAAATACCTTACTTTAACCTCTAGGGTAAGTAGAAGCCCTAAAAACCTATTTTTAAATAATCGTTGAAACTGGGCCACGCCCATTTGACAAGCGTAAAAGTAAACAAAGTTTTTTGTTTTGGCTTAAAATTTGAGCGTCTGGTATAAATCAAAACATTTATCTTTTATTGTATAAATTGAGCCTTTTATTATTTTATTTCCTAACCCATTTGAAACTTCACTGTATTTTTAACGGTCAAATCAGTGTTTGTTTACACTTTCAAAAACTGCGTTATAATTTTTGAACTCGCAAGTATTCTTTAACATTATTAAGCTTAAACTTTCAAAAAAAATTGCTATAATATATCGACTTTACCATGCCTAGAGCATCGACTAAAGTATTTAAGAAACGAAGAGGAGTTTTTAATAAAGGAAGATGTAATAAAAGTAATGATGGTTGTGGTGAAAGCAATTCTACTGTTCCAAAGAACTCTGCTGATGAAAAGAATTGTGCTGATGGTGCAAAGCTTTGTACTAATGAAACTGAACCATCTGCCAGTGAGAGAAAAATTGTAAACATGGATATTTCATATTCGGATGAGGCTTTTTCTGGTTTCAGAAATGTTATTGTGGACATTAACCTTTTAGCTTGTGTGTTTTTGAAGCTGTAAAATGTATAAAGTGTGAAAAAAAATAGGACTCAGGTTGCACCTCAGTGAAAGTAACTGTGGTGAAGCTGTGAAGTTTCACTTAAAATGTCCTTCTTGTAAATATAACTATACTTGTATTTTTTAACTCCAAGAAATGCGATAGTTCTGAGAATTACGAACTGAATACCCGGCTAGTGTATGCTATGCGATGCATAGGTAAAGGTGCTGAGTCTGCTAGGATGTTTTGCGGTATCATGAATCTTCCCCGCCACCCACAAAATTCTCAAAGTACAACCACATTTTACTGCAGGCAACAAGAGAAACCTGTGAACACAGTATGGCAGAAGCGGTTCGTGAAGCCGTTGATGAAAATGATGGAAAAAGAGACCTTGCTGTTGCTGTTGATGGTAGCTGGCAGAAGCGTGGTTTTCTTCGAAGAATGGCTTGGTGACAGTCACAAGTGTTGATACCGGCAAAGTTATAGATGTCGAAGTTTTTTCAAAACATTGTATTTGTCCGAACAAAACCAAGCATCTTCAAAATTGTAAGAGAAATTTTGAAGGCTACAGCGGTAAGATGGAAGTAGCTGGAGCTCTATCCATTTTTCAGCGTTCCCAGTCTCTCTACAATGTTCGGTACACAAAATATTTAGGAGATGGGGACTCCAAAGCGTTTACTTCTATTGTCGAGAACAAAGTATATGGTGACCATTGCTCTGTCGAGAAATTAGAATGCATAGGTCATGTTATGAAAAGAATGGGGACACGTCTTCGACGCTTGAAAACTAAGATGAGAGGTCAAAAACTTTCTGACGGAAAGCCTTTATGCGGAAGAAATAGATTGACAGAGGCAGAAATCGACCGTCTGCAAGCATATTATGGTCTAGCTATCCGCAGAAATTTGTCTAGCGTGAAGGACATGCAACAAGCCATATGGGCAATATTTTTACACAAGCTATCAACCGATGAAAAACCTCAGCATGGATTTTGTCCCTCTGATTCAGATACGTGGTGCAAATTTAAAAAAGCAGAATTGCTTGGGGAGACTTATCATCACAAAAATAGTTTACCTGTGGATGTTGTGGAGGCCATGCGACCTGTTTTTAGGGATTTAGCTAATCCAGAATTGCTAAAAAAGTGTTTACATGGAGGTACGGTACGCAAAATCCTAACGAAAGTGTAAATAATGTAATATGGTCTCGTGTACCGAAGAAAACATTTGTACAATTAGAAGTTTTGTCACTGGGTACATATGATGCAGTTTCCTCATTTAATATGGGGAATGTATCAAAACTAGCAATTTTGAGAAAAATGTGTATTGAGCCTGGTGATTACACGGTACAGGCGATGGAGTGCCTCGACAAACAGAGGCTGTTACGAGCAAAATACTATTGTTTACAAAAAACAAAGGAAGTTAGGAAGGAAAAAAGACTTAAAAGGAAGAAAGAAGATGATGAGCTACTAAAAATGCTGATGATTTAGAATATGGAGCTGGAATGTTTTAATTAAAAAGTAATTATACGTTAAAATCAATTTTTCTCAAAATGTCAATTTTTGATGTTCGATGTTCCTTTTCTTAGAAACTACTGTTCACAGGTATGTAAATTTTTTATGATATATTTATAATGATGGCTAATATATACTGAAATGAGCTTTTTGTAAAAAACCCCAAAATTTATTTTTTACAAATTTTTTTATGTGAAAAACGGGTTAACGTAAACTATGTTTGATAAAATATTTTATAAATTATGAAAAAATTCAAAATTAGCTAAAAGCTCATTTGAGTATAATGAGAAATGTGTGTTTTAATTATATGAAAAATTTCAAGCATGTACATATAACAGATTTTGAGAAAATGTACCTCGAAAACAGCCAATTTAACATTGTCGGTATAGAGGTTTCCGACTGCCCTTAAAATGTTGTTTTTGATTCAATTGTTTTACATCCCTCTACTTTTGATAATTTAATATTCACACACACTTTTAGGAACTAATTATGTGCGAATGTCGAGGGCCCATGCATATCATTATCAAAAGCTATAACTATTTTCAGCCATTTAATTTGTGTGTGTTTTGTTTGTTAAGGATAATTAGTTGCAATAGCATTCATTTTTCTAAAAGAATCTTTTTAGTATATAATACTTCGCGAAATTCAAATACTGTTTGAAAGCTAAAATGCTATTTGCACTTTATATTATATAATAAAAAGTTCCACATATGCTTTTGATTGTTTTAGTAGTTTATTAAAATATAATTTGATATTTTATTTTAAAGATAAACAGCTGAAAAAATACATTAAAGGAAAGGGGGTAAACACTACTTTAAATTAATTCTTCTTCTTTGTTAATGATTCAACTGAAACCCTTTTTCTAAATTTTAAATCAGAAGCAGTGAATTAAATTTATCTAAAAATATAACTAGTAAAATACTAATAACGTTAAAAAAAGTTTTAAAAATTGGCTGTAGGACATCAATGAATTTTACCATATATTCACATCGTACTCTATTTATACCGAATCCAAATAGAAATATCATGATTCTGAGTCCTTTAAAATTAAAACTTTGATTTTCACCAATCAAATCATTTGAAAATTACTAACATTTACATTAGTATGATAAAAAATACACCCTTCTGCTCAAGCCTCCTTCACACCTAATAGCATTTGATCTATTTTACTTACAGGAGTTGCCGTCTAACTTCCACTGGAGAACTAGCAATGTCAAGAACAAATTTAATTATGAATGCGGTCTCCAACACCCTCTCCATAATCTTTAATTAGACAAAAACAATGTCCTCGCAAGCGTGTGAAATAATAAACTAGTGGTCTTTCCTTGTCCTCCTTATCTCAGAATAGGAAGATCTCCAGAGACACAACGATGGTGTGTCATTGCCTGTTTTATAGGGCTATTTCAGACTCAACTAATTATCCTCAACCCTCTAACTGCAGCCCGCAGGAACCA
Source organism: Trichonephila clavipes (assembly GCA_019973935.1). Classification (NCBI taxonomy): domain Eukaryota; kingdom Metazoa; phylum Arthropoda; class Arachnida; order Araneae; family Nephilidae; genus Trichonephila; species Trichonephila clavipes. The sequence continues at coordinate 320,820 of BMAU01020258.1, read as the reverse complement.
GCATCATAAAAAAAGTAAGAAGACAGCGGCTTAAGATGCCCCGGGCAAGGAAATAAAACCCCTGTATTTACGGCCTACTCCAACATAGGACGCAAAGCGTGTTAAATGAGACTATTATCTTTGTACTAAGGCGCTTTCTGCGTATTCTTGTTCTTGTTCGGACCTTGATCAGAAGAGTGTTTGATGGCTTGTAACCTTATGCACAAGAGTGGTAAAATATAAGCGACGAGGAAGCGTTTGGTAATTGTAAGGAAGTGTAATCAGATTACTTGCCCTTGTTTACCTTGTAATTCGATAACGTTTATTCGAGTTTCTTTCAATGAGGATCTAATATATTATTATGCGTGGGTAATAGTGTGCTTAAAGCTTACTCATTAAACATTTGATTTTTTTTTACAAGCAAGCTTTTGTAATGTGAAGAGATTCATGTAAACATCAGACACCTTTAGATAACCGGTAGCGTTTATTTTTATTAAGTTAAATACCAGTTATATTGTGTTGGCTTAGTAAGTTAACTAAACTAGTAGAAGTAAATAGCTTATTGCTTATGCATAACTTAATTTCAGGGATTTTATTTATATTTAAGGAACTTGTAGTGAAATACTTCTTGTATCTTCTGAGTCAAAGAAATGAAGAAACATTTGAATGTTTATTGATGAACTATTGTAAATAATAAATATAGCAGTAAAATTAATTTTATACAAATTGTAATTTGTGTAAGTTACATTTGACTTAAAAGCTGTTCAGTACAAAAGATAATTATTTTGAGCTGCAATTGGTAGTATTTTCGACGAGTAATTATCTAAGAAAAAATGCTATATTCATAGTTGGTCTTCAATGTTTGGTATTGCATTAATCGAAATCAGTATTAGCACAATTGGACAGTTTGTGGGATTTTAGTTTAATCTAGCATTATTTTGATCAATATATGTTTTTAAATATCTTTAAAAGTATTTAAATATTTCTGTTGTTCAAAGAATAAATATAGATGAACTAAAGTGTAATATATATAACATAAGCCGTTAGAAAATTCACCACGTAAAAAGGGAAAGGAAAAAAAATGTCTAATAATCTCGTGAATTGATTTGGATTACATGGTACTAAAACCTATCGGTGTCAATTATCAATGTAGTTTTCATTTATTTTGTCTTTTGAATGTCATGCTAGTGATATAATTAAGGTTATAAGGTTCGTATTTGCCAAGAATTGATGCTTCACATACTTAACACATGATCCCATTAAATACATATAAATGACATAAACTTTTCCCAAAAGTTTTAGTTTCCCAGAATCTTTTTTTATGTTCGAAAATATATTCTGCAAATTTTAATTTTTAGAAAGATAAAAACGAAATTGAAATCTGACAAACTGAAATTTTAACTTTGCGGTTACCACTTGGGAAATTTAATTGTAGTGCAAAATTTTTAAGAATGTTATCTTTTCTTATAAAAAAAAATATGTTTATATGAATATAAACATATCAATTTTGATGAACCGAAAAAGAAAGAGAAAATTTAACAGGAAAAAAATATTATATATGTTTAAAATGACAGAGGCTGATAGCTTTAAAACTTTAACGTATGATCTTCAAAGATGATTGAAACGACATTAAGAGTTGCAAAGCATGTTGTAAGAGGTTTTGAATTGAAGAATTCGAAAGTTTAGCAATAAGTGCCTGTCTACTACCCTGACTCGAAGTACAATAGGGAGAATACATATAATTAATGCAGCATCTATTGCCTTATGTTGATAAATAGAAAAAAACAACTTCATTAATTATCTGAATCCCAAACTTTTAAATGCTGGCTGCGCTCTTGAATTTTGAAGTGTGTATTCTCAGTTGTGTATTTAAAACTGGTTGTGCTTTGATTCGCCTATCGTGTTAAAGTTCTCTCATAAGCAAGAGTATCTTCATCTTATCCAAAAACAACAAGCATCGTTAAGGTAACTCAAAACTCAATTAAAATTGTTAAAACGAGATTTCTTCCCTTTTGCTTACATGCGATACATTACAAAATGAAGTGGTTACATTCCTTTTCTCTTGAAGGACACAAACGATGAATTACTCTCGAAACCCTGCTATAACCAGATAGTAATTCATAATCAAGAGCTAATTCATGTACTTCCACCCTCTCTCATCGTATGAACCCTTGTCAACAAGAAGGGTGTGCAATGTTCCCCAGTTATTAACAACTGCCAGATTTCTAGTTATCCTTTTCTTTCTTTCTAACCTCTCCCCCCCCAAAGAATAATGGTAGGCAGCAAACAAAATTTCTGCGAAATATATCTTGAATGAAAAGTGAAGTTGTGCACCTGCTATTTGCCGCCAGGTTTCACGAATTATCCTCAGGAAGGTGTTCGAAAAGGGGTGCAAAGGGGGAGAGGCTATAATTAGGATAGGTCCTTATCATCCTCTCTGAAAAGAGAGAGAGAGGCCGAAAGAGTTTAAATTATAATTGAACAGCAAAATTAAAAGATAAAGTATGAATAATGATTCATAGGGGTCTATCATCATAAAGCTCTTTCTCCTGATTTACGATTTTCGCCTGCTAAACGACGTCATTAATTTCCCTGGAGAGCCCTGGCTCCTTACTAGGCGACACATTACAATGATCCTCATCGGCATCCATGGAATAATGACTTTATTTCCAGATGACTGCGTTGGAATCGTCAGGGAACTATATATATATATTTTCTGGTAGACCCAATGTTTAACTATTAGTATTAGCTTTCACCCTCCCATTTCCTCACTCTTTCGGAATTTTGCTACTGATAACTGTAACTTCTTCACTACGTTCTTGAGGGTGGTAGTTATTATAAATTGTTGCAGTTGCACTGTTAGATGAAGTTTATTTAATTTAGATGAGCTTAACGTTTTATTTTTAGGATGTGGTAAAATATGCCAGTAGCGCCTGGCAAAATTGTTATAATTTTTCCGATATGTGTTTTACATATTTTTAAAAATAGATCTGAGTGCCATAAATTGTTATGTATTGTATTATTTATTTCTGCATCTGCTAAAAAAAACTGAATAAAGAAATAGAATACTTTTTAGAATTGTGGAAGAAATTGTTTTTTTTTCTGAAAGCTGAATTAAGCCTTAATTAAGTGATATACAGGATGTCCCAAAAATAGCGCCGAGGAGTCCATAGAAAATACAAAAATAACTATACCTGTACGATACATAGTTTACGATTAAAATAAGGAAAATAAAGGGGAATGAATGGTAATGTTTTTTTGTGCTACTGTACGTGATTGGCTAGACATGTCATACTCTCGTCGATGTATTGAAAATGTGAATCCGGTTCTATGGCCACTGCGATCACCAGATCTTACACTGTTGAAGTTTTCTTTTCCCTATCTCAAGCAATTGGTGTATCCAGACGTAGTGACTATACAAACGGACTTAGCTGCTTGCCTGCATGTTGTTTGTACTTCGTTGAACACCACGCTGCTGCGATGTGGGCTTTCAACCATTCCACGGCATGCTGAACCCTGCTTCGATGTGAACAGTGGATATTTCGACATATGGCTTTATAAATATTTGCAAATACTACAATTCATGTGTTCAATACGGTCCTTGCTTCGGCTGTGTCGTCATACTTTATTTTTCGTATTTTTTCTTATAAACTATGGATCGTACAGGTAACAGTTCTTCGAGCATTTTTTTATGTACTCCTAACGAAGAATCTAGCTATCTAGAGTTTATGTGCTATTTTTGGGACACCCTGTATATATTAAGATACATTTAGTGAATTAAAATAAATCTTAATTTTTGATATAAATGGGCTCCCTTTAATAAAAAAAATATTATATTTATATACACTACTGAACGCAGAACTCAATGGTGAAACAGCCTATGAGGGACAAGGCCTACTATGCCTATCTCAGTTTACGTGTTCTTAGGCACTGGGGTGCATGTGCAGATGTTTCGCTCAAGTGGTCAGTCTGTCGCGAAAACCCCCAGTGTTCATTTCCCAAGCAAACTTGGTACTCATCCATTGACCTACATATACACTACTAAAACAGATTAAATATCAAGATTCGTGGATTATATGAAGTCTAATTTTTAGTTCATTCACTTATGTATTACCAAACAAGGTCCTAATCGTTATTTTCCTGTACAATCAGATTAAACAGTTAAACATTATGAGACAATGGATATTTCCATCAAATCAATAAATGCATGCACTACATATAAATCACAAAATATTCCCTTCGAATGATTATTTATCAATTAAATTTACAAAATATTAATATGTTAAAATTTCTAAAGCAAATTATTACAAGTGATAAATCACACAAACTCCATGGATAAATTTAAAGACTAATTAAAACATATTAATCATATTTCTATTAATTTTTCAACCGTCAAACTTAAGCAAATATGGTAAGAAGATAAGACTTAAAAATTTAGGAGAAACAATGTAACGAAATGATTACGCATTCGTCGTATTATGTATATGATGCAGAAATTTAGGTCTTTACTAATTTTTGTGTTCTAGAGAAAGTGTTCATCAGATCTCTTATATTTGACGAAGAAAAATAACCATTCAGAAATAAACTCTGGCAATTTAATAATAATGATATAAATTTAAAGATATTTTTCTTGCAAAGATGTATCTGCTCTTTCTCTGTTATTCACAATTTAAAATAATTCTGAATTTGCGAAAAATATATAGTTTACGACTCGATCATCACAATTAGATGGTCCCAGCTGCCCTTTCATTGTTGTTCAGTACATATATGGGTAGAACCGGTCAGTACTTTACGAGCGACGCAGTGCTATTTTTATGATCTTTTCTTTTTTGTTCCTTTACTCCGGATATAAAACTCATGGTCCCACCTCGAAATTGACGAAGTAAAGTTTCTGATAAGATTTTTTTAATGCAGTTTTGTTTTTAACTTTTCCTCCCTTCCCTTTCTTTAACACTGTCTGTCAGTTTGTAGTAAAAATCGAAAGCAAACTTTAAGAGAGTTCCGTAAGTGACACATAAAACTTCAAGAGCGAAGAAAAAATTTATATCCACCATCTAAATTCGTCAGGCATTGATCTTTTGACATCTTGATAATAAGTTAGAGGTTCTATAGATGGATCGAACATTTTAAAGAAATTTGTTGCAGATTTATCCTATATTGATTATACTTAAACTTACCTTATGGATGCTTTTTTCTTCTTGCTGGATCTTGTTCATTATTTATTATTTCATGCATAAAGCATCGTTATTTTGCTTATTCGCTGTTGCACTTTTTATAGAGAATAAATATTTACGTAAAATTTCAACCATGTCTTAAATTCTTTTTTGATGCATGTTGTTGAAAATATATAACGTTTGTGTACCATTAAAACTCCCAAAATCCCTAAGAAACCGTTAATGTCTTGATTGGTATGCACCATTACATTTTCTTGACTGATAATTTTATACGAACAGTTTCTTTTATAACATATTAATCATTTTCTTGCTTAACTTGTAAGTAACATTCAAACTAGAAATTTAGCTAGTACTTGGCGAAAAAAACCCCGACATTATACTTGCATACATTTTTTTTCGTGTAACTGAGTACAGGAAAAAGTAACTTCATATACATTCAGATATATAGAGAGAATAAGTATAACTCTAGTAGACATTTTAACCATATAATTATTACTTATTTCTAAGTTGCTTGAAAAAATAGGAAATTCTAGTATACGACATTTTTATTCATTTGTTTCACTACTCTTTTTGATGTAATTTTGATTCTATATTTTTATTTAAATATGTTTTTTCAAGGTATTTAAATGTTTATCAGTAATAATTTTTATTCGTTCTTTATATCTTCAAAAGAGTTTTACATGAGTAATTTAAAATGATACTTGAATTTTTTGAACGCATAAATATGAAATTTTAGGACTGAACTTTTTCCGATATTGAATCTATTGAAAATTTAATATGTTTTAATCTTGCATCGTCTTCGAACATTCAAATCTGAACTTAGGATTTATTTTTTATGTTGTACAAATCTTACATTAAGTTATATCGAAGAAATACTACATATATTTTTGTGTACTATTAATTGCTTATGATGAATGTGACATAAACTCCTCAAACAGTTCATTTAATATTTATTTATATTTAACAACATTGGATTTTAAAATGTTAATAAGTTTAAGATTTAGGGGTTTTTTTTCTTTTATTTTTCTTTGTTTTTATAGAATTTTTTCATAAACTTTATTTTATCTTTGTATCATGTTGTATATATATATATATATATATACAGACTAATTCATTTTCGTTTTTACTGTTTCCTCACAAAACGTTAAGAATTCTTAGCATCAAGGCAATAACGTGGTCTAGACTACATACCAATTGAAACATTTTTTTTTTTAAATAAAACTTTCCTTAGAAAGCATCTGTGTAAAATTGCTTCTTACATGTTTTTTTTCGTTATAGTCCTTTCATTCGTAAGTATTTTGAAAAAAAATTAAATCATTAAATTTTTATGATTTACTCTATGTAATATTGAAAAAGAGCGCAATGTCTGGAAGAATGTGAATTATTTTTGTTATTAACTTCTATAAAAATATTTATGCTCACTCAATTTCACAAAACTTTTACCCTGCAAGATTCGTTTCTCAAATTAAGTAGCCTTGCCTACTTTTTCTAATATTTTTTCCATATATTTTACATATTATACATATAAACTAACTCATTAAAAACAAATTTTCTTGCACCATTTTCAGCATTTCATTTTGTAAAGCGCACTAAAATATTTAGTATCTGCTCTACAAAATATATAATTACCTTAAAATTATTTTATGTATGTTATTGTGGGTATGACAGCTTCCACATAACTACTAATATTGTTTCTTGCCTAAAGTATTCGTTAAGTAAAATTAAAATTTATGGACTGTATAATTATTTCAAACATATTTCTTCTTGCTGTAAGCAAAATTTTTGTACTGCATTGAAGTTGAATTTATATCGATAAATGTTTACAGTAATTATGCTCAGCATTATACAAATTACCGAAAAAAAGATTAGAAAATAAAATACTTTAGCTTTTGACATTTTGTCGTCTCATTCTCGTAAAAACCGCATTTTTATTCTTCAGCAAACTAAATCCATCATGTAATTCATTTAAAAGACATACTATCCCCATTTTCTTTCTCCCTCATATATAAAGTCATCTTATGAGAGTTGTAAGGGACGAATCTATTCACTTCCAGAGGATGGTCATCCTTTCCTATTCCCTCACCCTGTTATTAATGCATGCATCACGCACACATTCGCCCTTCCTGTACTGAAACTACTCTACACCCCCTAAAACCCCTTAATGGATCACTAATTACAATGCAGCACTTGTCAATGATTATTTATTTATTTAGAGAAGAGGAATAATTACATATTACTATGCGTGCGAAGATTGGTAAGTAAATCTTTTGAGGGTGACTAGGAGAGAAAGTAAAAAAAGCAGCATCTTTTTTTTTCATCATCTCATTTTACCGTGAAAAGTGCGTGCGCTTAAAATGACATCGTGTGCTGAAGCCCCGCCTTCCTGCGAATTAACTTTGAAATTTGCATGTTTCGACGCGTGTTAAGTTTTCTACATTTTGTTGTGAAGAATAATAATGATTTTCATGCGATCATTTCATCAAATTGCATTTATTTTGGATGAACATATAGTAATAATTTTTTTGTGTTATAAAATAATAGTTTTTCACGATATTTGCTTATTGGTGGATGCAATTTGAATACAGTTTGAGATAAATTTTTTTCGTTATTTATTTAAATGTATGTTTTGGAATAGAGTAATAATAATTTTATCGATCGATTTATGAACATGTTCTTCATAATTCACTTACTTTGAAATCAAATACAATGGTAAGTTATTAGGTTGCACGATTCGAATCTATTTTATGTATAATAAACATTCATGGACTTTTCAACTAGATACTTTTCTTGGTAATAGAAAACATACTGTGTATATTACAATCTATTTAATTTATTGAGTTGAAAAAATGTTCTACAAAAAAGAAATAATGCTGTACTATATATTTATTGTTTATATATTATAACATTAGTATAAAATGCTTTAATATGTTTTCTACATCTTTTGCAATTTTAAATATATAGAAAAATCTGTATTTGTAAGAAAAAGCAATGTCTTATAAAACAAAGTCGAAATCGTTTTAATTATGTTAAATTAACTTTTGTCTTACTTCGGTCTTTTTCACAGATTGTATCAAAATCCTCTGAAGTCTTCTAAAATGTCTCCTAAAAATTTAGATGATGTAGAATTAATTTCAAGAAAATACTTTCGATGTATGATAACAATTACTTTGATTATGAGTTTATGTGAATTCGTGAATATGTATTGGTCTTGGAAAAATTAACTCTGTCTTTCAAATCACGGAAGATATCTTGATTGTCTGTATTTTGTTTTACGTTTGAAGGTAATCCCTTCTTGACATTTCTTCACATACTATCACCTTTTATATCCGTTCTCCTAGGTTTAATAAATTTATCCAGACTCCATACATGAAGCTAACTTACTCTTTTTCTCAGTCCCATCTATTTTGACCTGTGTCGTTTACACTCATCTACGATAAAAGGGTTATCCGATGGATATTTAATCGGTTACATTACCATCATTAATTTTATTGTTTTCTATAATCACCTGCCCTTCGTAACCGACTCCTCCCTGTGTACTTTGTTTCCCATATTGAAAACCACACATGGATGTCACGTCGCTCTAAGTAGGCGTTGCCCAATGCTGTTGGAAGCAGACGCCCCTTTTAGCTTGCTTCATGTCACAGCATTGATTTTTCGACAATAGAAAAGGGAAGACAAATCTCTTTCTTGTAGAGAGGGCCTTTTGTCAAAAGCCAGACTTTGCAACACACCTTCCATTGTAGGCAAGGATCAATCGAGAATGTAGATCGGGATGGTATTGTCAGTGCATTGGTCCACCCTCGCATAGGTTATCCATCACCACGTCTGAGGAATCGGAAGATTTTGGAAAATGCCCTACAGGGAAATTCGCCTAATTTCCGGAATCTCCCCACCGCCCTTCTCGAAGCGATTACCTTAGGGACATACGAAAAAATGAATTATTGCACCTTACCACATCGAAACAGTGTTGTAAATCACCTTAATCGATGCGTGATTTATTCTGATGAATCGGTTTGGTAGAGTACTCAGTATTATCAACCAAACATTGTTTAAGGAGAATGGCAAAAGCTGAAGATGAATTTATTTTCCCCATACACAAAAGCTACGAATGAAGGATGTTCGGGATGGAAACTTATTCTTCATGTAGCTGTTATCATAGATAGCGATATTTTGAGAAATTTGTTTAGAGCTAATTGGGAAATGACGAATTCATGGAAACAGTAAACACGGAAATTTCTGGTTATTTGTTTTCAAATGCTAGTTTCCATTAATTCCGCGTGAATGTTTTATTTTAATTTCAGACTACCTATGTTTTATTTTCACATCAGTACATATACAGATACAGAAAAAATAATTTCCCCCTTGAAATTGGTGTAAAATCACTATATTAAATAAACTTGTGTTCACATAAATAAATCTTTATAAAGTAACATTTAAGTCGCTCATTTTGAGTGGTTTAAGTCACTTTTTCTACGAGTCTAAGTAATGATAACATTAATTAGAGATTAATGGCATCTCTTCATTTTAAAAACATTTGCAATAAATATGTTGAAAACTATTGAGTTCGTGCAAGAGAATTTTTGTTATCAATATTTTAAAATGCAAGCATTTACATATCGTGTTTTAAATACAAAGGGACTTATGCCACTTTTTCAAAATAAATGGCTTGTTTATTGCAATGAGGGAAAATGCACATTATTTGTATAAAAATAATTATAGTTCAAATAGTTATAATTTTAGACTGAGTATTCAGATACAATCCTACTGATGAAGTGAATCTTTGAACATAATAATTGTTGGTTATGTCTACATTGATTTTTATCTAGTATGGTGTTTCTCAAAGTGTTAATACTTGCAACCCAATCTTCAATCATAATTTTCTTCGTGGCTCCCCCATACAGTAACAATGTATTGAATGCAATAATAATGTACTTTGACGCTAAAACTACAATACTATCTTAATTATAAACCTCTCAAATTATCAAGATAAATATTAAGTTTTGTATGTGTTACTTTCAAATAATAGATATTTTAAGCGTTATTTTGAAGTAATAGATATTTTAAGTAAATTATATATACTTTTAAGTAATAAGAAAAGTAATTGTTTCATTTTTCTTTTCTAATTTTTAAATTGGAACAGATAACAATAAAAGTGCAAAAAACTTTTTATGTCAGAATGTATTTTGTTTTGTTTCCTTCAAGTAAATTTTTATAACTTTTTAAAATAATCCTTCATTATCGACTTTTTGATATGCTCGCGCCCTCCTCGTAGGATTATCACGCCCCCCCTAGGGGGTGTGCCCCACAGTTTGAGAAACACTAATCTAGTATATCATACATATTTTCTGTATAAATAACTAGAATGACTACCGATCGAAATACCTACAAAAAATAAAAATATGGCCCAGTAAATACATTTCCCAGGGAGAAAAACTAATAGCTGATTTACGACTCAACTTAGAGTTACTCTGCAGAGTGCGACTTCCCCCACAAATCTTAATCAGAAATGACTTCCAAAGGTCACCTTGATGATACAGGGTAATCTAAAACATGTCTTCACAGAAATCTCTCTCCATGTCTCAAAAACTTAATCCCCACTCTACTGGGCCGTTTGAATTCATCGTCTCTCGAAACCTCCGCCATTTTTCAAAATCTCCCGAAAATCTTGGCTTCCTACTTGATGAATGCCGAAGGAGAGCCCTTAACCTCTTTCCTGAAGATGAGAACCTACAAAGAAGATGAGAAGAAGAAAAAGAAGAAGAAAAAAATAATGAAATCGAACCCTTTCCGTTCGTATTGATCTGAAAAGATGAATTATTAAGAACTTTACCATCTCCTTATAATCCGTTCGGAAAGGAAAGGGTGGCTGGAGAGTCGAATGGGAAACCAGTTTTCCACACGGGTGCGTGGCTTTCTAGGGGATCATTAGTAAGCAGCAGCCTCCTTCACAAATACGCCATGGATCATTCCTCTCACTTCTCCCTTGTCACTGTCACCTCTCTCGTGAGGGTCCTTTTATCAGAACCGTGTGACAGATCATAAAGTCGTCCTTTTCAAGTCGGAAAACCCTTTCCCTTGTCTTAGTGTTATTGAGTTAAGTTTCTCTTTCCTTCTTTCTTTTTCTTTCTCTTCCATCAACCCTTTTGTCGTTCGTCTTTTTCGAAGCAGAGTGGCAAGTGTCGTCTGCGTTTCTGGAACAGGAACGTTTCCTTTGTCGTTTGGGATTATTGGCAGTTTAAGGATATAGACTTGATTTATGGTTACGTCAGTCAGGAATTTTTGAATGGGGAAGTGGAAGACTTTGAATGGAAGGTTTTGGGGGAGGAAAGATAGGATTTTTGGATAGTTGTCCACCTCCTGATTTTTTTCCTCTCTGTTTCTTCTTTTCTGAAGATATAGCCCGGGAGGCGGATATTTTAAATTTTTGTGTGACTGAAGTGTGAAAAAAACCAGCCATCGCACAATTCATCATTTCTGAGAGTTTTTTTTCCTTACATCTAAATTTTTCTCGCAACTGAGGAATACATGTTGGACATTCTTTTGAAAGTTCACGTAACTTTTTTTCGTTTTTTAAAGTTTTGTAATCCGTCCTTATAACTGACATCGAACATTTTCATTTTTTTTTTCATTCTCTAAATTTGAGCTACCGTATAATGACTATGTGTGGTAAATCTGATTATGTAGTTCTGTTCAAGTTTCTTTCTGTTTTTCGTTTAGTTCAAACCATCATAAAAACAGATATAAATCTAGTAAAGTTTAAGAGATACTTTAAAGCTTCCATTTCATTCATTTTGATTTAAAATAAGTTGCTGTGTTGGGTGTTACATTTCATGAAGATGAATATTTCATATATTTATTTTTTTCTCTTTCCCCTAAAGTGGTATATTTTAAAAAATTTTCCACACAATATGAGTACTAATAAATTTTAAATAAACATTATTTTGTCCATTTTTTACGTTTTAGTAGATATTTGTATTATTATTTTTTTTTAAAAAAAGGTTAATGCAAACATCCATGAATATGATACATTTTCTCAAAAAAATTCCAAACGCCTTACCAATTTACTTTTTTATTTTTGTACCTTAAATATACTTCTAATCTTGAAAGAAATAATAATATCAGACATTATAATTGTGAAAATTTATATTCAATTTTGCCCCTCCATTTGTTGCAAGTTTATAATTTTTCAGCTTTCAGTTACTTATTCCTTCCTCTCTTTTACGCTGATGTACCCTATGTAAATGGACTAATGCAAATTAAATGTGTCGGAGACTCGAAGCTCTCACTTTGGAGTAGTATGAAAGTTTGGAGCATAAGGTGCCAACTCAGGTGTCTTTTTCGTTCTTGACTAAGGTTCAGAATTCGGATGTCCGTCGCAAATAGCTCTCAAGAATAATCGAGTAGTCATACTCATCTTCTTGAGGGGTTATGGTAAACGCATTAAGTGTAATCTTTTGCTACAGAACTTAATTTAACAGGTGAGAATTGCATCTTCAATCACAAATATCTAAAAAATTGGGTAGTGGCTCCTATAACCATATATCTTCATCAACAGGGAAACTAAATCTACCATCTTACAAAATTTTAACTAAATCCGGGAACCCAAGACCTTTTACTCTTTTTGTTACATATAATATAATGTGTCTTAAGCTCGGAATTGTGTGTCTATGTAGGTGTGAAGTAAATATCGAATAGATAAATTTTATTTGGTTCTATAAAATTGGAACACAAATACGGTGGTTTTTTTTAAAATAAAAAACCAATATTAAATCAATTTCTTGATATAGTATAATTTCTGGCACTTCATTAACCCTTTATCTACCGCATTATGATTTACTGTATTTTTTTTCATGCAGTATTTTTTCTACATTGAAAATTAAGGGATATAAGTAAACAAAATACTGAACTTTGGGAAATTTAGTCCATTAGAGCTAATTAATTAATTAAAGAAATTCAACTGTAAAATTAATTATATACACTGTTCACTTAAAATAAATAGTTAAATCGTTTTCTAAGATTTTCATTAACATATTAAAAAAATAAAACACTTACCTTTTGACACTTACTACTTTTTCGGAACAAAAATGACAATCTTTGCAATCCAATCAAAATGTCAGCTGAAAACGCAATTTCTTCTATAAAACTATTTACCTTCCCCGTTAAAATACTCAACAGAGAACCCATGTTTCTATATATTTTGGAAGAGTGGATTTAAAAGAATATTCCTACTAAGTATCGTCAGAGTATTCGCAAAAATGGTTGTTCTATGTAAATTTAATACTTTAGGTATCCGACTACGTTCGGAACCGTGATTTTGCAAAAGCGCATAAATGGATAATTTTCATGATATTTAGTGTCACTTAGATTATAATATATGCATAAAATTGTTTTAAGCACATTTTGACAAAAACGATTTATTTAAATATAATATTTTGGCAAAAAATTAACTTAGAATAATCTTTTCCCCAAATTCTCTCCTTTTGTGAAAAATGCTTCTATTATAATAATATTTTGCCTGTATATAGCTCAGACCTCTGTACAGAGCCTCAACTAGAAAATTTGAAATATATAACTTAGAAGTGGGTTTATTCATATTTTACGACATCAGAGGGGAGCAATTTTAAGAAAAAAATGCCAATAATTATTTCAATTGGTGGTAACTGTGAAAATAATGTGAATTTTTCAAAAATTCCAGTTAAGCCTCTGTAGAGAGGTCTGAGCTATATATAGGCAAAATATTATAATAGAAACATTTTTCACAAAAGGAGAACATTTGGAAAAAAATTTTTCTAAGTTATTTTTTAGTAAAAATATTATATTTAAATAAATGTTTTTTGTCAAAATGTCCTTAAAACAATTTTATGCATGTATTCTAATCTGAGTGACACTAAATATCATGAAAATTATCCATTTATGCGCTTTTTTCAAATCACGGTGCCGAACGTAGTTGGATACCTTAAAAGTACCGTCGATAGATAAAGGGTTAAATGTTACAAATTTAAATTTACGTTGTTACGCTATACATTAAAATGCTTATGTTATTTCTGAAGGTATAGTTGTGAAAAATAATGCTTTTAATAATGTGTAGTATATTTTTATCTATTCTGAAATCGAAGCACCTCGAACTGAAAATAAATGTTACCTTCTTTAATGTTTTCTTAACCTTGGGAACAGATGGTGGATTTATCGAATTTAGTTTTTCAGTAAAACTTACGCATAAGTTTGAAAGAATGTTTCACAGTAACTCTGCGTGTTTTTGTTTATTTTCTCTCCAAACGAAAGGTGAAAACTCCATAGAAAATGTTGGGGAAAAAAAGCAGTAGCAATGAATCAATGTCAATAGGCGGTCTATTGAAGACGCAATTTATTGCTATAACACCCCGGAAGAAAAACACTGATTTCTTGTAGAGAAAAGGCCGACGAAAAAAAAATAATAATAAAGGGTATTTCCGAATAGGCCATTACCTTTCTGTTATGGACTGAAAGAATGCTAAAGGTGCAAGCAGGAAATTGAAAGAGATCAAAGCCCTGAGATCACGATGGGAAGAAAAGTGAGGTAAAGCATAGGCTCACAAAATTTTTCTGTACCCTTTGGTCTTAACCTCTTTCTTTCCATGTGCCCTCTTAATCAGAACTAATTATGGTGAAAATACACGGGATCTAAACAGTAATTTTAGGAATATTTTTAACTATACTGTTCTTAGTGGCTTAGATATTTCACGATTAATTATGGACGAGGAATTGTTGATAGATTTATGTTTTATAACTTGTGACAAGAGGTCCATGAATGAATCCAATGCCATTTTAGATAACTCTGCCTCCTGTATTACTGTGTTTTTTTTTAGGAAGCATGCGATGAATCATTATTCATTTGTCTTACTCAGGCGATTCTGTTCACATTCTACTACTTTGAGATGAAATTTATTTCTCAAAGTACACTTTTCGAGTTCATTGAATCGTTAATGTTTTTTTAGAATGCTCGAATTGTTTCTACTGGATAAAATAAGCATAAGATTTTGTTGATTACTTTAAAAGGAGATAGCTAGCAAAAATTTTCAGGTACTACTTATCGAAAGATGGAAGCTCGTTTTGCTATTGTGTATTGTTTCAGTTCCCTATCTTCAGTTCCCTACCTATTTCATTTTCCAATCTGCTTTAAGGTGACCGCCTACCTTCGGACTCAATTTTTTTAATAAAAATAGAGTGTTTTTAGGAAGAAAAATAAAAAAAAAATATGTAAGTACACATAAATTTTTTTAAATAAATATTGTACTTTTAGAAAAATGGATTGTTTTCAAGGAAATTTTACCAAATTTTTACTAAAACGGGTAACACTGTATAAAAAATTTCTAATACAATTATCATAATTTTCTTTATACATAATATACATATTACAGTGCTCTTCAAAATGAACCAAAATCTTAGAGAAATATTCAAATACAAAAAAAAAATTACAGACAATTATACATAATAATATGAAAATTTTGATCTTTTTTAAGATTTTTTTATAAAAACAACCCTAAATAAAAAAATATTTAACCTACTACAAATTTATGGTCCACTTTATGAAAAACAGTATAATAAACATTCCAACAAAATTTCAAAACGTTATCTGGTTTGGTTCTTAAGATATCATGTATCTGGTAAAGAGTTTCTTTCGAAAAAAAATTTGAGAAAAACTCATTTAAAGTTTTATCTTACTGCCCCTTTGCGTAGAGTGATGTTTTTTTTAAATCGCTATAACTTTATTTCTATTTATCGTAAAGGAAAAAAAACTGTTTTGGAAAGAAAAATGTTCAAACTATAAAATTTTAAAATAAAAAAAAACTGTCTTATGTAGAAGAAAAATGACATTTTCAAGTTAGGCAATCACCTTAAGTGTTTGCAGAATACTCATGCAATTGTTAATGATTATGTTTTTAGGTGTTGGTTTTGAAGTGAATTATTTTCTCAGCTATTTGTCACAACACTAATTTTTAGTATTGCTGCCTAAAATAATTCCAATTATAGTGTGGGGCTGTGCTGATGATATCATTGCATAAAACTACTACAACTCTTTCGTAACAAATAACTTTATTTTCCAACTACTAAAACCGAACTACCTCACACCTCATCGCAACTTCTCAAACTTTATTTTCTGACTCTTTCTCTCACACGCTCCTCCTCTATTTCGTGGCATGCACATCACTCTCCCGCACTATTAATTACAATTGTACACCACCGCCATTGAAACAGAACCATATGTTTCCTAGACATAGTAGTAAAGCCTTTACTAAAATGTATTTAAAGCTGGGAAAATTGTTTCTTTTAATAACAGTTTAACATCCTACTATTTAGATAAACGACGCATTGTAAGGATTTACAATGACTGATTATATACAATATGTTACTAACTCTGTAATTTCTGACTGTCATTAAAATTAATACTAGAGGTAGCATCTGATTTAATATTAATTATTTAATGGCACAGATTCCGGTTTAGGATCATAGTTTATGTAATATAATGGCTAATGTGTTTTCGACCGTCTCAATTGTTCACAATTTGGATGCATCTATGTATACTACTGTTTGATCGATGTAGAACACATACAGGATGATAAAATACCAATGAATCTATCTTATCTGTCATCTAAAGTAATTATCTAAAGAATGTAGAATATGTGAATAACTTAAAGGAAAAATATAATGAATAATTGAAGTGTTTTTTTAACAAGAACTTTTCTAGTTCGCTTCTATTTTAAAGATTCTAAATATACTATTTAAATGCAACCCGCAATCTTTTAAAATTAAGTGTTTCCTAGGTATAAAAAATAATGAAAGCTTCATTCGATGTTTTCCTCCAAAATATCTCATTCTACTCGAAATCCACTCGTAAAAGTTTAATGGGAAAAAAATAGTCTGATATATGATATGAATAGAAGCAATTATATTTTATTTATATATCTATAATGAAGCATTTATGTTTTAATGATGAAAATGTTCTTTTTTTTTAAATCAATTTCGCAATGTGTAGTACATAATAACCGTTTTGAAAAGCACTGCTTTTTTCTGAATCACCGTTCAAGTATTTAATTTTCAATTCTTAATCATACCTTTTGTTTGAGGTAAAAATGTTGTGATTTGCATAAATATATATATTTTTTTAATTCTCTTCTCATAATTTTCTAATATCTTACGATTTTACCTAGCTTGATACCGAGAGCAATTAGTTAGAAATCATTTAGAAAAATACCATCCATTTGTTGTTGTATTGAATTGAAAATGCAGTCCATTACTAAATAAATGCATTATACTACAATAGATATATTTTTAAGCCATATTCATTCTTAAATGTTTTTAAGTCAATGTAAAATGAAATTATTTCTGAGATTTTATTCAGTGTTAAATTTCACGCTTGCTCATAATTTTTATCAGTTAAAATTTATGAGTAATAAAATTTTGAGGAAATATTTTCTGTACTGCATTATTACTTCTTAAAATTGCGATAACAATTGCAACATAATTTACAAATTATTTATGTTTTGAGAATATTTTAAAAATTTTATTTTCTTGGTAGAATTGAAAATTTCTTATTTTTCGCATTGATGTTTTGATAAAATAACAGAGGACATTTACATCGAAACAAAATTCAGTAAATTGCTTTTAAAAAATTATTAATGTAAATGTGGTTTCCATGTTTAAAATTTAAATCTTTAAAACATTTACTAGTTAAATATGTATTCTTATAGATATCTATTTGGATAGTTTATCATTAATCAGTGCTTACATATAACGAAACTTTTATAGAAAACTATCTACTGGTCATCGTATTGACTTAAACCGCTAACCATTTGAGGCCTTGAGAAAATTCTCATGAAACACCCAACAAAATCACTGAAAAAGCTACATTCTTTAAATGCCAGCCGAAGAGAAACAACACTTCTTGGCTTGAGAGCTTGATATCCGGGTGATATTACTACCAAGCATTTCCAATGATGTTGCACATAGTTTCTCGGCTTTTCTTTTCTCATCTAACAGCTATAATGGGCTGTTAATGAAATCTTAATCAGGAATTGAGTCGGTCATTCCCTTTTAGGTACAGTAATAGCTGAAGGGAAATCTAGTAGGTTATAAATGGTGTTAACATATTGCAAGCGCTATTTGGGTTGGTAGGAGGTTTTATTTTTTGTTGTTGCTATGGTGATAGCTGCTTTTTAAAGGGAATTTGAATGAGGGATTATTATATACGAAATAATTTTTTTTTGAATCTTTTGATAAATATTCTGTTTTAAAAATGAAAATAAAGCTGTTAAGTAAATAAGATTTTACATATATTTATTCAGATTTCATTTCATTTACAAGCTGAATGAGGTGTGTTGTTGTTGTTACTTTTGACTTTATTAGAAGGATCAATCCAAACATATAAAACAGCTTGTCAGTGCTTCTCAAACTTTCAATACTCGCGACCCAATGTTCAATCATCATTTTCATCGCGCCCCCCTCCATTCAATAACATTGTATTGAATTCAATAATACTATACTTTTACACTAAAGCTACAGTGTGTTTGTGTGTACGACTTTAACCGACGTATATAAACGTCTCGCTCAGCTAAATCATTAACCATCTGGACGTATATATACGTCTTTCCGAAGTACGATCTTTTCTGTGCACTGCTATCCATAAAATTATCCCTAAGGTTTTGGTATACAATAAAAGAACCTTCACAGTCTTTGCAAAGGATTTACTTATTTCAGAGGATTTTGCTTATTTACTCCTTTTCTCCTCCCCCCTCCCAATAAAACATCAAAATACGCGCGTAAACGTGGAAAACAGTGGCATTGGGGACCAAACCACGTAACTTTTAATCGACAGTTAAGGAATTAATTATAAACCGTACAAATCATCAAGATAAGTGTTAATACAAGCCCATGGGGTCACTGGTAATTATCAGATTTGTTCTTAACTTAGTATTGTTAAATTAATAATAAAATACATTGTACAGTACAGGTACTTTTATAAGTGTATTATATCAGTGTAAATGTGTATTTTATATTTTATTATGTCAGAAAGTATTTTGTCTGCTTACTTTCAGTAAATTAATAATGTTTTGAATAATCTTTAGTTTTTTTTCAACTTCTCAATATGTTCACGCCCCCCTCCTCCCTTGTAGACTTATCACGCCCCTCAAGGGGGCGCGCCCCACAGTTTGAGAAACGCTAGCTTAAGTACCACTCAATAATAATGATAAATAACAAAACGAGAAAACATTCAAAGTAAGAACCAGGACAAATTAACATGGGAACAAAAGAAGTTAAAAAATTAAACAAGAAAGGGAAAATCGTAGATGTGTAGTTTTTACAAAAAGTTCATGAGTGTTCGGGCATTCCAATATGGTTTGCTTATCTTAATACGCTTTTGAGACTTTTTATCTAGTTCTGGGCATATAAGATGCTCTGAATTCATGATGCCCGAATTACAAATTTATCATATACTGGATGGAAGGACACCTTCTTTATTAAGATGGTGTGTCATGTAATCATGGTCTGTTTGCCATCTAAAGTTTGACACAGCCTCTTAATGAGATATGTTTTAGCTTTTAATACGGAATGAAACACATCATTTTGGATTAAAATTGTAGCAAAAACAATAAATTTTTTAAAGAAATTTACATATATTTGTAGGATTTATTAAGACTATTACCTATGCTGCGGAATCTATCGCATCTCTTCCTCAGAGTAATTGTACATATAAATTGCTTCAAAATATTTTGTTAAGAAGTAATCAAACGTGTGTATCAGTACAGGATTAAATCAAATTGTTAAATAATCAAGAGAAACATGCTTGCTGAAATATCTCATTCAATAAAGGGCATTGATAAAAGTAATTTAAATCTGTTTATTTAAAGATATATAAATCAAAATAATATAAAGCAAAAATTAAACTGAAATAATTTTAATAGGCCTTAATAATAAAAATAAAAACTTTCCTCGTATTCTCATGTACGATTAATTTGTCTTCCATCCTGTACATGAAAAAAAAAGGCTCTAAATTATTCCAAATAAAAAAACACTAATCATTAATGGTTCCGAATCAAGAAAATATTTTGATTATTAAATATTTCTTTTGTACACACACAAATTAAATAAAAAAAACTCAATACCTAATACAATACTTTTAAAGTGGCATTATTAGGTAAGTGCTTATTTGATTAGTAAAATGTATATCAAAAGACTAAAATTTTGTATCTAAAATGAAATATTAGTTTTAATTATTAGAATTAGTACGTAAATTATAGTTTACAAAAATATTATAAGAATAAGTTAGACACACGCATACGTTCAATAATCAAGTAAAGGATGCACTTATATTTTAATCATATAAACTTATACTAAGGGAAAAAGTTGTAAGTATTTTTAATGTGTACTCATGAATAAAGAGTTCGTATGTATACGAATGCGGAATCCTTAAAGCAAAAGAGATAAATGAAATCAAATGATGTCTGGTCTTATAAGGCTCTATAAGATGCATTCTATAAAAGCCAGATTTACATAATTTTATTTATGTATTATACTAAAAGAATATAAAATAGGTTTTCCAAAAAAAATGTATGCAAGCTATTGCAACGAAAAGTACATATATTTATTTATGGTTTATTTATTGATTAACATCGGATTTTGAAGTCTTACAAAGTGTATTGGTGACAAACCTCACAATTTTGAACCTCAGTGAAGTAACGAGGATGACATCAGAACCGACACCCTGTTTCTACACCACTCGGATGATAAAACTTTGGATCCTCCCGTACACTGCATATTCTAAGTGGCACATGAGAGACATAGTAATCTAGAGGTTATGGTCACTTACTCGTGGACAGCGTATCATTTCGAGACCTAATGTCAATGAAGTCCCGTTGTGTTGAAGGGTTAATACACGTTAAATCTGTCGAAACCCAAAGTCTTCCCGTTGGCGTGTCTTAGTAGTTTGGAGAAGGGGATGTTAGCTCAGGTGTTGTACTCGTCATTTGATCAAGGCTCAAAATTACGAGGTTGATTTTGGTACGGCGTTAATAAACACTCATTAACTCACCGGCTGGGTGGCGTAGTTCGTTTGTCGCTGACATTCTGTACTTAAGGTTGCGGGTTCGACCCCGGCTCAAGTAGGTGGATTTTCATGATCCACCAGCGGCCATGTCGTATAATTAGGCGGCATGAAAAAAATCCCTTGAGTGTTCTTTGGGCTTAGATGCTCTCGGAAAAATTAAATTCCTAAGTACAAATTTCAGATGTCTCCCTCTAGGGAAGAAACTGGGCGTCAAATTTACTTGCAGCAATTGGTATCGCCTATATGTGGGTGAGACACCAAAAAATGATACCGTCCCCTGGGGAATATACTAGGTCTGCAAAGGTAGAAATACTAATGCGCAGCCCCATTCAAGAAAAAAAAGAACAAAAGAAATAAACACTCATTTAGTGGCACATGGACTCGAACTCGTGACTCGACAGTGAAGCCACGAGTTCATGGCCATGATAAGTCAGCTATTGTGGCCATAAACCCATATTACAGACCTAAAAACAAACCTTTAATGTTAGGAAGAAGGAAATAAGGATTATCTCGACTTCATTTTGTTTTAAGTATGATGATTGTGATATAAAAAAGTATGCTTTATATATATATATATATATATATATATATATATATATATATATATATATATATATATATATGGATTTATTAAAAAAGTCATCTAAAATATAAATTTTAAGAGTCCCCTTTCTTTTAATATAATAGATTTATAAATGACCTGATTAAAAATTCAGTTCTTGAACCTCTCTCGAAGACCCAGTATCCAACGTAAGGATTTTTAATACAGTCCCATTAATTACAACCATTATTTGAAAAATAGCTTATTAAATTTTCTATTTAGCAGAGTAGAAGGCTATGTGTGGATCGTTATAAATCCATCTACGATCCTAAATACTGTCACGTAGTGATTTTTTTAAGAACAAGTTTTAACTTTGCCCACTGGGAAAGATTCGGTGATGCGACGAAAGTATATCAAAGATCCTGACAAAACTTTTAAAACGCAAAGAAGGTAAATTAAAAAAAAAGAAGTAGTAAAGGGCGACAGTGTCTTCCTGAGGGTGAAGGAAAGGATTTAATGAAGGTTTCACGTGAAGAGGAAAGAAAGGAAGGATTGGAGCAAGGCTGACGCGGCAATTACTCAAAGTGTCAATCTTCCTATTCTCGTCTCAGCAGAGTAGTCTTCTGATTGAGTCCTACTTTAGAAGCGGTGTAATTTATGGGAGGCAGGATAGGATTTTTAGCGGTGTGCGAGGCGTTAATTTATTACCAGGGGCCCGGACTCCCGGAATTATCTCTTCGTTACGGGCCAGGGAGTCCGGATAGAGGAGCCGGAATGTATTGAATTAGCCACCGAAAAGATCCGCTGCCCTGATTATAATTTCCTGATCCGTCCATTCAAGTATACACAATGAATTCCGTCCACAATAATGCGAAAATAAATAACCCTATAAATATTTATTGAGTTTTATTCCGTTGGTTACAACATTGTGCCTAATAACTACGTCTTTGCCTCTATCGCATGAAGGAACATGAAAATAGTTATTGGCAAAAATGGAAAAATTTTCTGGCTGGGAAAATGATGTATGCATTTTGGATTTTTTCCCCTGTTCTTGCTAATGGAATTAGTTCACACATTATCATCACATATTGGCATACGCTTATTTGGAAACTCTTTCTTTATTCTGAACGATGTGCGGATGTTTCTGATTAGTAGAATTCTAATGTGTTTAATCAAATAAGGTCTTGGGAATATTTGTGAAATAAATTTAGAAACACAAGCATTAATTTTATTATTCATGCATTCCTCTTATTATGTCTTTTATGCTGTTAAAATGTTTAACCGGGGAAATAACATAATTTTATGTTTAATATAGTTTAAACCTACGTTGTTGATAATTACTTTTATTTTTGTCTGAAGTTGTTTTTTAATAAATACCAACATATATACATTAATTCATTAATTTTTCTTACCTTTATATTATTATTTCTGTATATTTAAAAAAAATTCTGAAGATAACTAATGAAGTAAATGCATTTTAAAATTCTAAACCTAAATGATGTTTGCACAAATTAACATGTACTGAACTGTAAAGCTGATTTTTCTGAAAGTAGGTATTGTTTAATCTTTTTTTATCCGATATTCAGCAATTTTCTTAGATAAAGTAAGAATTTATACAAGCGTTGTTATATGCTTTGAAAAATATGATTGGAAATTATATTTATAAATTATTATTTAAGAAATTTTCTTTTGAGAAACAGTTTCAAATACTTTACGATTACAGCATTGTTATTAAAGTTCACATTCAAATGCGAAAGAAATACGAAAAATGAGTTCAGCTATTGATTCTTATTTAATTTTTAAGTATATAAGCAATAAATAGATTTAACAATAATTCATTTCAATTAAAGGGCTTATATCTATCTGTCTATCCAACTATCCATCTAAGTTCTGTTAAAATGCTTAAAAGAAATGATTTTGTCTAAAGCAATATTTAATAGTATTAGCTTTCTTTTAAAAAAGATTATTAAACTTTTGAATGTATTTTTGTTGAAATGAAGTAAATAATTTTGTAAAAATGCGCGACATAGTAATACGATTTTTTTTAAAAAAAATTTAGAATTTAGAAGTTTGATAACTATTAATTTATCGGAAAAATACGTTTAAACATTTGCCTTGTCAAATAAATTTAAAATGGAAGCATTTGGTTTCAAATTTATCTTTTTTAAAAATCGAGTTATCAAAATTCAAATCAAGTAATGTATATCTTGTTTGGATTAATAAATTTTTTTTTAATTTCTTAATATTCCAGAAAGTGTTAAATATTCCTATTCATAAATGCATGGCAATTATTTTTGACTAGGTTATTTCAAAAGACAAAACCTACTTCACTATCGTATAGACTCTTTAAATTTTGGTTTTTAAGATAGAAAACTATGAATCACAAATCTGCTACCGGTGGTACCCATTAAATTAAGTAAACAAGAAAAGAACAACAAAATCTCCCTCTCTCACCAAATACCTTATTTTACCCCATCATTTTCTTTTTCTTTCTACAACCATTCTTTGAACTCTATTGGATTTCACGTCTTAGCTTATTGAGGTCCAACCGGCGTGAATCAGCCGCAAAAATCGCCAGGAAGAACTGGAAAGGACATGCAATCAATGCAATGATCGATTCATTACATTTCTTTCCCAATTCTTCTTTCTCCCGGTCTCCCTTTCCTTCTGTTTTCTTTTTTCTTTCCCGGTCTCTACGTGTCCCGTAATCCGGTCTTTGGAATATCCGCCGGACCAGATGGAGACTATGCCGTTACATAGGGATAGGGTAGTAAGATCCCCAACGGTCGTAAAGACTTATTCCGGGATTTCGGGGAAAGGTCTGGTTTTCTCGGACGTTGCGGGTGACCAGGGAACGTTTTACTTCGGGAGGTAAAAGATTTAGACTAATTCTCTTGAAAGCCTTCGCCCGTTTTCCTGCCATTGGAGCGTTTCCAGTGTGCTATTCTCTTATTTCAGAAGCTATTTGTTGTCCTTGCTCGTGAAGATTAGGTAAAGATGTTGAGTTATTTATAGAATAATCATTGCCATCGCTGTTGATGTAATTCATTTATCAAATCATCGATGGAAATTCTGGCCCAGTGCCTTTTTTTGCTTAATATTTGATCGTTCAGTTAGTTCATTGAATGTAAATACATTACATAATTTTTAACTGTGAAAGGCAAATTATTCTCTAATCTGAATATTCCAGTTTATCGGTACATTTTTTGGATTTTCTATTCAATCTTATGCGAGGCATTTTTTTATCTTTTATTTTAAAAACGAAATTATATACGTATTTTTAATGCTGTAAAATCGTTATTTCTTTGAACGTGTTAACCCTCTAGCAGCGTAGTTGTTTTATCGAAGTAGGTTCAAAAATTGCATGCTGTTTTATTACATATTTCATATCTACATATAAAATCTACATTTTAGAGTTATAATTTACAAAAAAAAATTTGTTAAAGAGTTTTTATTTTCAATTATAGAATTAGATCATATAAATAGGAACATAAAAATATTAATGAAAATATAGACAGGAACAGCACGGGTTGTGCAGCTAAATAGTTGGATAACATGCAATTCCACGGAAATCGCGGGTTGCGCAAATTTTACTACATCTACGTTGCTCATGGAAATCGCAGAATGCGCAGCGAGAGGATTAAAAAGAACACTACTGTTGATTAAAAGAATATGAATATATGTTGTTCACTTATTAAGTTTGACTATGAAGCGTAATTTCTTTTTCAGATGATATTATCGGATAGCTGGTGACATATTGTTAACATATTTCTTCATATTTAAATTTGAACAATCTTATATTTTTTGTACTTAAATCGTTGAATATAAATTAGCTAATTTATATTTTATTTTAGTACTCGAAAGTGTGTTAAAATTGCTGTATAGTTTTGTTTCAGAGAAGTGACATTAGAATATAAAGTTATCTTAGAATTCTATCTTTTCGCCATTATCTCAAAAGATGCACAACCAAAAGTAATATTCGAATCATTGGGCTGAATTATCTTATACTTCATAAATATATTTATTAGATGATTTGCATCAAAATATTTTTAGTCCAATATGCAGTGATTGAAAAACTATCCCAAAAAATAAATGTTATAATTTAGTCTTAAATTAAACTTCAAGGTTTTTGAAAATTAAGTGTATTGTTGGTGAAAGTAAACATACCAATACGTAGCCATACTTTGTACTTAATATAATAAATAAATTATAAATCTTATATTATAAATTTAAAAGCGAGTTATCTTTAAATATTTTAACCATAAATAGTTTATAAATTAAAACACTAGTTGCTAAAATAAAAATAATATCATAAGATGAAAATTAGGAAGTATTTTTTTAAGCAAAAATGTAGATAAAATTTCAGTTTAAGCGATTTCCGAAACACATTCATAAATATATTTAGTTATTTCATATATTATTATCCCTAACTGGCACTGGCATCAATCAATGACAACTTAAATACTGGATTAAAAACTATAATATTCATCTTGTTAAATAATAGTGAGAATATCCTTTACCCTTCCTCTGCAGCTATGACTCAAAATCACAATTATCAGATGAAGGGAGGAAAAACTGATTCTCGGAAGTACGCGATGGGAGGGAGAAGGGAAAGTCTGGTCAAAAGATAAGGAAGATAAGAACAGGAAGGAAGAGGAGAAAGTCGGATAATAAAAACGAAAGGGTGAGAGGGGAACGATCAAGATGTTTGAGGATGGGAATCACTGGAATACTCGGGATTATGTGTAGAAATTCGGTGATTGTGGAGGCCTGCAGCTATATTCTGTTTTCCTCCTTCCAACTCTCTTTACTGCACCCCAACATCTTTTACTGTAGCAGACAAAGGAGAATGAAGTGAAATGAACTGCTTTTATTGGTCATTAATTTGTTTAATCTTAAGGAATCAAACTACGTTTGGAACCGTGATTTTAAAAAAGCGCATAAATGGATAATGTTCATGATATATTTAGTATCACTTAGATTAGAATACATGTATAAAATTGTTTTAAGGACATTTTGACAAAAAACAATTATTTAAATACATTATTTTGGCAAAAAATTAACTTAGAATAACCTTTTTTCAAAATGTTCTCTTTTTATATAAAAAAATGCTCCTAAAATAATAATATTTTGCTTATATAAAGTAAAGACTTCTCCAGAGAGTCTGAACTATTTTTTTTTTTGAAAAATTCACATTATTTTCAGAGTTAGAACCCATTGAAATAATTATAGGCATTTTTTTATTAAAATTTATCCCCTCTGTTGTCATAAAACATGGATAAACCAACTTCTAAGTTCGTCCACGTCACTTGACCATGGTTCAAAATTACGTGGTCCGTCGCCATATTTCAAAATTCTAGTTGAGCCAACTTTGTACAGAGGTCTAGTTGAGCTTTGTACAGAGGTCAGGCAAAATATTGTTATATTAGAAGCATTTTTCACAAAAGGAGAATATTTTGAATATTGGCCAATCTATGTTCATTTTTTGTCAAAATATTGTACTTAAATAACTTTTTATTGCAATAATATTCTTAAAACAATTTTATATATATTTTCTAAATAAGTGACACTAAATATCATAAATATTATTCATTTATACGTTTTTACTAAATCACGGTTCCGAACGTAGTCGGATACCTTTATCGTTGAAGGATTTCAAGATTAATCCTTTCTAGCGTTGGTGACGTTTTCGGAAGCAAAGTGCCTGAGGATGAAGGAAACTTAGTGGTTTGCTGTAGATCAGAAAACTGTGAGTCATTAATTCAATAGCAATTTGAAATCAAAAAGATAAATTTGTAACTAAGCGAGAGAAAATATAACAATTTCTTTTCGAAACTGGGCAAATAGTGTTACTTTTTTCAGCTTTAAAACAGAGTACCGACAACCATTTGAAATATTGTAAAAGTTGCAATTGAGTAGTATTTCATATCCAGTGTATTTATGTCAAACCTACTGTGTTCACTGATTTTATATTTTTTGCAACTTTATTGGATGTAGAACAGTAATTATACAGGGTGTCTGGGCTTAAAGTATCCAAAGGTTATGGCTTATTATTACGGAACTACCCATCAGAATATAATAAACTGCTCATCCGTAGATTGGTACCCCTCTGAGAGTTTTTGGGTCTAGTCCAGTGCTGCTCAAACTTTCAATATTTGCGATCCAATATTTAATCATGATTTTCCTCGCCCCCCTACAATAACAATGTATTTAATTCAAGAAGACCTTTAATTCTTTGACCCTGAAGCTACAACACTACTTTAACCTCATAAGTGCCACCGGCGTAAATAAACGTCTCGCTCAGACGAAGAGTTAACTTTTCCGGGCGTATATATACGTCTGTGTGGAGTACTATCTTTTCCGAAGGCTTTGGAATGCAATAAGAGGATCTAGACAGTGTTTTCGAAGGATTTACGTAATTTAGGATTTTTTTTATTTATTCCTTTTCCCTCACTCCCCTCCTCTCCCCACCACCAATACATCACATACGCGTACTTACGAGGAAAACGGTGGCATTGAAGAGCGAGTCGCATAACTTTTAATCGGTAGTTAAGGGTTAATTATAAATTAGCAAGATGTGTTAAATATTGCATTTAATTTTATATACACATGACAAACCCATGGAGTCACTGGTAATTATTAAACTTATTCTTAACAATATTCTTAAATTAATTATAAAATACATTGTGCAATACTGATACATTTATAAGATATTTTATCAATGTAAATGTGTATTTCATTTTTTATTATCTAAGAATGATTTTGTTTGCTTACACTTTCAGTAATTTAATAATTTTTTTAAAAAATCATTTGTTTTCAACTTTTTAATATGCTCGCGCCCCCTTGTGGAGTAATAATGCCCCCTAGAGGGCGCGCCCCACAGTTTGAGAAAAGCTGGTCTAATCGAAGCGGCCGCACGTGAGTTTTATTCGGGAACCGCAAACGTTACACAAACATTAGTAAATGTTTGGACGCCACAGCAAAAGGTGCAATGCGTATTTTAGTTAACGGACTTTAATTCAGTCATGCGTGTATAGCGACATGTTCGAACGGAATGGAATGTCGTTACTGGCTTACCTAATAGACTTATGAGGACCCCTACAAAATGAATCACGAACACGATCAACAATGTCTTCTATCACGAAAACTTAAGGATACTTGCCAGTTTGAGATACCAAAGCTCCCTTCTCTTTTAAAGTTCTTTCCCATAGGTGGATAATTTTGATGTCGAAGAATCAACCTCCGATATCACACCCGGACATCCTGTACTTTCAATTTATTTTCGTATGTAGTTAAAATTTAATTTTATAATTAAGGAAATAATGAGTTAAAATTATGATTTTAAATAGTAGTAGTAAAAAGTGATTTTTAAGAACAAAATATGAAGTTTTAAGAACCCTATTTGATGTACCTCAATTTTTATTCCACTTTTCCCTGCAGATTTTTCGTATGTTAAAAATGGAACACTTTAAAGCAGAACGAAAAAGTTTTATAAATTGGGAAATAAACATCATGAAAAAAAGAAGGGAGAAAAAAATGAACGCAGCTCCGAAATATATATATTTGACGATTACTGAAAAGACAAATTTAAGCTTCTTTTTACGAGCAAATATGGTGGTGTGAAAACTAAACAAGCAAAACTCTCCAATGAAGTAGAAAATGTTAGCAAAAAAATCCGTTTAAGAGACGCTATTCCTAATTATGCCATTCATTTCAATTTCCTTTAGGGCGCAGCTTTAACTGTTAATACCGCTCATTTGTTTAAGGGCTGCACTTTAAAATCTTCATGACGTCATAAGTACACTTTTGTAATGGTTCGACAGTGATTGCCAATTTTTGGAATCCTCCATTATACAACCATCATTATTTGCAAGTGTCGACTGCTCTTAAGTATTCTGCAAATCTTTTCTGTCACATTGATATTTCGTTTGTAAAGAAAGGAATCGTAAAGGGGGGATTTGTTTTCTTGTGGGATTTTCTTTTTATGTTTTAGATCCGACTAATTTGGGATTTAGTAAATCTTTTCATTGCTATTTAATATCTAGTTAATTATTAGATTTTAAGTATCAATAATAATGCGTGAGTTTTTATTCTCTTAGAGTAGTTGGGTAATTTTTCAATAATAAATGAATTATTATTGGATTAAAGAGATTGTTTATTTAGTACTAATTATTAGCTGGATTTTTCGATCTGAATGTGGATTATTAATACAGTTTTGGTGTAAGTAAGGGAAATTGATGTTGTTAAGAGGATTTTTTTTGAGAAGTTATTGTAACAAAAATATATTCAGATGAGTGACGCACTCAAGGGGAGGAAGAGGCATGGATTCAGACCCTCCCTGTAGTCCTTGATTTTTTCCCCGATTTAATATAATCCTATGAACGTAGTACGAAAAAATTTATTAATATTTTATTTTATTAAATACTACTAATTATTCATTAATTAATAAAATTTTTTTTTACTGATTTTGTTCCCGATAATCGACAAAATCAAAATAATAGGTTTAGCGACGTAGTGGAGTATGATACGAGAAAATAGAGGACTTTCGACCTTGCCCCCCATCCCTCCCGCTTTTCCTGAAAAACTTTGTGTGCGTCACTGATTCAGATTATAAAATTTAATAATTATTTATTAGTATTTAAAGTGGCAATTATTAAACTTCGATTTTGATAGCATTAAAACGAACAGCCTATAAAAAGATATATTTGTTTGAATATACTTTTGAAGCAATTTATTTTAACATGATTATTTTAAAGACTATTGTAATTAATATATAACCCTTATATAATCTCTTATAATGTACTCTTCTGTTGTTTTGTATATTGTTATTTCTATATAACACTAATAGATACTCTAATTGGGATTGTAATAGTCCTAAATGGAATAGAATAGAATCTACGATTACTGCACGCAATACCTTGAATGTTTTCAGTCACATGCTTCTTAAAAGATTTGTAAGATCAAGTAGTTTTCATCTAGTTTTAAACTAGGTTTTAAAGAAAAAAATATTAAAAATGCGCAAATTTCAGACAAATTTTTAAATTGCTGGAACACGTGCTTGTAAATTTCTTCATAATAAACAAAGAAAAGACACCCCTGGACAGTGTTTAGTAACAGCGAGTCGTTGACCATGGAATAAATCTGGATATCTAACATTTTTGTGTGTTACCTTGGAATGTCTGTCCTCAATTCCAGACTGCGTGGCAATGATATGATTTTTAATTAACTGCCTCTGATGTTATTTTCAAGAATATTTATTCATGTCTTGTTTTTGTTCCAGGTTACAGTAACCTGTTAAAAAGAAAAAATCTGATTGATAGCTCTTGTAAAGTAAACGAGGAATGTGTAGATAAACAGTACATATTATTTGTGGAATTCATTAAATTTTACGCACTCTAAAGTTATAGAAATTAGAAGATTATTGTTTCCCTTCGCGTGTAAGACTTAATATAATCTACAATTCAAATTCTGTTTTTAAGTAACTATAAATGTAGAAAAAATATAAACTTTTCTCAGATAATTTTTTAATTAAAATTTTTGATGAAGCATTTATAGCAGTTTATAGGAGTAAATAAATGAAACCAAAATAAGTAGCTAGAAATGTTATGTATAGAGATGCATAGGAATAAAACTTTGAGAAAAATATTCTTTCATATATTATGTATAAAGATTTTATATAAGCTCTCTAGAGTAGTATACGAAGTTAATAAACTTTCTACTTCCAGAATAATTCTTCAAAATTCAATTTTTATGTTTGTAACTGAAATATATACGCCTTTATGCATCGTATATATTTATAAAGGAAACATTTTTGACAAATATTTACTTGCTAGCTTTTTAAAAACAATTTTGAGCAGTCCAGAATTTTCTAAGGAGAGAAACAGGAAATGAAACGATCTTTTTATAAATTCGTGTCATAAAATTGGAGAGAATATCAGGTATTGCATGAAAAAGTACTTTTAAAAAAGTTGTCTTCAACTACTTTATTTTCCAAAGTGTTACGATTTTTTAATCGATTCATACTTAGATTTTCGAATACGAATTCTCGAAACTTTTAAAATGTTTTCGAGGATACTTTTTTCCCGTCTACCTGAGCATTCTATTCCATAAAATAAATAAATAAATAATACGTTTTAAGTGCGAAATTCAACCTTCTATTGAGTGTTTATGTTTTTCTTCATTGTTCCGAAAGCACTTTTCCTCTATCGCTCTTTGGAACACGATCTGAGCGACACCTGAATAGATGTCGAAACTCGATTTTCGGAAGAAAAAAAAAACTTTCTTAAAATTTTCTTTCTTTTTTTATACATTTTTTTCTCCTTCTTCAACAATTTCAAAGCCCTATACACCGCATTTCAACTTTGCGGGACCATAAATTGTAATTCAGTTTTTGTGTACCGACTCCTTGGTTTCTATCTGTATTCATTTCCATTACGATTAGAGAAATGCATTTATTTTTTCCTCCACCTTTCTTATTCATGGTTGAATGACAAACTTTTAAAAGCAATACCAGGTTACGTGTCATTCGTAGAAATCTTGGCTCTAGTTTCTACACTTCCGAGTTTCTTTTCGAAATTGGAAGTAAAAAAAAGGGGGAGGGGGCTTGCAAAAATGCAGCGTTGGCAGTAAAAATGAAATGCAAGTATAGTTTTCTTTCTTACCCAGCTCGTGAATATTTTCTTACACTGTCAAACTCTTCACCCTCCCCTTAAGAAGTTTTGATTTATTTTCCTAGAATCTGCTAGTTTTTAAATTTTGCACCTTAAGGAAAATCATTATTTTAATATTTCATTAGATCGTTTTGTTTTCATTTTCTCAAAAGTACTTCCAGATATTTGAAAAGTGAAAATGTGTTTAGTATTTATTTAACGAATCGTAACATTACCAAAATGCATGATCTGTGGTGAAATTAATAACGATTCTCTTTTAAGTTTCATGTATCTTAATTACTTTGTATGAGTCCCTTTATATGTATTGTTTTTTTTGTATACACTTAGTTTTGCTTTTATAAAATTTAGTTAGTTTTTTGAAAATGTATCTGATTAAAAATTTTTCTGATTCTTGTCATTTTATTATTATTTTGTCATTTAAAGATCATATAAATACAGATTTCGAATTTTATCAGGAAAAAAATCAATCCTTTGAATAAATGCTTCGATTATATTAATTTATTGAATAGGAAGAAAATATTTATTGTTATTATTAATAACAGGTAATTCACGGATTTTACATTTGGATTAGATTTAGAGAGTAAATTATTCTTAAAACATAAAATAAAATTACTGTTAAAGAAAAATTCAATATTTTTAGCTAAATAGAGAAAATTTAAATCTTAAAATGAAATTTTATAAAGGTGATTTACTTGAAAATTTAGTGTTAAAATGTTACGAATAAAATTATCAAAAAACGATAGGGCAAAAGATGAGTTAGAATTGTGATTAAAAGAAAGAAATTTGTTGTATTTTGTATGTTCTGTTATATGTGCTTATGTATCCAGACAAATTAAATGCTGCAATTTTTATTGATAGCTTATTTTTTTGTTTTTGTTTATCGTCACTACTTTCAGCATTTTCTTAATACTAAATAAGAATTATAGCTTCAAGTAACCTTTTGTGAAATTTAGATGTATTTCTAAAATGCAATTTTAAGATAAACTATGACAACATTTCTTAGTCTTATTCCTTTGCATGTAAATTTTCTTATGGTGGAATAATATGTGATAATATTATGTATTAAAAATAATAAGAAGAATATAAGGTTAAAATCTTGGTAATGCTTCTGTGCCGATATTGTTTTGATTTACATCAATATGCGTCAATTTTCTTAGCACAGTAATAGTAATAATAGTAAAAGAAAAAGTATTTCACTTTAGATGTATTCATTTTCATTAAAGCAAATGACATTTTAAAAGCATATTTTGCATTATTGATAACATCAAACTTTCATAAATACTTTCTGGAATTTTTTTCGGGTTTTCTCATTTAATTTTTTCTGAAGAAATGAGAAATGAATGTTTATATATCCGGTTTTTAATTTTTTTCTATGTCAATATTTAAAGTTTATACCTCAGTTCGTGTTATATACGAGAGAATTTTATTTGTCAATTCATATTTTTGGGCTTGACTTCAAATAATGAAATTAATCAAGCCTACTTTATTTTTACGCTGCCCGAGAGTGGTGTTGAGAGTCCGGATGATTGCTGTAATGAAATAAAAGTAGAAAAATACACATACGGCGAAAACGGCGAAATCACACACTTCTCTAGTTTACATAATATCCGTTACAAGTTCGTTGCCAGACAGCTGCAACGAGGCAATAACTACATACATGAAATTAAAAGTATTATTTACACGTTAGAGTCGCTGGATGAGAATTCACGGCAATGTTTCACACATATATGGAAATAAGTTTTAAAATAATTATGTTTTGCCAGAATTCCTGAATCTTTTCGGAAGTTATAAATTTGAATTTAAAGAATACTTTATAGTAAGGAAAAATATTTCTTGAATATGTTTTTGTCCCGAAACATGTCATGTTAAGCAATTTTATTATTGCACTGAATTGCATTTGCTTTTTGCATTCCTTTAATCATTTATTATTACTATTATTCCTTCAATTCAAAGACATTTCTAGCAAAAAAACCTGTGGATGCCATAATCAATCTGATCCTGTTAGGATTTATAAATAAAGTTCATATTATATTTTTCCTTAATGAATGAATTAAGATTTAATAAAGCTTTTTTAGATTCATTTTTCAATCAAAAAACAAAGTTTTATTTCAAAGAAATATCAATCAACTTAAAAGATAAATTATAGGAAAACAATGACCATTTTTCTTATTATCTTTATTATTTCGCATTAAGAATTGTTTTTAAAAATTAAATTTTCATTCACGGCGTATCATGTTACTGCAGAAGATATCCTAAACTCAATTACACATTATCGACACCTCACACTATTTTTAAAGTTTTCTATTTCCTTATAGTATAAAATATCAACTACGACGCACTGGGGAAATCAATGTAAAACGGCTCTCGGAAAAATTTACTCCCTTCTAAACCGGGTGGGGAGACATAGGAGCGAGATAGGGTGGAAGAATATTCTTTAAAAAAACTATTGAAGGGAAATTCTGTTTCTATGTAAAAGCGTCCGGTGCAATAGGATATTTGGACGAGCTTGTATTCTGATCTAATTTAGAGTGGAGTTCGAAGGACTAATCCTAGGGAAAAGTGTCCAAAGGATAGATCTCGTATCCTATATTTGACTGCTTAGAAAGGGATGAATGAAGTGTATGCCACCTTCAATTTGGGATCGTAAATATTCCTTTTATTACATGCATGAGGTGACAGTTTCGATTAGCGAGTTTAGTGCCAGTTGATGTTATCCCAAGAGGGTCCAGATGGCTTTTCAAGAAGATCCACGAGTCCATTATTCAGTAAGAATTTTATGTTACGAAACGTGGTAAAATTTCTGTATAAATATCTATTTTTATATAATGCAGGGCTTTTATTGCGTATTACTATCATCTCGTGCTGTTTTTGTCAAAATTCTCTGAATGTTTCAATTCTGATAATCTTTATTAAAACAATGACGACTATACGAATTATAAACCTTCTAGCTGGGATACCTGTTCTTCGCATGGGGGAATTGAAAAATTAAACAATACAGATTGAAGGATCAAGAAGTTTTTAATGAATTAATTTTACATGAATTGCAAATTAAACAACAACAAAAAAAGCTTTTTGTATGTCTCAGCTGAACAAAAAAATCCCATTCGTTAAATTTTAAGTCTAAATCTAATAGCTGATAAAAAGGATTTTTTTTTTTAAATTTATAACGCCCCATAACTCTTTTGTGGGTCGATTTTTGAAAACATCTTCCTAAGCGGATCTCTGCCCAGCCAAAGGTGTTACAAATTTTGTGTAATGAACGCTTAAAATAGTGTAAATAACTTATATCTAGAATTGTAATACGTCAGTATTACTTTATGTTGTATTTATTTTATATTAAAATTGTAATATTCACAATCAACACCGTTCGTTACATGATAGTGACGATTCAATGGAAACATAGCGAAATGTTGGCGATAGTCAAGTTGGCATCATTTTTAGCAACTTGGCGATTGATTGAGCGGTGCAGAAGTTGATATACTGGGCGCCACCTACAACGCATCAACTGGGGAGGAGCAACAAAGAGGATATCACAAAAATCTAAAAAAAATACATATACATGCCAATTTTCATAGTGATTGGTTGAACGGTGTTGGAGTGAAGTGAGGCATATATACAAACATCCATTTAGTTTATATATATATATATATATATATATATATATATATATATATATATATATATATATACGAATTCAGAAAGTATATTTTATTTGCAGAAAGTTGTAAAAAAGATAATTTTGAATTAAATAAATAATATTTCTAGCGTTACTGACTTTTTTTTTTGAAATTTTGTGAAAATGTACCTTTTTATTATAAGTATTGTGTTATGTACTATCAAAAACTGAAAGTTTTAAAGGAAAAAAAATTAGTTTTCTATAGTGTAAATTATTCAAGTTTTAAATATTCGTTTTTAGCACATTTATTTTTAATGAAAATGATTTTAAAAATATTTTATTTCCTACTTGAACTATTTGACTCAAAGTTATTATTTTTTATCTGTGAAATATAACAACTTAAATAGCAAAATAATTAATTAAATTTTTCAATGTTTTTTTTCTAATTATTTTTTTATGAATTGTATTTATTTGTTTATTTCCTCTTTTCAGAGGCTTGAATGGTTTTCTGCTACAGAAGACATTGGAATGTGCAGACTGAAAGGAAAGTCGGAGGTAAGTTGTAATTTGCATTCATTTTTCTATTTATGATTGTTTAGCTGTGCAACTTTTAATTAGTACGTTTTTGCAGCCCTTTTAAGGAGTTATGCTAAGCCCAGGAGGTAAAGGAGTTAAGGAGTCCTTTTAAAGAACATAGCTGTACTTAAGTTGTATCGCTAAAGAAATTTCTTTAAAAATATTATTTCATGATGTATACAAAGAGTTAAATATTTAAGAAATTGAGCCGTATAATCCAATGATTCAGTAAAAAGAATCATCTCAAAAATATTTTCCTTGTTTGAAAGAGATTTAGGATGTAGCTCCCTTCTCTCCCGCATGTCGCAAACAACAAAAAGAGTAATAACACTTAAAGACTGCGTAGGAATTCCTTTTTTATCCTCGTCACCTAACGTGCTGTCTGGCATTTCTATGGTCCGGCAGGTTGATAGTGTAAATCAAATATCAAACCCAAGATCAGCAACTCGGCACATTGGCAACTAGGAATTTGAACACTAGATGGCAATGTAGTCTAGAACTACTGATTGAGTTTGCACACCATGGAGAGTAACTATTAAGATATTTCTAATAAATCACAACTAGTGATATAATCGACTACGGCACATGCGCCAAATATATCTGCCATCTCAAACAGAGATTGCCAATGGCGCCAATGGAAAACGTTCTAAATGACATTCAATACTACAGGGGATGTATATCAATTGCAACAATGACTGAAAATCAAAACCCTCTAGATATCGCTCAGAAAGTTCCTCTACAGAAAAATGTTTTTCTTCTCAATAAGTTGTATGGGACGATCCATTGTCCCACAAGTCGCAAATTGCAAAATGGCAGGAGTAAGTCCGGTTTCTCACGAGGCAATTTTGTGCCAGTCAGCTTGTATTTTGTCATCACTTCTCTGAAGAGGGGAGAAATTTCCTTTTACACCTGGACTCTAAATGATTAAAAAGATAATGATGTAGGGGGAAAAGAGTGCCAAAATCATCGGTACAATGATTGAGTCCGAAGAAGCGATAAAATTTTTTCTTTAGTTTCAATACACAAGATGCCACGTGTGAAATGCATAGCTTCCCCAATATCCTTTAGTGGGGAAGAGAACATAGTTTCCGAGAGATTGAGGGAGTACTAGTTGACAACAAGAAAGGGAATGCGTGCAACTTCTGTTTCAAAGTAGCTGCAGACTGTGTACTCTTTCTGTTACGTGCGACACATGTGAAAAGGGTCTAAAAGTGCACGATTTTCCGGAGGGGTGAATTCCTTTTGAGACCAACCATCTGATATGCGACATTAGATTTGCTGCTGACCACCAAGTTAATTGTTCAAAGACATGTCAACAATTGGCACCGAACAGTCTTAACGATGATCAGGCAACGATTATCATTTCTAGATTAAATGTGCATCAGCTAAACCTTAAAGGCTAAGAAGATATAGGATGAGAAATAAATGAAACTGAAAAAAATTGAGGTTTGATAATTGAGATAAAAGGGAGAGATTAGGGGGAAAAAGGTCATTTTGTATACAGACCATTAAAAAGGCTTGATAGACTCATTTAAGTTTATAAATTTGCTTCAATACTCATAACAGATATTTAAACTGTACGAGATTCGATACTCAACAAAACATTTAAAGAAAAGTATATCAAATAATAGCTGAATCACACAAAATTCAATTATTTATTAAATTTAGCGCAATTTGCATCTTATCGAATGATGAACAAACTCGACGTCTTTAACAATAAACTGTACAAATCAAATTTAAAACCTTACAAAATCTTTCTTTTATATGTATTAAATGGAATATAAAATTTATAAAATGGATGTATTTTTCTGCTATAAGTGATATAGAAATGTTGTTCTTAATGTAAAAAAAAGTTTTAATCAATTTTACAATTATACTTTTAAGAAATTTCGGAGATTCCAATCCATTATATGAAGCTTTTGTAAGAAAAAGACATTAATTGAATCATACTACATCAATCAGGAAAAGTCTTAAAATTTGAGGTATATCTTTAGAATTTTCTTCTCGGTTTAATTGGATGAGAACCAGAAGTTTTGCAAAATATATTTTAAAATTTACTGTGAATCTTTTCAAAGAGGTATAAGAACAAATTTCTGAAAGGTATTTCACACAGAGCAGTTCTTTAATCGTATTATAGGTTTTTTTAAAAATATATTTTGTAATCATTTGAAATATTAGTTTTGATATATCATTTAGTTTCACGTGAGGCCATATATTAAGTTATATCTTCGTTCTGATAGATTCTTGATAGAAACAAATTTCTCTAATTTAATTCAACAATTGCTTAACTTCCTTTCATTTATCTGGAGTTACCATTAGGTGTGCCATCCGTGACAAGACTATGCTATTTGGAATAGTTTTTTCTTAAAATAATTTTCTCCGATATGCTGAACGCATTTAAGGGGCACCTTTTTGTGATTGGATGGGTTTTACTAATGACCTTGCTCTTTAACGGTATTCAACTTGATAGTTGAAATAAAACTTGTGTAACTGAAAAATTATTGCTTAAAATTATGAAATTTTGTAAAAAGGAACGGTACTCAGTAATGTTTGAGAACATTATTTCAAAAAGCAACTTATTTTTCATCTGGTGTGAAAAATATATACACCATTAAACATTAATATTTGCATACACGCCAGAAATAGAAAGTATTTCAATTATTAAAAGAAGCTTTTCTTTTGAGTTGCTGAAGTAAAAATGCCTACTCGCATCCGTAAAAGAAAGTACTAAAAGGTCAAGAATGACATCACGTAAAGAAGTCCATTACGTGGCTCCTAAACAGACACTAACTGCTAGTTTGAAACACATCTATGCATTTTTAGTTTTCTTTCAGAATTTTTTGTCCTGGAGCATATCGTTTTATTTAAACGATGGAATCGAAAGAGGGGATATTTTACCTTGTGTCTTTCTTTGAGAAAAACTTAACAGCGCAGCAGTTATTAAACGGATTTCTTATTTTAAAAAAATATTTTTTAAAATGTCGTTTTTTATGTACGTAAAAAAGGCAGAAAACAAATACATTTGGAAAGAAAACCATGTGTGCGTAAACTGAAGGAGGGCTATAGAGATACCACCACTCCTTCTTCCTCCTCAAGTTTTTCGAATCGTATCTTCTATATTACTCTGATGTATTATGTATCGCTGTATACTTAAAGCAGCCTATGGAAATAGAGATTTGATCGGTAAATAGAACCAGGGTGGTGTAGGGGGGAGGAAGTAGCGTTAAAATGTATTTTTGAACGGCTTATTTTTTATTTTTTTACTTTCTCTCTAGTTTCTTCTTTCCGTTTGTATAAACGGAATTTTTCTAATAGTTTTTTTTATTCTGATTCAAGCTTTCGAAACTGTCCATTTCTTCTCTTTTGCTTTCGCTTAGCGATGGAAGTTTAAAGAAAAAAAAGGGAAGAGAAAATACATGTGGATATGTCTTCTTTTGGATGCATATATTCCGTTTCTTCTGTGTCTTTCAGGTTTCATATTTATTGTTTCCCATTGGTATGTAAATGTGGAATCGAAGGACATTTATTCTATTCTTCATCGATGGATCTGCCGATACATTAAAAGAACATCTTCCCAGGAAACATGGGTAAAATATGTGCTTAGAGCTATTTCGAAATCAAATTATATCGGTATCGCTGCTTCTTCTTTATATCGGGAGCGTTATTTACTTTTAATAAAGATTTCACGAAAAATACGCTTTGCTATCAGGGAAACATGCTTACAGAATGCAGCGCTAGTGTTTACGTTTACAGAAATATATTTCGAAATGTACGATAACTGAATTTTTTCCCTTGTTATTTTCGTTCTGTGAAAGGAGATTAAATAAAAGTAATCCTGTCAAAAAGTATAATAGAATAAGGAATAGAAATGTATCTTGAAATTTATCATTGTGATACTGAGGCAAAACATTATTTTGAGGTGTACTGTGCGAGAAAATGATATTTATAAAAATTTGCCAGAATAATGTTTAATTGACCAAATTAAAATAAAAGGAATCAAATTGAGAAATGAAAGAAATGATAAAACAAATGACCTGTATGCTTAAAATTTTGACAGTTACATCTTTTAAGCATCTCTTTTTGTTTTCTCTGAAATCTTTCTCATTTATTTTAACAGAAATGAGTATAACAAAAAAAATGCTGCTTTTCACTCTTTGTGTTTATGGATATTTTTATTTACAATTATTTATTTTATCTACATTTAGTGTCTTATTAATGCTCCAGGAAATAAATCAGCAAAATATTTTAAAGATTGTTATATGCAACCAATAAAATCATTGTCTGGTATATTTAAGCAAATATGTATATGTCCGGCACATATCTTTTATTTTCACAATATTGTGAACTTTATTTTTTCTATTTTAATTCATTTAAATATTTGATGTTGATATATAACTATCAATTAATATTTTTCTCAAGATGTTTGTAACCTGAACACACTTTTACTTTTGTCGATGAACAGCAGGCAAATATTCATTAAAAATTTTAATCTTCAAATAAAGTTAAATAAATGCACTCTCAAAACATAATAATTTTTTAATAATTTAATGCATTTGTCTCTCTGCAGTTAAATCTTAAAAGATTTCTTAATTATTTATTTTTAAGAATATAATATAATCTCGGAGCCATGAGATTTGCGATTGTAGTAAGCAAAATTGATTGATACCAAATACTATTGCATATTTTATATCGTATTTAGATTGGAGAACACTATTAATTGAAAAAGTAGCAATATTTACAGTAAAATTATTGCGATTTATTAAAGAAAGTAATTTTCCGGAAATTAATCCTCATTTTATGTTATTTTGACTAATATATCATCGCAATGAATTAACTGATTTTGCCATAAATTCTTTAATCAAAACTATTATACCTCATATCTCAAGTGATCTCATTTGTTGTTTTTTTCTCTTTCTTTTACTCATACTTTTTTTCGTTATTCACTTTCGCTTTCTCGATTTGGTCGATTTCTCATCTCAGTCACGTGACATGGTCAAAATCTCTAACCTCGATACCATAGGCTATGAACAGCGTGTTTACTCTCGACACTACAGATTACGGACGAGAAAAATGGCTTCTGTATATTTCTATTTGCGCCGACTAAGTCATACCTTCAAGATTAAACAGATAAATAAAAATGGCCGAGTGTAGTGACGGAGTGAGAAAGCTATACTTAGACGGAAAATAAAATTTCGGCGTTGAGTTTATTCTGCTTGAGTTCTGTATTTGTATTGGAAGGGGGAAAAGGCAGCTCATTTTCTCTTCTTTCTCACTGTGATATTTTTAGTCTTTGTGATTCTGACCAGTTAATAAGATTTCAAAAAGATGTGATTTTTGATTTTCTGTTAACTATTTTATTTTTAGTATATCAGTATAATTTACAGTGGAAAAATTGTAAGAAGAAACTAATTTAAAACTCTTTTGTCCTTGATTTAACATAGATTTGATTGTGTTGTATGAGTCGTGCTTGAGATGGTCTTCTGAGCTTTTATAAAACTTCAGACTGAATCTATAACTGACCTTTTAAGTTTAACAATCGACATACTTAAAGATCTAAAACTTGATGAAGTCCTTGCAGGATCTCCCGTAACACACACACAATCTTGTCAATAGTTTGCTTTAGAGAATAAACAGAATAGTTTAAGAAATTTAAAATATTATAAGTGGTCTATTTCTTTAGTAAATCATTTAAAGAATTAATCAAGTTTTGATTGAACTCTATGAAATGTTTGAGTTCAGAGTGTATCATTAGAGGTTTTGATAAGCTTAATTTCAAATAACGTATCTATATCTTTGTGTTATTTAAATTCGCTTTCATCTGTTACCTAAAAAGCGCAATCTAAGAGTTATTAATTATTTTTTTGCAAGTTAATCTAAATGGCGAGATAAAAATGTTATAAGAGATATATGATATGAATGAGACATGGCACTTTCGAACTCGTGAACTGATCTCCAATCAGTGTAAGAGTCCCTGTAATAAACTTTCTAACTGCCCAATGTTTTTATAAGATACTTAATAATAAAGAAATATTGTTGTAGTTTTTAAAAACATAAAAATGAATGCTGTACTCTCATTTGGTAAAGAGTGAAAGAGATTAAAAAAGGCTTTAAAAAACAAATCTTCTGAGAAGTGGGTGGGGTAAGGCTAAACCACACAATCAGGATGCAGAACAGAAGCCTGTTTGAGTTGAGTGAGCACTCGAGAGGGAAACAAAATATTCACAATAAATCCGCTTTATAAATCTAACGTTAAACTCGATTATGCGTTATGCAGGCAAAACAATCTACTAGAAATGTTGTTGTTTCTTATCCCAGACGGAATAGAAAGAAAAAAAAATTCCTAAAATCTCGTCAATAGTAAAATTCAAACAATTAAGAATGTGATTGAGAGAGAGGAGGCCTAAACAGTCTTACACCTATGACACTCTGAAAAGACTTTCCGGCCATGTTGGAAAGAGATTTGATGTGGCCACTAAAAAAGCGTATTAGAGCCATCTGCTGACCCCTAGGAATATTAAGTTGGTGTCACACACACACCAATGAGGTTTTTCCCCAAAGTACCAAGGGTGAGCAGGGGGTATTCTCCAAAGTGCATTTAATTTTATCCTTTTAATTGAGGAGAGTTCGGTAAAAGTTAGGTAGGTGTTACAGCGCAAGGTGTCAGTTATGGCAGACTTGGCCAAACTATCGGCTATTTCGTTACCATCCAATCCAATATGGGAGGGGACCCATTGGAAGCATATAGAGTGTCTAGAAGAAAGTCAATCACAAGATCCAGAATATTTAGGCTTGTCATATCCCCAGCAGTTGTCCAACGAGAAAGGTGCAATATAGAAGCACAACTGTCAATTGAATCCAAATGTCCCTGAAGACAAGATCAGAAATAAATTGAAATCCCTTATAAATTACAATAAGTTCAGACCTAAAAATAGAACCATAGTTATTTTTTATAATCGTACTGCCAAATATATCATTTGGTGTCTCAATGTGCACACTGCTTCCGAAAATACCAACGTCACCCATGCTGTCATCAGTTCTACTAAAAATAAATTAAGGGTACTTCAAAATGAGATCCAACCTCAGGACCTCACCCACGAGAAATCTTATAACCAAACGACTATACTACAGCTCGATAATTCGAGAAGAAGCAAATTGCACTTCATGCAAAACTAACTCGGCATTATTGTTTGCATAATATGTATTCACTATCTCATTGACTATTTATTATTTTTAGCTGTGGCATTCTTTTGCGGTGTTGAGCTACTCTATCTCAAAATACCAATCTGGCTCGATGAAAAAAAACCCCGAAAGGAATATAAACCTTGCGGATAGGTCATTGTTACACAGCTTCAGAAATGATGTTAGTCAAGACAGAAATAAAGCATTCAAAACTTATCCCATAAATTTTGCTGTCTGTGAACTAGAGATGAAGCTTCAAAGTTATATTCTCCGATATTTTTGACGTGCTTAAAAGCAATATCTGGCGATAAAAGGCGGGTGGGCCAAATCGAAATATATCCCAAAGGGAATATAATTGTTGAAATTCTCAACATCCCTCTTAACCCATTCGACGCCCCCTCTTCCTCCATCCTGGTTCAGGGAATGCCACTGCACAATATAGCACTAGGAAACTTCCCGTTTTCTTGACGTAAAACTCGAAGAAAACTTTCTAAAGAAAAGTTAGGAAACCTAAAGAAAGAAAGAAAGGAAGGCAAAGAAAAAGAAAAAAAGTAAGAAATCAGTGAGGTATGAAAAGAAAAGCCTCTAGAAAAGAGCGGGTGGGAAAAAGAAGTAAAGAAAAGAAAATAAGAATGCGTTTCATAAAAATCGAAGACCGCTGAGTATCAAAATAATACTAAAAAGGATAGGAAGAAAAAAAATTCTTTGCGTCCGATG
Source organism: Trichonephila clavipes (assembly GCA_019973935.1). Classification (NCBI taxonomy): domain Eukaryota; kingdom Metazoa; phylum Arthropoda; class Arachnida; order Araneae; family Nephilidae; genus Trichonephila; species Trichonephila clavipes. Next base: position 276,287 of record BMAU01020258.1, on the reverse strand, counting down.
GTGAATTTGTCAACGTGTGCAATTGACGTTACCCAAGCTATGTATCATGTTCTGTATACGAAAGCCGAAAATAAGCTAACAAATAAAATAAAAGTAAAAGGTATAGGGATCCAGAAATGGAGGGAGGGGGGAATGAAACATTCTTTTTTCCCCTCGTATATATATTTTTACCGGAAATACGAGCTTCTACGGTCTGTGAAAAATAACGTTCTCCCTCCAACATCCCACCCATACTGTCAGAATTTACAACTTTTTTAGTGCTGTCTATGGCTTTCAATCGAAAAGTTAGGACTTGGAGGGGGGTTAAACGGACATCAATTATATATTTATCTCTAGAGGCAATGACACGTAGAGAAGTTGCTCAGCCTGTGGTCCCATCAGTGCTCTAACCAATCACGATAACGGTATCATAATATTTTTCTTATAAATTATATTCGATAAAATAAAAGAAAACATATATCACATTCGTACATAATATTGTGATTCTGGTTATGAATAATGCTGCTTAAAAATGTCTACCATATTCCTATTTTTAAATTGGATAATTTTACATATTTATTCTTGGTATTCTTTTATAATTTTTTAATTTTTTTGATCCGTGAAAGTTATCCGAAAATGAGATGAAATACTGTAGTTAAAAAGTTTTTGAATAAATTTTATTTTTAAAATCTTTGAATCTATATAATACTGAATATTTTTCTCAATTTTTTTTCCTTTTGTTTATTCTGTTCTATCCAATGCGCTGTTAGTCTACTTAACTTGAAGAAATTACAAACCTTCAAATTCATATATATATATATATATATATATATATATATATATATATATATATATATATATATATATATGGGGAATATATATATATATATATGGGGAAGGTTGGTACCATAAAGTGGCTTAACCCTAAATCGCTGGCCTAATTCAGCGACAGCTTTAGAAATCAAAATAAGTCTCCATTTTGGTTCAAAGACTCTCTTTTTGTAACTTCATTCGTTATGTCTCTTGAATTCTTTCTCTCTTCCTTCTTTGGCCTTCAGGTTAAACAACTTTTTCACTTGGTAAATTATTTTATTTTATTATACTATACATATATAGTTGAGAAAAATCGATATATTTTCCATTTGTTCTAAATAATTTGGAATCCCCAAAATAGCTTGGGGGTTATGGTCACGAACTCGTGGCCGTAGTGTCATGAGTTTGAGTTCTAGTGCCACTGAAAACATACCATTGTAGAGAGAATGATGCTCGTGAAATCTGTCGAAGCTTGAAGTCCTCCCTCTGACGTGGTGGGGTTTGGAGAGAAGGGTGCCTGTCAGATGTTGGTCTCGTCCCTTGGCAGAGGCTAAAAATTAGGTGGCCCGTCGCCATTAGTTGTCGAGTTGTTTTATAGTGTATCGTTAATAAACACTCACTCCCCCCAACTAACTCAGATGATTATTGTGCGTGGAATATTTATTTTCAAAAGGGTTTACGTTTTGGTACACAAGCCTTTGCAGACGCGGCATGTCTCCTAAATGTGAGAACCATTTCAGAAGTGGCTCTCGCTACCAAATTTCTTACAATTAGTTTTAATTCAAGCTCTCATCTGATGCAAATAAATGGATAAACCGTAATTTAACTTTGCTTTCAGTTCCAGAGCCAAATTGATGTTCAAGAGATCTTTTACATTCCACATAATCATATGATATGTGTGCTAACGATTTTCTCATCCAGAAAATCTATCGACTCCAGCCGGGATCAAACCCGCAACCTTAAGCGTATGAGGCAGGCACGCTACCTCTAACCCAACGAGCCGACTTTCCGCCACTAAATGGTGCCACCAACGAAATGGCTTCCATACTCTGGGACTTGCCGTGTCTGCAAATGCTTATCTGCCAAAATGCAACCCATCTTGAATTTTTGTGCATGAAATATAGTTAGCTGTAGCGGTATCTATATAAGCTAGTAACAGCCTCCAGACAGGAGGCCCACTTTTGTCTAGTGGTCATGTTACTGGGCTTTGGATCCATAGGTCGCGGGTTCTATCCAGCACATTGTTGATCTAGTCTGAAAAGAAAAACACAAACCTTCTGATCTGTCGGGAAACCATCTACACGCAAGAAGAGCAACAAAAAGTCGTCATACTCACTTAACGCAACAGCAACAACTCACGCACTCGCCATAACAACAAATATCTCGTTCGTTCGTCTATCCACCAATTCACTGGTGGGGAGTACTGTAGTGGTATCTACATAAGCCAGCAACAGCTTCCGAACAGGAGTGGTCAACTTTTGTCTAGTGGTCATGTTACTGAGCTTCGGATCCATAAGTCGCTGGTTCTGCCCAGCACATAAGCTTTTAAAACGGTTAAGTTAATTCCTTATTTAAGAATTCAGGTTAGAGTTTTCAAAAATTCAGTTTTCAAAAAGTACTTCCTCAGTGAGTCACTAATTATATTGATTTCCCTCTAATAATATGTGTAATGCATTTAATTTTAACTAGTCAAGAGTAACTGATGACTATTTTTCCCATTGGGTTGAATCACTCTTTTCTCGTAATGAAGTTCGATTATCGAAGAAACATAGTCTGGATAATATAGTTTACTGTTCTGTTATTTGAATAAGGCTATCCTCATCACATTTGAGACTTCTAATTAGTCAACTCGTCTCTAATCATTAGTGTGCTCTTTTGTTCCTTTTATTTCATTTTCCAGCATTCTTAATGCAATGCATTAACATTGAGATGCATATCTATTTGCACATTTTATTTTTATCAGTATGCGTGTTTGTTTTCATATTATTAATTAATACGTGGAATACATTTGAAAATCAAGTCAATATATTTCAAAATTTGAGTCATAGAGGGTCTTACACATTATTTGAAAATTAAGAAATTGTGCTTCATTTTTTACTTTTAAAATCAAAAATATGCTGTCCTTCAAGTTCTTAACTTCTAATTGTAAATTATCTTTTGTGAAATATTTAACGATAAGAACACTTTATTCGAAATTTCAAATATCATCTAATTAGTAACTTTTCTAAAAAGTGATAATTCTCGCTTTTCATTAAAAAAAGTTTTTTTTAGTAAAATTACAAGAATATCTTTTTTCAAAAATACAATTTTATAATTTTCTGAGTAACTTTTTGGCAATAGATGAGTAGAAAATGTTAAGTGAAAATTAAGAAATGAATGAATACAAAGAATTTTCTTCTCCCAAAAAATGATTTTTAGTAATACAAGCATAAGATATATATATATATATATATATATATATATATATTTGTAGAATTAAGAAAATTGATTTAAGGTATCGGACTACGTTCGGAACCGGGATTTTCAAAAGAGCAGAAATTGATAATTTTCATGATATTTAGTATCACTTAGATTAGAATATATGCATAAAACTGTTTTAAGGACATTTTGACAAAAAAAATTATTTAAATACAATATTTTGGCAAAAAAGTAACTTAGAATAATCTTTTTTCCAAATGTTCTCCTTTTGTAAAAAATGGTTCTATTAGAATAATATTTTGCCTGCATATAGCTCAGACCTCTGTTCAGAGGCTCAACTAGAATTTTTGAAATACATAACTTAGAAGTGGGTTTATTCATATTTTACGACAACAGAGGGAAGCAATTTTAAGAAAAAAACGCGAATAATTATTTCAATTGGTGGTAACTCTGAAAACAATGTGAATTTTTCAAAAGTCAAGTTGAGCCTCTGTAGAGAGGTCTGAGCTATATACAGGCAAAATATTATTATAATAAAACCATTTTTCACAAAAGGAGAACATATGGAAAAATATTGTTCTAAGTTTAGTTTTTGCCAAAATACTATATTTAAATATAATTTTTTTTGTCAAAATGTCATTAAAACAATTTTGTGCATGTATTCTAATCTGAGTGACACTAAATATCATGAAAATTATCCATTTATGCTCTTTTTTTTAAAATCACGGTTCCGAACGTAGTCGGATACCTTAAAAAAACTTTTTAATTTCTGTGTGTAGGTCGTAATACAATATAATTATAATTTTATCTCGTTGTTTTTCAAATCGACCTTTTCGAATGCTGTAAACATTTAAGAAGGTTAAATATGCTCTGATCCAAAACAAATCTGACATCTAAAAATCATGAATTGTCTGAGAAATGTGGCGGGACAAACAGGCGGCAGCATAACGACTCTCTATCCTTTTTCTTTCCGAACACACCTCGTTTATCCTTCGGCATTGATTATGATAAAAATAAACACAACATGGAATAAAAATTGCGAGTAAGTTTGACTAGAACCATTTCTCCTTTCTGAAATTGTCTGTTGAATTTCAAATTAATTTAATCACAAAGACACGCATTTTTCTTAATTAAGATATTCCTTTGATTCCTTATCGAGAATAATCCTTTAAAGGAGAACTGGAAATGTTTTTTTTCATTGCAAGTTGCATTCAGATTTAATTTTGCTACTTAATTCTTTATGTTGCTATTTTTTTGCAGTAGTTGAATTTTTATCGCGAATTATTTAGAGTATAAATATGTTACTTAAAAAGCCTTTGTCAGGAGAGTATTTTGAGAGATATTAAGAATTTGAATTTTTTCTTGTTGAAAGATTAACCATTTCTATAAAAACATTTTATTATCAAAACTGGATTACAAGCAGCAGATATCATACAGTTAAACTTTTCTATTTCAGAAGTAATTATCGATAAATTTATGTTTGTTTTAATTTGAATGGAAAAAAATAGTGATATGGTACTAATTAAAAATTAGAAAAAGTTTAATACACTTAATTTTTTTAAAATTTTCTGCTATATTATGTTGCAATTTTTTTTTATGTAAGTTTTATAAATCTTTATTATAGACACAAATCAATGAACACCAAAGATAAAGGAAACAATTAGTTATTAGAACCTTAAATTTTGGATGCTGCAATATTATAAACATTGCTGACTTAGAACACCTCTTAATATAGTTTGACGATACTACTACCTTGAATAGGAGTGGATAACCCAAATGACTTGGCGGGCCACTTCGGAAAGAACATTATACTCGGAGTCCCGTACGTTGTATATAAATATATAAATCTTTGCATCAGATTTGGACCCATTAAAACATTTATTGGAGGGAAAATTTAAAACGGCATGGATTATTATTATTGTTTTCATTATTTTTCATGATACAAACATAGATAAATTAATAATAATAATGCAATGATCAAATAGGCTTAGATTTAGCTATAAGCAGTACCATAAAGTTACAGGAATCAAGCGTGATGCTGCAGGTCAGGGGTATTCAAACTTTTTTCCTGCTGGGCCGCATACATATGCCAGCTATTTCACGCGGGCCGCATACATAGTTATTTCACGCGAGCCGCATGGAGCAGGGGGGAGAAATGCTTTTAGACCAACATAACATTGGAAATTTAAAATGTGGAAAATTGATAAAAATATGATATCTCCTCATTTTTGCTTTTTCTAATTATTATTTTTTACATTTATTTTTTATTTTTGTCACTAACATAAAATTAAAAGCATTTAAGAAACACTCCTTCACAATTTCTGATTACCAATAATAAAACAAACTTCATAGGATGTCTTTGTTACCGCTGTGATATTACCACTGACAAAACACTTTGTTGCTGTTGCAAAGATAATTCAAGAAAGCCTATTTATCACCTCTTGAAAGAGATCTTTGAGGAAAAGTGTTATTGAATGATTCCTGTTTATTGGTATTTTTTCAATACAGCTCTATCGTTACAAATCAAGCAATTACTGATCCATATTTGTTGTTCACTACAAAATAGTCAGCCACCCAATTGTATTGAAACGATGTATCTTCTTCGAATATTTTTTGCTTGCAAGGTATGAAATGTAGTTAAAAATTAGTTCCACCCATAAAATTGTTGTTACTCCACTGTTGTCTATTACCACTGACCTCAACCGTTCCAAATATAAAAAGAATATCAATTCGTATCCGTACGACACCGACAGCAAAAGAATAATTGATATATTTGATTTCTTGACAAAGAATTTCCCACCAAATTTTTAATACAATGTTCTTAAATAAGTAAATTTCTCAGAGCCATGGACCCTGACCGGGCCACTTCAAAAGGCTCGGTTGAGTATTGCTGCTGCAGATGATCGCTACAATTCAATACTTTCACCCTTCTTAGTATGGAAGAAAAGAGAAGCAACGTAATAAAGTAGAAACAGTCATGGGATATATTTGTAATAAAAAAGACTACACTAAAAACAAAAATATTGCTTAAAATAATCCAATTTTGTAATGTTTCAATGAATCACGTGGGCCACAAATTTATTCATGGCTTGCCGCAGGTTGGCCACCTCTGGTCTTGAACCAGCTACCACTCTTTTGTAACAAATAAAAACTTTGTTTACGACTACTAACACCTTATACATTACTAAACTACCTCACACACCTCATCATACTCTATCTCACATATACGCTCCTCTCTCTCGTGTGTTTTGCATAATTCCCCCCACACTCTCGGGAATATATTTATACAATACAGCTGTTGAAACAGCGCCATCTATTATCTTAATATAATGTATAAAAATAATTTATATTAAAGTGGGGTTTAACCAGTTATTCCATTTATTTCATGTGCAGCTTTAAAGCTACTTAATTTTTTTATTTAGAACTAAATATATATATATATATATATATATATATATATTTATCTTACGTTCTACATAAGAAAATAACTTGCGTTCTGTGAATTATCTCGCAAAACTTATTGTATTTCATGCTACTGTACTTAAAAAAAATATATATAATAATATATCAAATTTATTTTAATTATTTTAATAACTTTTGATAACATTTCACTTTCTTTGAACATTTAAAAAATAGTTCAAAATGATTAAAATGTAACATAAATCCAAAATAAACAATTTTATTTTTCGTGTATTAAGCCAAATCGTGTATAAATAAATATCTAAAATCCAATTATTTTTTACGCAAAGGTTTCTTTATAATATTTTTTTCTGGTCAATAGTGAGAATTCATAATAAATAATAAAAAATTGAAATGAAAATTACTATATTAGAAAAAAAACCAGAGCAAAATAACTCTTTTATTTCTTCTTTTAAAAAGAAAGCCCAATATTTTCTACACGCGTATTATAACTGAAAATTTATCACCGAATGCAAAAACCTCTGGCACAATTCCACTTTGTCGTGAGCTTGGCAGGAAAACAAATGTTTTCGATGAAAAGTTAGTTTTCTTATTATGACAATAAGAAAAAAACTGCGATTCGTGGAAAAATTTTCAGTGGTTCGAAAATATTACTGTAGGTTAAGGGGGAGAGCCCTCCTTCCACCCCTTTTGCTAGCATTTTTAATGCATTAGCTAAAATCACGCAATGTCACTCTGATCTTCTATTCATGTATCAGCAAAATTGCATTTGTGGTAAACAATACAAGAGTGAAAATGGCATGATGCAAAATGAATCATTTTAATGAATTCTTTTGTGTTTGAAGTACTTTTTGATATCTATGCTGAGAATTCAGTTAACGGAATTAAAATATTTAGTTTTTAAAAGTTTTGCCATTAGATTTCATTTGAATTTAAAAACGTTTCACTAAATTATTTTGCTTCATTTGACTTGATTTGATTAAGATATTTTAGATAGGTTGGAATTTGTTTTTAAATAATGCATTATTAAAAAAAGTAAATTTTAAAGTTCGGAAAAATCAGTCACTTTTTTAATAAAAAAATAAAATGTCTGTAAACTTTGCTAATTGTAATATTTAATGTGGTAAACAATATATTTTTATGAAGATCATAAGTGAACTTTAATGTTAATAGAAACTCATAAACTGTGCGATAAATTAAAATATAAATTTTTAACTGAATTTCGTGCTTTAATATTTATAGAAAGATAAATTTTAAGAAGAATAAGTATTTATTGCATTACTTCATATAAGAGTCAGAATTTCAATTTAATATAAAAATGTGCTTAAATTATTTCAAGCTGGGACATGATTTGTTAAATGCCAGAAGGTATATTATTTGCTTAAACTGTATACGAAAATTTCTATAAATTATATATATATAAATATAGAAAAAATTAATTTTTAATAATATATTATTGTACAGTGAATAATGGAATGGTTCTAAGTTTCTTAACTATGTTTGATATCTTAGAATAATTCCTTTCCAATTAATACATAAAAAAAATTAGAAAAAAAAACAGCAAAAAAATCTCTCACTATTCATCGAGCTTGAAAAATACCGAAATATGTATTCTATGGAAATGGAATGAATAAATACATGAATTCTGTAGATTTTGCAAAGCATTTATGTCTGAGTATTTAAATGCCTTTCATTTTACCACTTAAAAACTGTATTATATTATAAGAAAAAGAAATTCAAAATAATAATTTTTTTTCAACATTAAAAAAAAACCTCTTAAACTTTATTGCTTAAAAAGTCTTCAAATTGGGCTTTTTTTTGTCAAGAATCTATTTAATATAATAAAAGAATCTAACTTTTTGAATTTGGTGATTTTTTTACGCTTTTGTTTGTGCTAAAGGAATCTGTGAAGTGCCAAAATATAAATGGGTCGGGAAAGTTTACATGAGATTTTTTTTTCTAGTTATAGCAAAATTATTTAACATCAAATTAAATGTTTCTAAAATTAATTTTCTGGGGTTTGCACATAAGTTGTGTTTTAAATTCAATGAGTGAACCTTTATTTCTAAGTTCGATTAATAAATTATACAAGGTTTAGAATCTGTTTATTTTAAAATAGTATACAGTTAAATAGAAATGTTTTTAAATGCTGTTTATATATATATATATATATATATATATAATCCAATATAAAAAAATTCATATATATATAATTATATACATATACATACACATATATATAAATTTATACATATATATACATATACACAAATATATAAACGAAAATATAAAAATAAACATATAGTTATATACCTAAGATAACTAAAATAAGGAAGAAGGCACATAGTATAATGACAAATTCCTGGCCTTAGGAACCAGGATTGCAGGTTTAAACAAGTTTTGAGGCCAATATATATATTTTCTTTGATTCAAAACATGTTTATTTACTTATATTAAATTATATTATGGTGGATAACTTTCTTAATATGTGCAAGATTTCATGTAATTTAGTACTAATATTTTTGTTCCTAAATTTGATTTTGGAATTTGTATCAATTTACCGTTACAGAGTGATATTATATTTCTAACAAAATGTATTCATTGGCTCTGTGTGTTCAGTTTATTATTATTTTTTATGTCAAAAGTGATTCTAATGTTTTTTGTGTATTTATTGTTCAAATGATTCAGTTATCTCAATTTTTCTTGCGTATTCTTTACGCCAAAACAATTCTTAAATATGAAAACAACTTTCAGAAAGATGTAAGTTTATGTTGATGCATATATTGTACTTTGTTCATATTTTGCTTCGTGTCGTTATTCATACTTTGGTTTGTATTTCTATGCAATTGATTCAATTGTACTGGGGTTGTTGCTAAAATGAATGAAAAAAAAGAGCTTTTCTTAAATAACACGTGACAGAAAGTTATGTATTTATTTTTCCGTTTGTGAAGTATTTTTTCCTCTTTAATACATTTCAAAATATTCTTATTCGTGCAAGCATTTATTTGGTTCTTGTTTTTGTTAGTGTTTTTTTAAATTAAATAATGATAATCGCGTATTCTTATATTGTTGCTATAGACTATATACATGAAATTTTATTAGCATGTCCGATGTCAATATAAACCCCATAGCCCTTATTCCATCTTTGAAAAAATCGATGGAGCTTCTATTAAAACAATTCTAAAAACCCAATTATATGAAGAAGACATAGCAATAAAATGTAATGTATTAAATTGTACTTTTTACCTGTAACAAAATATAAATTTTGAAACTAAGAGTACTATTCATTCAATGAACGAATTCCAACTTTCGAACTCTTAACTAAAAAATATATAGCTTCGAATCACATTCCATTTGACTTATACCACCTGTATTGAAAATTTCACTTTTGGGGAAAAGGAAGTTCTTTAATCTGGCTTAACCATCACGGAATGCCACTTTCGAAAAGCTAAGAAATAGAAAAAAAAAAAAGAAAAACGAATTGAGATGGAGTTAGAGAGAAAAAGCCACTTAAAAAAACTTTTGACGAGGGTGCCCATACCAATGATATATTGTTAGTTCTGCCTTTTCAGAAATGAGTAGACGCTCTTGTGATGAGGAGGTGACGAGTTTCTTTAGATCCCTATTGTTGGGTACCCTAAAGAAAACTTCAAAGAATGTAAGAGAACATTTTTTTATCATGGAATGTTTACTAGATTCCGTCTTCGTGGCGTGACTATCATAAACAGAAATGCTTGATTTGTATTGACATGACAGAATGGGATATTTATCGTTGACTATCTACTTAGCTTGGTTTTTAGATTTTTACTGCAGCGAACTACGTTTCGTATTTTGAATAGTTTTGTTGACATCATTAACGAATTGCTTTTCTTTATATACATACCATAAAATCCGGCGTATAACGCGCGCTTTTAACCCAAAAAATAAGAAGGTAATTTAAGGGTGCGCGTTATACGCCAGGCACAAAAATGAGAGCTTCAATAATAATAATAAAGGTGAGAATGGAAAAAGTTAGACTTCTCCATAGACAGAAATACTGTTTATTTAACAGAAATGACATTCCTTACGAATTTTTAAAGGGTTGCAGTTCTAGAAACACACTATGTTTTCTAAAACTTGGAATAATCCCTCGAATAAATAACTTCAACACATAAAAACATTGCTCACGTACATTTCAGGTTTCTTCGTAAAAAAAAGGAGGGGGGCGCGATATGCGGCGAATATACCTAAAAACTAAAAATTGCAGCTTGAAAGTATAGGTGCGCGTTATACGACATTGAGCGTTATATCCCCAATTTTACGGTATACTAGTTGATTGCACGAGCGAATTGAAAAGTTAAACAATGCAGGTTGAAGAACAAAGAAGTTTTTAATGAGTTAATTTTACTAAAATTGCAAATTAAACGAAAAAAAAAAAGGCTTTTGCGTGTTTCAGCTGAACAAAACAAAACAAAAATATTTGTTAAGTTTTATGTCTGTAGATATAATAGCTGATAAAAAGGATTTTTTTTATTTATAACGTCCCATAACTCTCTTGTGGGTCGATATTTTGAAAACACCTTCCTAAGCTGATCTCTGCTCAGCAAAAGTAACACATTGTTACAAATGGTGTGTAATGAACGCTTGAATAGTGTAAATAATTTATATCTGGCTGTGTAATACGTTAATATTACTTTCTGTTGTATTTATTTTATGTTAAAATTGCAATATTCTCAAGTAACGTTGTTCCTTGCATTATAATGGCGATTCAATGGAAACATAGCAAAATGTTGGCGATAGAGCCAAGTTGACATCCTTTTTGACGACCCTTTGGGTAACTTGGCGATTGATTGAACGGTGCAGAAGTTGAAAGGTTGTAGTGCCTCATGATGGGGAGCTGCAACCAAGAGGATAGCACAAAAACCTTCTCCTCAAAAAATACATATACATGCCAATTTTTCTAGTGATCGAGTGAACGGTGTTGTAGTTAGGCGAGGTCATATATACAAACATCCATATATATATATATATATAGAGAGAGAGAGAGAGAGGGAGAGATTTGAGAAAATTGTGCACTCAAATATTGCAGAAATGTTTAATAAAACTGATTTACATTGCACTTAAATTTTCTGAATGATTATTTTTGCTGAGAATCTTGTGTGATAAATCTTTCTTTTACAGTATCATTGATAAATAAATACGAATTTGAATTATTCAAAAAAAAAAAAAGAAATTTGTTGCTGTAACTTAATGAAATGATTGAGTTTGAACATTTATTTGAAACTGATAGTAAATTTCTACATTAGATTTTTTTAGTATCTAAGATGATACTTTGTTGAACTTAGTTCGGTGATGTTTTTTATACCTAAAAGGAAAGTTTTTATATTGATTAAATTTTTTAAAAAAATATTTTTAACTAACCGATGGCACATTTGAGTTGAAATTACGTGCAATGTCTAAGCCTAAACATTCTCTTTGAAAGCACTGTTAAGTGAGAATAGCCCTGTGTACGTATCAGTAATGTATTTTTGCATTTACTATTTGAGATGAGTGGCAAAGAGCCTATAATATATGGTTATTAGGGTTTATAATGTATAGTTTTTCTCTATAAAAATATTGAAAACATTAATTCTCGAATTGAAATATCCCTTTTCTGAGCCCATTTCATTTTGAAGTTGTTCGAGTAGATATGAAAAAGATTGAATTAAAAATTTCATTTTCATTTTCAATACTTATTGAAGTTATTAGCAGCAGTAGATAAGGAGAGTTTAATGTCGTTAATTCACATTCTGCATCATAAAGAAGATTATCGCAAGTGACTGTTGTAGTTGTTAAAATCTATATTTCATAAGTCATGAAATTAAATTTAGAATTTTTGAATGACACAAACATGGGCGCACCCAAGCACGCTGACAAAGACTTATTTGCTCTAGAGTTTTTATTCCTAAATACTTTCATGTATTTTAACTAAAATTGTTAAAATAATACTTCTTAACTTAAACATTGTAATGCCAGGCTCTTGGATTTCATGCCTATTCTCTTTCTGAAATGCAAAGCATATATTTGAATCAACACTACAGTGGATTTATGTCACTTAGAAGAATATATTTAAAACAAAACTCACTCTCAACAAATTCCCAATACAGCACGCGAACCCACTCTAGAATATTTGGCCCAATTTCTTTAAATTGTACTTAATGTCAATTTATCCCCGTTCAGCCGATCGGAAAAAAAAGTTTCTCAACTTGGAGAGTAAAAAAGCGAAGCGCGTTAGTACAAGTGTGTCATATTCCCCCTTCAGAAATGACACTCGAGTGGGTGTTCTCTAAACCTCATATCCAGCTTCGAAAAACGAGAAAAAAGTTGAAAAGACACCACAAAAGAGTTTGCTGCCAGTGAAAAGCCAAAAGTTTCTTTTAACTTAATTTTTTTTTCTATTTAACTCCGCTTTTTCTGCACGGAAACCACCAATCCATTTATCAAATTATAAAGGTGTCCGTCGACTCGTTTTATAGTTGCTACTGCATCTGGTTCTTTCTTATTTATACATTTTTAGTTTCTCTTTCCATAAAGTTTGTGTATGGTTTTCCCCCTTTTCAATGCTGCGTTTTTTCCTTCTATTCCGTTTTTCCCCCTTTACATTTGAAACTTCAGAGAGGTTAAAGTCGCTCACGGGTTGATGCGTTGTTGGTTTTTATCACTCTTTGCTCGCCTGTGGGGAGCTATTAGTCTTCATGAGGAAGACCTTTTGTGTTGTTTTCTCCACCGAAAGGAGTGAAAAAAATCATATTTATGGCTCGTATTTTCCAAAATGGTTGTTTATCGGGTGCGAGTCTATTTTTAGCTGTTTTGCTATTGTTATTTTCAGCATTGTAGAAATGTTGGCGACTTGAAGGTGCAGAGATATAAACATTTTATATATATATATATAAGTTATAAAAAATAACTCATTATATATTTTCTTCTGTTGTATCATCTATAATCAATTTGAATAGTAAAACCTCTTGGGGAACCTTTGATTCATTTGTAAATTTGTTGCAAAAATATGATTTAATGCAGTTTTTCTTTTACTATCTGTATTATAATTTTCAAAACTCACCTAATATCTAAATACAAGGAAGGTGCTTTATAAATATAAGTAATTCTTAAATAATACAGATAATAAACAGTAATAAAAATATAGACAACCTGTTAAATACATTCACTGAAAAAAATGACACTATGATAGCCACCTGGTCTAAATTCTGAGTTTAGTTACTGGCAGTGTTCAAGGGAAGTCAAACCCAAAGTTCGAGACCTACGGAAACTAGAAGTAAATGAATAATTATTTAGGTCTTTTGGTGCGATTCAGAACTACGAACTCCGTCATTTATTGAGCTCTTGTTGTTGTATTGCAAAATTAATAAATCCAATTTAATTATTGAAGTTAATGAAACTCTAAACTAAAAAACATGTATCCATTTGTCAAATAACTAATGTTAAAATAATTATAACATCACTCTTGATCTTGAGAAAAAAAATTTAACTTAAATTTTGATATAATCTTTTTTTCTTGTCTTAAGACTGCTGTTTTAATCTCATTTGGAATAAATTAATTTTGACATAAAATATATTGTGTATTAATTTGTATATCTGATTCACATGTTATTGCTAAATTATTATAGTATGATAAGTCCCATACAGACGCAAACAACTTACAGAAAGTTTATTTATTCCGAAATACTGGAGTTAAGCAAATTCCAGATAATAAAATAGTTCATTAATGTTGAAATATATACATATTAGGGCTTCAAACCGTAATTGTTTTCATTCCGGTTCAACTAAAAATATATCGGTTCGGTTCCGGTTTTCGTTCCGCCGAAGATAATGGTTTTCCATTCAGTTATGGATGAATAATTTTATTTTATGTATATTCTTGTTTGTATTAAAAATATAATTCTATCATAAACAAAAAATGTATTGATGACTGTAAGGTTTTATTTTTTTAATTGGTACTCAATGTAAATTAATACAATTAAACAGCATGTACGTTACGAACGGTGAGTAGAAAACGGCGAGCATTTTTCATTGTTAGTTGTTATCGAAACCGCATTAGACAACTAGGTTCTTGATTCTGGCTAGTCTATGCAAACACATCCGTGGAGGATCGTATGTCTTGATGCGAAAAATATAACTCAGCTCGATATTTTGCTTGAAAAATCATCTATACCTCTTGTTCATTCAACTGAATTAAATCTGCCTTCTACAAGTAGTTTCAGGCGAAACTGAAACAGATAAGTACTAGTTAACAACAAAACAGGAAATCGAGAAACAATATACATGCAATGATGATAATCATATGGTTGACCTTAAATTAGAAAATATTGATTAGTTGATTACAGTAACAAAATGACTGTATATAAATCGAACCAAAATAAGCCGATATTTTTTTCGGTTTAGTTCCGGTTTTCGTTCCGACCAAATTAACGGTTTTTTTTCTGATTTTCGGATGAGTTCTGGTTCGAGGCCCTGATGCATATATATATATATATATATATATATATATATATATATATATATATATACATATGTGTGTGTGTGTGTGTGTGTGTGTGTGTAAAATAACATCTAACTTGGAAAACTGTGAAATGAAAATAGTTGCTCTCATCTTAACATGATAGATTTTCGATAAAAAAAATTGCGTTGCTCAAAATAATTATATTAATCATATAACTGATATTAAGACATATTCATTGTGTAATCAAACATTTACAGGATTTTATGAAAAATACTAATATATATCAGTAGATGCTCTTAAGATATTAGTGAAGTACACGCTTAGACTTCACTAGAAGCATAGTTTTTTTATTATTTAAGTTAAATGATGAAAAAATTGTACTGATTTTGTCCCGAATTCTTAAGAAGAAAAAAATTCTAGAGAAATATTTGAAAAACTAATTCAATTTTTTAAAGTATGAGTTAAAACAAATTATTTATCTAAGTTAAAGTTATTTTTTCAATTGTTGAATAGTTATGGATATTAGTAAAAGTTAATATGCAACTTTCAAAGTTACTTTAATTTATCTAATAATAACTTAAACTTAAAAAAACATTAAAAATATTATGCATGATGTATTATTTTCAGCTCACAATCTCTATTAATATTTCTTTTTATTAAAAAAAAGTTAAGCTTTTCTATAACTATTAAAAACTTTTTATCTAAAACGTGCATTTTCTAGCACCATATGTTCGAGTTTAAATGTAATGCATATGTATTTAATTACAAAGCTTAATAAAATGAAGATGCCAAAGTAATTTTTTTTTCATTTACATCTTCATCAGTTTGGTATTTTGATAGTACTTATCCAACTTCTCTCCTAAATTTGAAATCTTGACCTTTTTTGTTCCATAAAAATAACCCCTTTTTTATACGTAGTTTTTATCGTGAAAAATTTCTTTTAGATTAAACTTTTGTTCTTTTTGATATTAAGAAGTTAAATTTAAGAATATCTTCCATTAAAAATAGATTAAAAAATTTTAAGGTAAAAGTGGCAATTTTGTCACTAATAAAATTATTTAAAAAATTCCAATGGATTGGTTTGATTTTTATAGGTTAAAACATTGTAACGAAAATTCACGGGATAACTAATTAGAACAAAGAGGTTTGTAAAACTTGAATTGATTCATTAAGAAATTATTTAGAAAAGAAATGTTTTTTTTTCTGAAATGATTAGTTGTATACAATAGAGACTTATTCTGTCATACAATAAAAATAAAAGGCACCTCATTAACCAAAAATCTATGTTGATAAAAAAAATATACATGACTAATTAAATTGAAGGCTGTTATGTTTTTAGAACTTTTTTTAAAATATATATTTTATCTAATGAATGACTTTCCAAAAAAAAAACTTATTTTTTGAAAATTCATATCGCATTTTTTAAAAATTTTAATTCATTTTCTTATTGATGTTTAATTTACAAGTCAAATGACTGGAACATATTTTCCATATTTTTTTTTTGTTTTTGAAAGATCATTCAGAATATACATGAATAATCCTATTTATTTTTTAAAAAAAAGAAATCTATTTTTTGGAACTTATTTCATTGTTCTTCCAACAACGGTCTTCTAAAATACCCCCAAGCCACAATTTGGAAGAAATGAATGTTTTACTAAGGCACATCAGCGGGAGGAATTTTAATGATGTTAAATAAATAAGCAAATGTATCAAAAATTATATTGAGTGCGTGATTGAGTTATGATAAAAAATGTTTTCTAAAAACAGAAAAGAAATTTTCAAAGCCTCTTTAAGAGATTTTTTTTCTCCTTGTTTTAATCATTACGGCTTGTAGAACTGCATTAAAGTGAATTTACTTGTAGTTGCTACAGAAATATATTTTGAAACATTAAAAGCAAGTTTTGAATATATAATGGGTGTTGTACCTTTATCTTAGCAGAAAATCACAGTTCTTAAAAGCACACTTCCTTCTAATTAATTATTCTCCTTTGTGTTGTGTTCATTGAAAAAAAAATGTCCACTCATATTTTTGTGAGGAACATTTTTTTATCATATCAATCTTTAATCAGTTTTCCACCCGTAACTCAATATTAAATTATCTTTGGCGTTAGTTTTTTCCCCCCGTTGAAGATTTTGAAAAGAAAGACTCGCGTGTTTAGCTTTTCCTTTATACTCAAGAATCTTCTTTTGACTTCCGAATTATCTCGTCTCTCTCGTTCTTTTTGAAAAAAAAATTATTTCCAATTGTAGATATTATTTATTAACAAGTACAAATTTAAGATTGGTCGTGTTATTTCTGTTGAGCTGTGTTAAGTAATTTTTATAGAGTAATAATTGTAAAAAGTATTGCGTGTAAAACATTGAGTTTTGAAATTTATTATTATCGTATATATTATATATTTTGATCAAAAGTTTTCTGTAAAATATATATTTCTGAAATAAAAGAAATTATTATGGTAATATTTCTTTTTTTAAATTATTATTATTTGGCTTGTATTTAATTTACCATATTGAATACGGTACGACATATTGATACAGATTAGGTACGACAAATTCAATGATTTTATTTTAAAACAAGCAATATAAAAAAAGTCAATTCCTACTTAGGTCAATAAAGAAAATTTTTATTTTAGTTACTTTTTATTAAATAATTGCAATTTATACAAATATGTATATACATCTGACAGAATCACAATATTAAGTGACAAAATGATAAGTGATTTTCCATCCTATATATGGTATTGAACTATTATTTTTATTTACTATTTATTCATTCATCTATCACATTCTCAGAAATTAGGCTGTCTCAGGTAGGATTCGAACCCACGAACATTTTTTTAAGTCAATATCTACTTCGTTAGAAAAACGTACTGGTGCCACCTGTTGTAGCCTGTGTAACTTCAACAGAAATAACGCAGAATAAGTTTAAAATTAGTAATTAAATTAAATTAATGAATTAATATTTGAAAATTTTAAGATCTGAATCATAATATTATGTGACAAAATAAAAAGCGATATTCCATTTCCCTTTCTATATATGGTGTGTGTGTAGGACTATTTGTTTTATTTGTTACTATTTATTCATTAATTAAATTTAATTATTCTAATAAAATAGTATAGTAAAAAAAAGAATCTATATCCTCAGAAATTAGACAATCCTAGGTGAGATTCAAACCCACGACCTTAGGATTAGAAGTTCAACGCACGCGCTATCCATTGCTCTACAGGGACACAACGAGAGATTTTTCTTTTTATACATGTTGTTGGACTATTATTTTTGTTTGTTTCTATTTATTCATTAATTAATGACTTAATATTTGAAAAAACAGTATTAACATTAAGTATCATCCACCACAAGTATAAAAAAATGTATTTGAACTTGAGTAGATGAATAAAAAGTATTTTATTAACGATTGAAAATTTGAACAAGATATACTTATATATATATATATAGAGAGAGAGTGATATATATATATATATAGAGAGAGAGAGAGAGAGATATATATATATATATATATAGAGAGAGAGAGAGAGAGAGAGAGAGAGAGAACTAATAGGAATTGAAAAAAATTCTTGAAATCAACTCATAATAAATTAAAATTTAGTTTCGTAGCACAAAAGCTTAAAAAGTGTATGGATAGAAATTTTATCATTTCTTTCCATGCAATAAAATTTAAAGATGTGCATTTTATTTAAAAAAAATATTCGTTGCTGTTTTGTGTATTCACAATAGTTATTAATAATGATACGTTATGTCTCTATTATTATTTCTGAAGTAGACGCTTTTCACAATTTTAACGTATTTATTTACATTCACATTAATCCTCACGATTCTCTAAATTGTGCCAATAAAGTATTAACTACCTCATGATAAATATTTTCCGTAGTTAAAAAATATATCCAAACTTTAATCGAAAATGCTTAGTTCTTTAAAAATATGCATTCTAATATCAAACTTGAATAAATAACTATAATTATTATTTTGATTACTAGAAACTTAAAGAAGAAAAGATCACAAATTTGCATTAAATATAAATAAATGATTCTTACCTACCCATTGGGAAGAATAAGTATTTTTCATTTAGAATTTAATAAGACAGCTTGTAAACCTCATTATCTCGAAAATTACAGTTATCAAACGTTTACTCAAATAAACACATACTGGGCCGAAAAATCACCTTTTTTTCATTAACATATCAATTGAAGCGCTACTAAACAGTATAAATTAAATTATGTTTTATTTCTGTTCCAATATACTGTTAACGTACTAGCCCCAAGAAATACTTAAATTATTCATTATCTCTCTGTTGAAGAGGATTATTACATCTAAAGTTCCAAATATGGTTAATTAAGAGGCTTGAAGATAGCTATCGGTCGCAAAATACATTATCAATTCACTGAGCATTACACTATAAGTTTTTTCTACTTCCAATTTCGGAAGGAAAATTATTGATGATTCTCGTTCGCGTCTTTCATTTCAGCAACAATTATTCTTTTCTAATGGCAACATTTAATTTTATTCCCTTGTTAGTTGCCATTATAGTTTATGCAAGTTAGGTCGTTTTTTGGCGTTAAGTACGCGCTTTGCTAAACGGAATATTTCGTTATTTGGTTTTCGTCGGAAGCAGAGCAAATCGTCTGCGATAAACGCAAACGATGCGTTTTGTAATGCCGCTTGTAATTACGCTGGACAGTAGAGGGGAAACAACTCATCTCATCTCTAATTCTTTTTTATTCCGTTTCTTTTATGGGTAGATGGGGGAGAGAGATTTTGATGTTTATTTTATTTGGCTTGCGGGCAAATGGTGCGGGATTTTAGCAAACAGTACTGGCTTGCCTAGTAATTAACAAAAGAGCAGATGGGTTTTAATTACTAGTCTGAAATGAAAGAGCAAGGGGGAGGGAACAGTGAAAGCCTAATTACGACATTTTTCTTAGCGCCTTGCAAATAGAATAGAAATGGATTTTAACTTTAACTGAATGAATACGGAAAGAGAGTGTATGATAGGAGAAAAAAAGAGAAAACGTATACTTAAAAATAGCAGAATTAATGCTGAGTTGCTTATTGTGTAGGGTTAAAATAATAGATCTTTTTTATGGGGAGGGTTTATAGAAGTAGAAAGTGAAAAGGGCAAAAAAGGACCGTTAAGATTTTTTTATATGTATAAATTAAGTTTACCAATGACTCTGAAGGGGGGGAGGAATGAAAATGTACAGATAAGTAGCCAAGGACTAAGTACAAAAGAATTGCAAAGAAGAATATTTTTGGGGGGCTATTTAACACAAAATGCTGCTAATTGAAAGAAAAATTATAGAGTTATTTTTTGAGTAAGCGATGAAAATGTGTAAAATGTTATTTAATAACCTTCCCCCTCCTTCCTCAACTATCATTTTTCTTTAATGCAGAGTGCTTTATTTCCAAATTTGAATTTAATATATCTGAAATTTTTTTCAGAAACACGTATATGTTTATAGTTTTTTCCAGTAGTTAATGTACCGTTAACGACATTACACTTCGTCTAAATATTTTCATGATTTTTTTTGAATATTTTATTTTTTACGTGTGAAACTATTCCTAAAACGTAAAAACCGTCACTTTTCTCGAAAAAAAAACAGTAATGGATTCAACAAGATGTGTTTGAAAATTAATATGAGATTAAGAATAATTATTTTAAATCAAATTTTTTCTTCAAATTATTGAATATTATAAACAAATGAGAAATATGTTTTGTAGAGATTTTTAAATAGAAATCGTACACCGAAAGAAATATTCAGTCTTTTTTTACTGTTGCAAAACTCTGCGAATCCATTAAATTTAATATTATATCATAATTGCATCTTATTTTAGAAACCGCAATGATTACGTAATACCTTCAATAATTTATGAATATCCACCATTGTATTGATTCAGAGGCCACTAGATTGCTACTTGCATCCTAGTTCAATTATACCGCAAAAAGCCAGTTCTCGGGTATATATTTATTAAGATAGCAGTATGCAAATTTCTCAGTTACAGCATAGGAAATGAAACCTAATTAATTTTAAAGTATAACAATAAACGATGCAGAATTAAAATATACGCGAATTGTTTGAATGGAAATTAAAATTACCTCCGTCTAATTGGACATCAAGTTGCTATCCTTATAGGATGTTTGTAGATGGTTTATAATATTGTTTTTGGAATATTTATTTTTACATAGGATATAGTTTATAGCATTATATTTTATCATCATCTGCCACTATTTATTTATCACTTGCTTTATATGATTGCTGATTTATTTATTGTTGCAAGACCTTAGAGTACTTTTTTTTTACATTTTTGTTCTTAAAACAGATTCCTCCCTCTGAGGGGGAAATTGGGCGTAAAAATTATCTGCGGTGATTGGTATCCACTTATATGGTGCCGCACTAAAACGAGATACCAGTTACTGGGGAGTTTACTAGGTTTGCAATGGTAAAGCACCAATCCGCATTCCCATTAGAAATAAAAAATATTAGTATTGAGAATTTTTTCGTATTATGAACTACCAATGGAAACTGTCACATCTCTTTTGTATTCAAATTAGAATTTTTTTTACAATAGATTCT
Organism: Trichonephila clavipes; assembly: GCA_019973935.1. NCBI lineage: Eukaryota > Metazoa > Arthropoda > Arachnida > Araneae > Nephilidae > Trichonephila > Trichonephila clavipes. The sequence goes on along the minus strand of BMAU01020258.1, from coordinate 254,593 downwards.
GTTGAATGAAAAATTAAAAATTACTGGCTATCATCTGGTACTATAACTGCAAGTGTTTAAACTTGATTTTGAAGAAATTTTGAGTTTAAAGATCCATTACTAAAATAAATATATCCACACGCTATAAGAATGAGAAACATACTAATTTAGTAAATGCCAAATCTTAATTTTATGTTCGTGGATTAATTTTTAACGCTAAAATTGCTATTTAAGTATAACTCATGCAGTGAGATAAAGTACAAATTATACCGTAAACTAGTAAATAAGTTGTATCTGAGAATCAAACAATTTTAGGTGCTAAAGCATTGATGTAGCAAAAGGAATCTATTTGTTTGTGATGATTATATATTCTTCCACTCTTCCATTATCAGAATGAATCCAAGTGATCTTTTTTTAATATCTAAATGCGTCAATTTATTTCTCTAATGCAGGACTACTTTTCAAAGCCAAACTATCTGAACAATCCTACTCTGCCGTTTCTTACACTCTCATTATAATCAAGCCTCCTTAGTATTAATGAGCTTTCTCTCAAAGTAAACTTTAAAGTCCATTCTGAAGCTAAAAACCCCGAACATCAGCAATAATTAAGGCTCCAAAGACCGTCCTTTTTGAGTTGATGCTTCTTCTAATGATGCCTAGAAGTATTGGACTAATTGATGGTTTCATTAAGAGGGAAATCACTAATTAATCTCTAGACATTTATATACTTAAAATTCATCTTTTGCTTCGAATGATGCGTACATTCGTGTGCTAATTTTTTGTACCCCGCTTTCTTGGGCTCCAGGGTGAAGATGACTCTTTTGATATTAATTTTCAATCAACGTACCGTAAATTAAAATTTCGTGCTCTTGGAATTTCGAAAATGAATTCTATACTTTTCAAACATTTTTGTGTTTGTTTATTTGTTGGAATTTCGGTCACAAGTAGTCGTGAAAAGGAGAACAATCGCAATTATGAATAATAAGATAGAAATGTAGCAATATTTATTAAAGTAATCAGCATATTTTAAATGTTTATAAAATCATTAGTTATGTGCCCTATGTTTAAGTTAAAGTTATTATTAATGATGTTTTATTAGTTATAATTACTTCTTGAAAATTTAGTGTAGATGAAAACTTTGATGGATATATACTTAATATGAATAATCTCACTATATTTTCCAATTTCTTAGCATTTTAATATTTTGCAATAGCTCCTTTTGTCCATGTATATTAAATGTTTGTATAAATACTGTAAATTTCGATGTATAACGCACACTTTTAACAGAAAGAAAATAAGATAGAATTATACGGGTGCGCGCTATACGCCAGGATAAAAGTGAGAACTTTAAAAATAAAAAAAAGATAAGCAAACGAAAAAACGAGACTATCTACATAGATCGAAGTACCGTTTATTTAAAAGAAATGACATTCCTTATCAACTGAAATGGTTGCAGTTCTAGAAGTATACTATTATTTTTTGTACCTTGGAATGTTGCTACGAATAAATGACTTCAAAACGTAAGAGCATTCATTGCATATGTACTTGTAAGGTTTCTTCGTAAAACAGAGGGTGTGCGTCATACGGCTAATATACCTAAACATTAAAAAAATTCAGCTGGAAAGTGTAGGTATATTTTAATGTTTGTACTAATAACTTATCAATTTCCAAAGTTTATGAAAATTTAACCACTTCAAATTATTTTAATCCATCCATTAATTCTAGCAACATACATTATTGTTCTTAAGTATGAATATATTAAATCCACTTATTTGTATTAATCATACACTGTCTACAGCTGATAATATGCCATATTGTATAATTTCAGAATATTGTAATATATTTTGTAGAGAATATACTTTCAGGTATTTTAATTTATCGAAACAGTAAGGAGAAATACAATTGCGAAGCTAAAGAAAAGTGTTTCATCAATAATTGAAAACTAAAGTAATTTTGATCGTTATTTTGAACAGTTAAATGGAACTGTTTACTTAAATAATCAAAACTGTGACGAAACATTTTTTAGTCGATTCTGTCTTGTAGGAAGTTGTTACCAATTTAAAGGAACACTGTGTTGAAATCTATATTTTAATTATTGTTTTACCTCTAGAAATGTTTATAGAGTTATTACTTTATTTTGAAAGATTTGAAGAATCTATTACTTTAACGTGTGTGTGTGTTATATATGCTTTTATAAAGAATTCTACATGTGTAACGAATGTAAAAAGAATTTTTTGAGAGAAATAAAATTTTTGAATTATCTAATTAATATTTATGCTTTTTAAATAGAAGCAAACTACAACAAAGTCTGTTATTTAGACATATACATTATTTTCCAAAGAATGGAGCAAATTTATGTTGAAACTATTCTAAGTATTCAAAATAATGGGAAATACTACGATTCTGTAATGAATAGTAATTATAGGCATTAAAAGGTTTTGTATTCCCTTTATTGTTTACTCATTTTTTTCTTTTTCTTTTATAGGCTGAATGTCAAAATTACATTCGTGTCTTGGCCAGGAAATCCGAAGATATCATTCTTGTGTGTGGAACAAATGCTTTTAAGCCGATGTGTAGGAACTACAAACAGACGGTGAGTAATGTCCATTAATATTTATGCTAAAAGGATTCAAATGTAGTAATGCCATAAAGGGCCTTGGATATTATTAATAAAATTTTCTTACGTAATGTTTTTAGCCTTCGGATTACATCGTAATTAAAGAACAGTCTGGAGAAGGTCTTTGTCCTTATGATCCCAATCACAACAGTACAGCAATCTATGCTGGTATGTATTTATATGTTGTTATTTGATTTTTTATTTTGTTTTTATAATAATATTTTAAATGACTTCATCAATAATATGCATCCTAAAGTTTCATTTTTTTCATTATCAAAATAAAATAGTATAATTTTTCTTAAAAATTTTAGTTGCAACTAATTTTATGTCGCATGTCAGTGCTTCTCAAACTTTCAATATACGCGACCCACTATTCAATCATCATTTTTATCGCCCCCCCTCCTTACAATAACAATGTATTGAATTCAATAATACTATACTTTGACACTAAAGCAGCAATACAACTTTAACTTTTTATGTGCCACCGACGTATATAAACGTCTCGCTCAGCCAAAGCATTAATTTTCTTGACGCATATATACGTCTTTCCGAAGTACGATCTTTTCTGTGCAGTGCTTTCCATAAAATTATTCTGAAGGGTTTAGAATGCAATGAAAGGACCTTGACTGTGTTTGAGAAGGGTTTACTTATTTCAGAGGATTTGTTTATTTATTTCTTTTCTCCTTTCCCTTCCCTTCGAAAAAACATCAAAAGACGCTCGTCTACATGGAAAAGGGTGGCATTGGGGAGCGAACCGCGTAACTTTTAATCGGCAGTTAAGGAATTAATTATAAACCGTACAAATTATGAAGATAAGTGTTACTACATGCTCATGGGGTCGCTGATAATTATCAAACTTGTTCTTAACTTAGCATTGTTAAATAAGTAATAAAATATACATTGTACAGTACTGATACATTTATAAGTGTATTATATCAGTGTAAATGTGTATTTTATATTTTATTATATAAGACAGTATTTTGTTTGTTTACTTTCAGTAAATTAATAATTTTTAAATAACCTTTTGTTTTCGACTTTTCAATATGCTCGCGCCCCCTCGTAAAGTTATCACGCCCCCCGAGGGGACCGCGCCCCGCAGATTGAGAAACGCTGTCATGCGTAATTAAGTTTGTAAAGTTTTGCTTTACAATAAATTTATATTTTTCATGCCAACTATTTACCTTTTTTGCTACTTATTCGAAGTTAATTTAATTTCTAATGCTACACTGAAATGAGTCTCAGCTCAGATTTTATTAATTAAGAAATTATGAAATGGAAAAAATGTAGCTTGATTTGAATTGTAATGTTCAAAATTTGAAATGTATGAATTCAATAATGATCGTTGATCAGAAGTATGGATAATGTTTCTTTGGAAATAATTTTATTGAATAACCTACGAAACAGAGTTCTGGAAGCATTCGCGATTTTAAAACTGAATTTAAAAGATAAATTTCAAATTTTTTTCACTTGGACTTATATTTTCTAGTTTTTCCAATACCGTTAATTTTCATGTATAAAACAAGAATTTTTTGAACTTTTTAAAAGTAAAATAAAGCGGTTGGTTTATGTACGTATCTGCTCATCTCAGAAGAGACGTAGTCTATAAGAAAAACAGTTCCGAGAAAGAATCTTAATTTTCAAATAATTTGAAAATTCACATTTACTCATTGGGATGCCGAAATGCGTACGATCCTCATGGAGAAAATTTATCCTCCAGGACATGAAATATAGGTCGACGATCACGTGTCTCATACAAATTTATCTTCTTGCTAATTTTCCAAATCAGAGAAATGACACAGAATGTATTATTGTGCAAGATAACAAATCATTCAAAGAAAGTTTTGGTTTCAGACAGGGTTAAGAGAAGTAAAACAATCATAGTTGGTATTTTACTTTACAGCAATTTGATTAAAAAATATCCTTACCTCTCTATCCGCTTGCCAAAAATTTTACCCTCTCACACACAGCAATAGGTTTTAAAAATACATGAATATTTTTTTTCTTTTTACCAATTAGACTTATGTGCGGGCTTTAAACTCTGTATATGCTCTTGTACAAAAAAACGCACTTTCAGCTAATATTCGGAAATATACGACATTTATCTGATATTGCAAAATAATATGTAATAACTGGTTATTACTAAAATTGTACTGGTTCTGCAATATTTTAGGCTTCAGACTTATTTTAAACATCGTCATACAACCTACCAAATAACCTAAATCCCTATTAATATTTTTATTGTAAATTTAGACCCGCACAAATAATGTTTTCGTACAGAAACATGCAACACAAATCTTTTATATTTCCGACAATGGTATGTTGCAGATATAGCCTGTATTTTCAGGCATGTTTAACTATATATCTAAGGTCTTTTAGGCTTATGCTGATCGACTCGATTTAAAGAAACCGACGAAATATAGTTTTGATCGAGCTATCTTCCCCCGCGAAACTACAGAGAAAGAGCGTTAAACGTACTTTTTTAATGTGTTCAGGATTTATAGTGGAAAGCTCTCTCGCTCCTTAACGGGAAAATGATGTTTTTTCGAAAATCCCGCCCCATATTTGGAGGGGGTGGGGAATGTATTTGCGTGAGTCCTGGTGATGCTTTCAAGGGACTCTTTCCCTCCGCAAAAAAATTGATTTCCATTTTAAATTTTGTAGAACAATCGATATTTTTTGCAGAGTAATCATTATCTGTTCCTCTTTTTAAATGAAAATTTGATGTTTTCTCTGAATAAAGTTTTTTCCCCTTCCTTTATTTTTTTGTTTTAAAAAAACGTTTTTTCCGAATATTAATGTAGAGCTAGTAATTCTTCACATTTTTTAAAGATTATTTTGAGGGAAAGATATAGAAAATTTCCTATTAATGTGATTCAAAATGTTTTAGATTACTCGAAAAGAAACAACTATTAGGTTCCACAAAAAATATAAATTACGGAGGAAAATATGCATAATTACATTTTGAAGTGTAATAAGTATGCTTCTGCTATTTAAATGTTTTGAAGATGAATTTAAAAAAAAAAAAAACAAAAGTTGCTATTTTACCTTTAAATTTCTTTGTATGATTACATTCAATGTTATACTATTTAAAATATAATAATTTTTTTCAGTAATAATTTTAAAAGTAACACATTTTTTTCTGGAAGCATATTTATCAGCGAGTAATTCTAGATTTAATTCTAAGTATTAAACTGTTATTTCCTATTAAGTTAATATAAAAAAAATAAGTTAAGGTTTTTTTAGTAAATTTTATTGTAAAAGTTATCTTTTGAATTCCATCCATTTTTGTCCGAAAAAGAAAATTTTAATATATTGGAAATACTAAATAAGATTTTATTGCAATTTAAGCGCGAAAATATTGTAATGAAACAGTAAAATCTTTTTAGCGTTTGAAATTTATATTATTACTGATACTGCAAATCAATAACGTAAAAGTGGAAATGTTTGAAACAAGCTAACACTTGAATAATAACTAATTGATAATACACATTTTTGTTAATTTTTTTCAAATTAATTAAATTCGGTTCGAAAGTATAAAATAATGGATTTTTTAAAATTTTAATGAAATCTATTTATGCTGTATATTTGATTTACTACAAAAAAGAATGATTGGGTGCTTTAGATTTGTAATTTAATGTAATATTTTAAGAATTTAAGTTAATATAAATTCTGAAATATATATATATATATATATATAACATTCGAAAAATATTTTACTCTGTATTTGCTTCGCACACTTCCAGAATACTTGGCACATGTGTGCATTATTTAAATTAAAACTTTCATTATTCAGGCTTATATATTATCACAAACTCTTCTCAAATTTATTTCGCTCGTCATTCAATCCATCCTCTTTGAAGCTGGCGCATTTTATTAAGGAATTCGTTCTGAGTGCATACAGCTATCTTTTCTCCACTTTCATTTAGCGTCAGCGTTGGGCGCAATGTGTCTGTTTACTTAACATCAACTTCTAAAATAACAGCCTTCCATTTGTCGGCCAATTATTAAAATGAATTCAATGGACAAGTTTCATTATGAAGGAGAGGAGAGATTGGATATAACAGAATAAGATGTTGCATTTTACTATTTGGGTTACCAGTTGTAAAATATTTCATTGTAAGAGACGTGTGTAGATTAAAATTTGGATACGATGTATACTAGTGAGATTCGTGATAAAACTAATGTTCTTCTTATGTTTCATTTAGTAGATTTACACCCTATTATTTAAGAGTTTTTATTCAACGTTTGAAAATTTGTTCAAGTTTCTTTTTTATAACTTAATAAGCTTTTGGATGTATTACATTATTTATGTTACATATGATTTACATTTTTGAATACAATTTTTTTTATTATAAATACTATTAATAAGTACTTATTAGCTAATATTTTGCTGAATTTTTTTAAAACTAACACTAGAGTTAAGTGAAAGATAAGTAAACTTATTTATGACTGAATTCCTATATAAACACTAATACTATCTATAAATTTTATTTTCTTTTTTAATTTTTAAACCTCTGAAGTTTTTAACTCGTTCATAGAATTAAATATCGTATTTACTCAATCTAAGCCGTACCATACCCCCAATTTACAACACATTTTTGTGAGAAAATAAAAAATAGTGTAAAAGGGTTTATCGACATGACATATTTAGGTACTTTAAAAATGAAAATTGGAATTAATAAAGAGAGAATAATTAATTTTAAATATAATACATTCATCTGTGCAATTACATTAACCGTCAGTATCATGTTAATTTCCCCTCATCCAAAGAATTTTTTCACCTTTATTCTATGCTGTACTCCAGAGGTCATCAAAGTGGTGGTCCGTGGACTATTAGTGGTCCGCGAGAAAATTTCGCTGGTCCCCAGAAAAATGTGGAATATACTTACTCATCACGTTAAATTATGTTTTAAGTTGCATTTAAACATAATTAAATACGTGAAAAGTTATAAAAACGCTACTTCATAGAATAACGCCACGGTAAATAAGTCGTACTGACATGGTAATATGTAGATAATATATCCGTTTACAGTGAAAATTCAGGATAATAATTTAAGCATGCATCTCTCTAAAAGAAAGCCACTTCAACCTATCATACAACGAAACTCTCAAATTTAAATTTCATTTATCCTTACCAAAATCTCAGTTTTGGCGTTCCATAAAAAGCGAATACCCTTTTCTTAGTGAACAGGCGATGATAATTCTGATTCAATTCTCCACAATTTATTTATGTGAAAAGGCATTTTCATCTGTCCCAGCCATCAAAACACGGTACCTATCTGAGTTTGAAATATAAATGTAGTAAAAATATTGAATCCAAATATCTATAATCCTACTTCAAGTAAGCAGGAACATCCATCACACTAGGAATGTATAATGCTATAAGTTTGATAAACTTAAACCATTTTTTAATTGTTTTGTTTTTAGTTTTTGTTTATTTGTTTGTATTATTACGGTTTATTAATAAAGCTTTCATAATTTAGTTACAATTAATAGTTTCATTTTATTAACTAGGTGCATTTTATATGTTCTTAGATCATAATTTTTTTATAAATATATTTAACACTTAAAAAATCCTATCAGTGGTCCACGGGATTTCAATTATGAATTTACTGGTTCGTGAGGCCAAAAAGTTTGGCGACCGCTGCCGTATTCGATTTTCAACAGCATTAACATTGAGGAAAAAAGTGTGGCTTAGATTAGGATAAGTACGATATTAAAAGTTTAATTGATGGAATATATTCTATTTAATCAGAATTTTAAAAAACAATATTGTACTTTTTAAAAAAAATTAATTACTTTTCTGCAGTGTGTTCCTTTAGTTAAGGTAGGAAATTATTTTTATAATTGTGTTTCTATAACCATTTAATACGGTAACCTTTAGAGGATAATATTAATGTGAGCTGTTGATTTTTATCTAAAAGCATTAATTTCTTTCTCCAAAGGATAAGTCTTTGATTCAGGAAAAAAAAATTCTAAAAAGAATTTGTGTGAAACAGATTAACAAGAGTATTTCAAATACCTCTCTTGACTGATTACTTTACATTGTAGAAATTCTTGAAAAATCCCAAATAAATTACTGTAAATTTCTTAATCTCTGCTTAAATAGCTTGCCGAAAAAATAATCTCATTCGTTAAAAGTAGAAAGAAGTCGGCCTTTTATTTTTAACAAAACATCGAATATTAAAATTCGATTAAGTTTTAGCAAAGATTTTAACTTCAGGGAACGAGGGATTTAATGATCTTAACGGCTTTCTTCCCTCTCTAAGCCAAATGTTGTCTCTTAATATTGTTTGTCTAGGTCAGATTAGGGCTTAATCATCTTTAAAATTCTTCCACTTCCCTTTTTTTGTATATTTCCAGAAGAGGAAAAATAGAAAAGAAAACCATTTTACGCTTTTTGAATTATAATTAATGTGTAATCCATTACTGGGAGGCTTAAGCAAAAACCATTTTTTCTCGTCCCTCTTTCGTAATTGTACCGAGCAAATAATAAAAAGCTTTTCGGATTCAAGTACCGGACATTGGTATTATACTAAAGTAAACAGCTTCAAAGATTTAAGGGGAAGCACACACATACTCAGAAAAAAAAATAATAATTTATTTAAATCTCTTATCAGTTACGTAGCACACGTTTTATGTTGAGTAAAAGTACGTGAAAACGGTTTCTCTAAAGATAGAGTAGTATAGTAGTAAGGAGAAGAAAAACTAAAAATCTTCCCAAATAAATAAATCGTATCCCATTAAACAAATTGATTGCAAACAAAGGCCCCGAAAATTTGCTGCAGGCAACAATCAACTTTCATTATTTTCCATACCACGTATGTATAACCCAGCTTCCCTATCATTGATGGGGGGAGGTCTTTTTTTATTTTATATTTCTCTCGTCCAAGTCTTTACTCAGAGGTTGTAATGTGTGTGTAAACAAGAAGAGAGGATTTTTGTGAATGCTTAATTTTATTACGCCTCTGCCTGGGGTTAAGAGGGTTTTGTGCGTGTGCTCTGCATATATTATCGGCCTCGTTGGAGATACCATTTCGCTCACGATGCTATTGACGCGTGTGTTAGAGGAGAGGAGGGAATGGCTGTGCAGTTTAATGTTTCTCGAGATTGGTGAATAATGATTAAGGAGATCTTTTGTTTCCATTTGTGTTTCCTACTATCTCGTCTGTGTAAGAACAATCTCTGTAAGAACAATTTTAACTTAGTTTTTTTGTGTGCCTTTATTAGCTATTTTTGACATATCTATGACGAAATTTAAGATAGAATAGTGTTTAAAATACATATTAAATCATTTAAAATAAGTAATCAATAATTCAAAATACATATTAGTTTTAAGTTGGTAAAATAAAGTAACATTTTGGTTAGTAAAACAATGAAGAGATATTTTTTTAACTTTCTCTTTAAAATGTATTGTTTATGGAGACATGGTGCGTTTTAAAAAAATATTTTTGATTTTATGGTCTTTACAATTTTTCTCTTGTAACCAATGTACATGAATTGCGTAAAACAATTTTTCTGCTCAAAGTACTACAAGTATTACAAAAGACTAACCATTTAGTTTTTTAATAAAAAGTTTTAAAACTTATGAAATGCAACTCCTTCAACAATAATTGGCGTACACACAATTTAATTTAAAAATACATCAAGCACATATAACAAAGTTTGGTATGGGTTTTCTACTAGCATAATTGATATTCGTAAAATACTTTTTTTTCTGAATTGCTTATTGAAAATTCCTTCAATAATTCTAAATTCAACTCTTTTTTTTAAAAAAAATAAGTATTGCTTTAATTCGAAAATATATGCCAACTTTTATAACATGTACTGAGAGCGATAGGTAAAAAAAAATTCGAAACATTCGGCGAAATAGAAAAAAAGTGACTTAGCATTTTAAATGAAGATAATTGAGTTACTTCTTTCTGAGATAAATCCTTTTGAAGCTTTTATTTGCTATTGGAATGTGAATAAAAACAAATATAAACGGTTCGTAACTCTGACTTTTTTTTAACATAGAGCTTTCAAAATTTGTGAGGCTAAAGAAAATTATATAAAGAATTATTTAAGCTAAATAAATTTTTATTAAATTTATGACCAATGATTTTCAAATGAGTTGTACTGTGTCTCCTTAATTAATAAATATACTGATTATTCGGAATTGGTTCATTTTTTTATAATAGAATCAATTCCAAATCTGTGAAAAATGTTAATTAGTTAATAGAAATAAACATTTAACAAGGAGGGCTAATATAATGTAGTTTTCCTTGATTATTGTTCATTAAGAAAAAAAGATAGGTGTTTAGAAAATTTTCTTAATAATATCGTGTTGCTCATACCACGAAATATGTATTTTTATATTAATGATCAATAATATCTCAATGATCAATTTTGAGAAACACATTTTTCAAGTTCAAGTATTGAGTACGCTTATTTTAAATGGACCCAGAATATGTAACAGATAATTCGAATGGGTGAAAAATTATTTATTTAAATATAATGCAATATATATATATATATATATATATATATATATATATATATATATATATATATATATATATATATATATGTATATATTAAAAAGTTAATTAAAAATTACATATCTTCAAATATGCTTTGCATTTGATGAGATAAAAGGAAATATACCTTCATAATTGCGATATTATCTGCAAATGAGACTGTGCCTGGTCTAGAACGTCGTGCCAGAAATGAATGGTATGATGAGGACTGCAGAAAAGCGACAGAAATGAAGAATAAAGCATATTTACAGTTGTTGCAAAAGCACTGCTCAAGAACTCATGAAAAGAAATATAGGGAACTGAGAAAAGCAGAGAAAAACTACTCAGAAGAAAAAAAGAAATCTTTTTCGAGCATTCATTAAAGAACCTGGAAAACTACAACAGCCAAAATGAGTGCCGAAAGTTTTATAAATCAATTAATAGAATGAGAAGTGAGTTCAAGCCAAGAACTATAACTTGTAGAAATAAGAGGGGAGAACTCGTTAGTGAACCACATGAAGTAACTAAAGTGTGGAAAGACTACTTTCAAGATCTGCTTGAGGGGAGAGATGAACCTATTGTCCTCCAGAATGTCCATACTGAACAGGACATCATAGCAGATGAGGAAAACCCACCACCTTCCATCACCAAAGTAACCCTTGCTATTAAAAAATTAAAAAATAGATCAACAGGACCTGATAGCATTCCATCCGAGCTTTTAAAGGTTGATGAACCAGAACTTGTTAATGCCTTGCGTAAAATTATGGTTAAAATATGGGAGACTGGGAAAATTCCCATTGAATGGGAAGAAGGCTCTGTCTGCCCCATTTTTAAAAAAGGAGACCAACTTGAATGTCGTAACTATAGGGGAAATACTCTCCTTAACACGGCATATAAAATACTCTCCAACTTGCTGTTTGCAAGACTTCAGCTTTATACTGACAAATTAATCGGAAACTACCAATGTGATTTTATATAGACCACAGAGATCTACCATAGACCAGATTCATACGTTGAGACAAATCTTGGAGAAAATCTAAGGAGTATAACATCAAAACATTTCATTTATTTATCGACTTCAAAGCTGCTTATGACAGTATAAATAGAGATAAGATGATTGAAGCAATGACTGAGTTTAAAATACCCAAAAAACTTGTCAATCTCACGAAAGCTACTTTAAAAATTGTACGCTGCAGGATTAAAATACAAAAATATCTGTCTGAGCCCTTCACTACTGAAAGAGACCTGCGCCAGGGAGACTCGCTTGCCTGCTTGCTCTTCAATCTGGTATTGGAGAAATGTATCCAAGACAGTGGCTTAGACCAAAGCGGCACCCTGTGGAATAGGTCACTACAATTACTGGCTTACGCAGAAGACATTGATATAATTGGAAGATCTGAAAAAGCAATGAAAGAGGCTTTTCAAGCCCTTGAAATCTCAGCCATAAACATGGGCCTCACTATCAACGAGGATAAGACAAAGTTCATGGAAACACTGCCCTCTTCTGTAAACATCACCTCTTTTTGTGTAAACGGTCATTCTTTTGATAGGGTTAGTGAGTTCAAATACCTCAGAACCTTTATTAATGACCAAAATAAGGTGAAAGCTGAAATAAACAACCGTATAAAATCGGCTAACAAATGTTGTTTTGGACTTAAGAAGCAATTAAGATCAAAATTTATCAGCGGAAAAACAAAGTTAAGATTATATAAGACATTAATTTTGCCTGTGTTGCTGTATGCTAGCGAAACCTGGACGCTGAATTTGGAAAATATACGAGCTCTGGAAACTTCCGAAAGAAAAGCACTGAGAGCTATATTTGGGCCTGTTAAAGATCAAGAATGTTGGCGTACTAGATATAATTTCGAGCTTTATAGGCTTTACAAAGAACCTCAAGTTACTCGAGTCATCCGAAGTAACAGATTGAGATGGCTCGGCCACATCTGGAGAAGCCCTGAAAACAACCAGACCAGAGCTTACACATTTAAGAATCATATGGGATCTCGAACAAGAGGAAGACCACCAACAAGGTGGATAGATGATGTTGAAAGTGACTTAAAAACTCTAAATATTAAAAACTGGCAGAGTTGCTGCGTATCGTTGGAATTGGAGGAAGCGAGCTGTGGAGGCAGCCAAGACCTGTAACAGGTTGTTACGCTAAAAAAGAAGAAGAATTGCGATATTTCATGTAATTATGTAAGAGTCAAAATTAGATTATCCATTTTCTAGACTTTTATATAGTTTCAAAATTCAAGTTGAAACACCAACTAATATTAAAACTTCTAGATAGAATATTTCTCAATATATAAGTATACAATCCATATTGAAAATTCATTTTTTTCAAAAATACTGTCTTAAATTATTGCGACGAGTTATTTTGGTTTTCAACTATAATAGTTTACATTTTTTTTCATTGTCTCAGTGCATTAACTCAATTTTTTATAAAACAATTTTTCGTAATTTCAAATACATCCAAAAATTAATAATTTAGGAATTTAAATAGGTTGAAAATTTTAAATCAATCGAGCATAAATCATGGTACGTAAATAAATGTTCTGTGTTGTTTCGAAATATGATAACTAGTTATTTCCTTTTATTTTTCCTTAACTAGGAGCGATGGGATTTCAAATATCTACTTATTTTGAAACGCTGAGATAAATTCTTTTCTGTAATAAATTGAACGATTTTTTGATAAAATATGATATAAAATTTTCCTAACAAGAACAAGGGGATGGATATATATATATATATATATATATATATATATATATATATATATATATATGGAATATACTTTACAGAAAGAAACAAGATTCAAGTTTTCGATTTTCTTTTTCTTCCTGCTTTTTGAAAGAGACGGATCCCATTTGGCAAACTAGATCCTTTTGCATATTTCTTGGTAAAACTCTTCCTAGGGAACACAATATTTTTTTTTCAAACTTACTCTTTGAAAAGGCTAGAAAAAACCTTCGGTCCCTTGACTGATTGCTATCTCTTAGGGATCGTAATCTTCGACCTGCAAATATCCCGTTTTGTGTTGCCACGACCATCTGCTCTTCTCAACTTCCGGATATTTTCCTGTGAATAATAAATGCTACTACACCCGGGATTGATAAGAAGCGTGAAGATGTATTTGCAAGTTTTTCCAGAGGGGAAATTCCTTCACCAAAACACCAAAATTATTAATTTTGAAAAAAAAAAATTGATGTATTCGAATAAATTGGTATTTTTGTTTAAATTCACAACTATACATAACTGTTATAAAGTCATTTTCAAGAAGAAAAAAATGAGATTTTTATTTTTCATCGAAATTTTAAATTTCTGCCTTTTGTGTCTAGAGTTATTCATTTCACCAATAATTTTGCTTTACTTTCTTGCTCTACTTCGATTACATACATTATTAATTACATATTCTTAATCAGTGTATATGTAAATATAAGATTTGAAACGTTTGAATAGAACTTTTCTGTCTTAATACAAATCTTAGAGTTTTTACGTGTGTGTTATGGTTGGCGTTCCCTACCGTAACTAACTTTTACACTCATGGAAATACTAGAAACATAAAATTATTTAAAGTTACAGAATTTTCATTTGTTTAGTTTTGATAAGTGAAATATGTGATCTTTAAATAAAAAATTAAACTTATGAAATTTGATATCAGCAAATAATAATATTAGATTTTCCGATATTTTTTTATTCTTTCATAAATTTTAAGTAGTCACTCTTAAAAGTATATACAGACTATGCTTAATTTAGAATAATTTCAAATTATATTTATATTATTTTAATTCTTTGAAAAGAGAAATTATATCTGTATATTTCATGATAGGATTAAATTAAATACTTAAGAGAACACTTTTCGATTTATTATTATTTTATAGAATCATATTTCCTGAAATTAACTGTTGGGGAAATGGATATACAATTACTTTATTTATAAAACTCTTGGTGTAAAAGTTATTTCTTAATGTATTTATAAAGCATTCGAAATATGATTTACGCTGAAATTGAAGAATCGCGTGCACACACACACATACACGCATATATATATATATATATATATATATATATATATATATATATATATATATATATATAATTATGAAATATATTGAGATAAAAATAAGTTCTCCGACATCTGAGTTCTGTTAATTGATACTTTTGGCAAGTTATAGTAGAAATTTTATTTCACTTTTAGGATTAAAATCAAAGTAAATTCAATATTTAAAAATATTGACGGTGTAGTAATAAAAATAGGCTAAATTTGTAGAGATAAAAAAAATTACAAATTTCTTTTATTTTTAAATATTTTTTCCGATGAAGCTGTAACCATTTTACTATCGTTTAAATTCACATTTTTATCAGAAAAAAAGCTGATAACTAAGAATTAGTTCCTAAATGTAAGACTTCATGGTTACATTGATTTCTTATGTGATAGGTTTATTAATTTTCTCGTATTTTATTAAAGAAAAACACTTTGAAATTATACATAGTTAAGGAAATTCTTTTTGACAAATCTTAAATGAATATTTCTGACTTTTATATAATAAAATTAAGTTATTATCTTAAAGTTGATTTTGGAATTTAAAATAAATTCAAAAAATATATCATCCCACCTTTATTTCTGTTTTCGTAATTTTACACTGGTGATGAAATTTATTTAGAATTAAAGAGAGTGAACCTTCTCAAAACTATTTTCATACCACCAAGAAACATTTGAATTCTTTCTCTCCAAGCGCAACAACTTTTCAAAAGCGTAAGCCTTATTGCCAAAATACAAAATTCCACAGCGAAGATACGTGATAGCGCAGAGAACAGAAATCCTCTCTCAGTGATAGATGTTCTTGAAAGGAGGTATACGAAAGAAGGAGGCAACCTAAATGACCTATCGTTATTCAAGATGGGCCCAGGAATAACCCTAATGACTGATATGTCAGGGAAATAGGTTACACTCTTGCTCTTCCCGCATCTCACCAAACATAAGAAAATATTTTTTTTTATATATATCCTCTGCAATATCTTTCGTCAGTGATTTAAAGCCAAAACTTCGAATTCAATAATAACAGCACATTAGCCTAATATATCATGTTGCAAAAGCGAACATACAGGGTGGGTTGAGGGTGCAAGAAAATGGTTACGAACACTTTAGACGAAATATGCGATTTTGCGTTCTTCTCTCCTTTAATTTTTTTTCCTCTTCGTTTTTTCGAATATGTGAAAGCTGGCAGCATAATGGAAGAAGGAAGAAATTTTTCGTTCCTTTTTCATATGCTGGAATTAGTAATATCGTTTGGTTCTGGAGCGTTTTGTATCTGATTTTCGAATTATAAATATATAAAGAGAGTACAGAGAAGAGAGAGTTAGATGGTAATGTAGATTTTTAATAAGTTTCAGATTATGTATTATTTTTTTTATATAAAATAACCTATTAATCTTCAATGTTTTTGGAGGGAAATTTATTTCGTTACTCGAAAGTACAAGTTTTTATAAATTTTTGAATATGAAATTTCTTTTAAGTTAAAGCTATTTGTTATCAGAATTATACATTTTTAAAAACATTTAGTTAAATTTAGATTGTAGATATCACATAAAGAAGAGGTAAAAATATATTATCGGAATGTTAACTTTTTTCATGACATATTTTTTTCTGTTTTTAGCACCTATCGAGTGTGTCTTCTTAAAATAATTAACTAATTGAACACATAAATTTGTTTTTGAAGAAAATGTGTTTGTAAGAGGAATGAATTGTATGGTTTAATATTTGTATTTATCAAATATTTAAAATATATTCAGTACTCAATGTAAGTGTAAGTGGAATGGAATAGTGTTAGTGAAATATTTCCTTAAATATATAATTCACATGAATTGTAAACCAATATTGTGTGGTAGCTGTAATATCCGGATTCTTTCTTCTAAAGTTAGCATTTTTATGTGAACAATTTTATTTGCAAATATATGTTATTTTGAATGCTGCTTAATTTTCACCATATATAAAAAAACTCTTTTAAGATTCTATCGATACACATTTTTAAAGTTTTTTTCTCCAAGAATGGAAAATTTAGATATAGACTAATCCAATAAAAGTCGCATAAACGCCCCCTTATCTGAAGAACAATTTCCACATGGAAGGTTTGCCTAGAACGAGATAGAAGTCCTATATCAGCCTATCCAAATATCCCTCCACGTAAAATCTAGGACAAGGAAAAATAGAGGTTCATTGCCTTAGATAAGCTCTACCAACTTACAACTGACCGAAGAATTTGGTATGCTATTAAATGAACATAGAGTATCCCGTAAACGTTGCTTTGCGATTGATATAAATGGTTGCTACATTCTACTCTCACTGGCTTCGATAGTCTGCGTTTATAGCCCCTCGTAAATATGAATTGAAAGATCTTTGTGTTCTGTCGTAAAAAGGGTTGGTAAAACAAGAAGCCAAGAAAAAGGGACTGGAGGTCTTGTTTCCAGAGTTATTGTCAGACTTGCTTAGGAACCTTTGTAAAGTAAACGAGAAGCATTTCGAAGGAACAAGCTTGTTTAAGTAACTGAATTATTTATGATACTTGAAATTTGACTCGAGGAATCTGATTTAGGATAGAATGAAATCGAAAATTTCTATTTATCGTAAATGAGTTTTAAGTTAACGGAATAGATTGTGCAATTTTCAAACCTTTCATAGTCCATGGCTTTTCAGAAGTTTTGGAATAACTCTGAAAAGGGATTTTTCTTTATTAATTTTGTTTGTCTTTGTTCCACCTATGAGCATTTGTTAAATTTTGTAAAGATGTAAAAAAACTGTTCTTTGTAAATCATTGAATGTCTTATTTGATATGAGTATAACATAATAATGGATAACACAATGGGCTCAATTCATGAATTCACATGATAAAAACAAACACATGTTTTCCTTTGAATTCAAAACAAACATTAAACTAATTGTACTTGTTGTTCTATTTGTAAAACTCAGATAAAATTTCAAATTTCATGTTTGGGTAAAGATGTTTAAATGTTAGGGGCAAAAATTCTTCAAAAAAGTTTTTTTTAAAATTAAAAAAAATCCATTTTTATGTTTATACTTTTAAATAAAATGCATTTTAATTTCAATGTTCTTTTTAAGAGAAAGTTTCTGCCAAGAGCAAAACTTGGCAACACGGGAGTGCGTGAACTGATTAGCTGAAAACACTAGATAGTTTTTATCGTGTGACTATGACGTCGCATGAGTTTCTGATTTGATTGGCTAGAATCACGTGGTTTTCACTATCATGTAACTATGACTTCACATGAATTGAGTCCATTAAATATAACACACCAATTTCACTTGAATAAATTATAAAGATCTAAATGTGTTAATATCTGTGTATTTATGAATTTAATATTTATCGTATAACATTTTCTGCTACAGTATTCATTTTTATAAATATGTGCTTGGAGTTGTGCATTGTGTGTTTATCTCAGTTAATAATTGCCTTAGTTTATAATTACTAGTACTAATTTCTAAAATAAAAATTAAGTTATTATTTTTTTAAAAAAAATCAATAGCCTGCATATTTTAGTGAGCTTCACACTTTAACTTCTTTTTTAATATTTTTCTCTCAAATTAATAACTTTTTTCTCTTACATTTATAACTAATTGTAAGATGCTTCTTTTTAAAGCAATTTTGTTATCATTTGATTATATTGTCTTCATTTTGTTTTAATAAAATTCTTAAATAATGATTAAAAATATGACTAAATAAATTCCATTAGACTCGCCTTAAAACGACCACAATCCCTATTTTTATGTTACTTCATTATTTTTTTTCTTTCCATGAAAGCTCTAAAATTTATTTCATATTTTTGTATGTTTTTGAGTGGTCGCTCTAAAGGAAGTCTAATGTGAAATTTTTTTTTTGTTTGTCTGAACATTATTTCATGAAATTTTTTACTTTCTTTAATGCTTTCATATCATAGGACCTTTAGGACAACGTACAGGTAATTTTCTTATATGCTTCTGTTTAGTACTCTGATATAGACATTCAAAACAAAATACTTTTAAATAAAAATGTGACTTTTCCCCCCTAGAAAATTAGTTCTTTTTAACAATGTGAATATTGTCAATCAATACTTTTAAGAAATTGCACCTCTATTTAATATTACAAACATAAAAGCAAATTTGGAAGAATGCTAAAAAGATGTAGATAATTAACTTTATCTTGATTGGAAAGCTTAACAGTGTGATCTTAAAGTTGAATACAAATAGTGCTTATTACATTCTTCAAAATTAAAAGACAGAACCTTTGAACTAGTCAGCTGTTTTATAAAGCAATGATTTGGCTCTTCTTAAAATAGTTTTAGATTTCAAACATGCGATCGAATTTTTTCCTATTTCTTAAAATAAGTTTCATATTTAGTTGTATGCTAATTGATTTATTTTCCAGCTCTCAACTTTTTAAAAAATATTAATAAAGAGTATATTTTGATGTAACATTATTAATGTTAGTATTTTAGTTTTAGTCCATAATTAGTTAAATCAGCTGTTTCAGACTTAAACTTTTTTTATTCTGTTCTAACTATATATAAAAGTGTACATTATTTATATTTTATTAAACGTCGAATGTAAGCCAGGGTTTTTTTAAAACTTTTTATTAAAAAGATGTTTCTAACTACATTTGTCATTTTCTAAAAATAAATTCTTGTAAAAATAGAACAGATTATTTTCAATGCAATCACATTGTAAGATCTATAGGTAGTATTTTCGCATTTTCTTCTTATACTGGAAATTTACGACGAAGAATTCTTTTTTGTTTAAATTGATAAAAATGTACTCCCCCAGTATCACAAAACAAACACAGGTTTTTATCGTCCCAAACGTATTTTCCTTCGGAATTTTAAACTTAAATGTCCCAAAGGGGTGCATTTAAGGCAAAAGTCTTGGAACATTCCGCCATTTTCTTTTCTGTTTTCTCAGCACATTTGTTCTAAACGCACCACTCAGTTTGTGATCTATGGTCAGCTATCCAAGCCTATTCTTCAGACAAGCTTCCAAAGCATTCCGTTTAATTTGTTGTTGTTTTGTTGTTTGTTTCTTCGCCCTTTTTGCAGACGATCCTTAAAGATCTCGCTTCCTTGTACTTAACGGAGCTACTATTGATATGCTACGAACAAAAACCCTGAAAACAAAAAGTGAAACTGCACAAGAGTATTACTTGATCTTTTTCTTTAAATCTTTCTTTTTTATATATTTTTTTCTTGCACCCACCATTATATTCGGATCATTTTCCCTATTACTGACCTTATTCTTTCTCTCTCTTTCAAGGTTGTTTTCCTTGCAATACTTTTTCTTTCTTGAAATGGTTTTTCAGGTTTCGGCATTGTCGACTGGGGAGCCATAAGGCAAAGGAAATAACCTAGATCGTATCCCAGCTTAAAGTTTTCCACTTTTTTTGTTGTTGTTCTCTTCTTTTTTTAGACACAAAAAATCATGTTTTGTACACCGTTGGAGTCAATGTTTTTTGTTTTTTTAATTTATTGTTCTACCTCTTACAGCAAGGGTTTTTTCTTCACTACCATAACTCCTGAAAGCAGTGAACTGAACAGTGGATAGCAAATCTATGTGCAATTTTTGAAAACCAGGATTTTTCGAAAGCCGTTGCATTGCTAGATTTTGGTAGCTGAATGTAGAGCCAAAATTCGAATTCGAAAAACAAATATATATTTACAGTGAAAAATTTGATCCATGTTGTAAATCATAAAGACATCATCCTAACTGAAATATTCCAAAACATACTGAGAATGTAATTGAATTGTTCAGTATTAGTAAATTAAATTAGAACGCAATATATATGTAATAAGTAAAACTTTTTTTGTGGGAAATTGGTTTTCATTTTAATATTAAGTAATTGATATTTTGACTGATATAAAAATTACTTATAATCTAAAGAGCAAAGAAATTGGAAATATTATATATATAACTATTACTTTCATAATTTGTTTTAATAATATCTTATTTGTATTTGTTTATATTTTTTACTTACCGAAATTCCTTTTATGAGTGTTGTTAAGTTTGATTACACTCAATTTATTGAAAATTATATTTTTTTTTGTAATGAAATGTTTCCAATAAAGTTTTAAAATTTTCTAAGTATTCTGTTACCTATTATCATTATTTTCTACCGTAATAAATAATTGCTCAGGTCTGTTTTGTGTGTGTGTGTGTGTTCAAAGTATAGCATAAATTTACAGAAAAATTTCAAACAAAAAATGCTTTAATTTTGTTGTTTTAAGCATTTTTATTAGAACCTAGACATTTATGTAGTAATAATGAGTTTCGTATGTATTACAATATTACATTAATCCGTCGTAACTTTTAATTTTTTTGAGTTTTGCATTTAATAAATGCTTGTGATTTTGAAGGACACTGTTTGGTAAACGATATACATGTTTGAATCATGCATATTGATATATAAGAACTTTTTCGAATTGAAAATTTGCTATACATTTTTTCTTAAAAATTAGGTGGATGTTATCATAAAACTCTTGTTCTGTCCTTCATTTTGAATTTTTGAAACTAATGTTACTGCTATTGAATTTCTGTTTTCCTGCTTAAATCTAATGATTTCCCACACTGTGAAGTTCCATGTGCTCCAATGTTTGAAAAATTTTAAAATACATTAAAATTCAAAAGAAAATCATTTAAATAGGCGTAGAAAAAACTTTGAACGTTTGAAGGGTATTGGATTGATTTAAATTACTTATTTCTTTTATTCTCTTTTGAGTATTCTTTACTGTATCCAAATAAATGTCACAGTCTTTATTTAAAGAGAAAGGAATTCCATAGAAGTAACATTTCATTTATGATTTTAAAATAAATAGTACACATGATTCTTAAATCTATTTCCTTTTTCTGAATGCTTATGACTCTTCTGCAGATACTTTTTTATTTCAATAACGTATTATCAAGGGTCTTCATATCTTATAATCCTTTATATACGAGTAATATTCACCGAATGAAATCGGCAGCAATAGTTTTCTTAATATTATTAGATTTATGCAAAGAAATAAATAGCATAGGTGCAATAATTTCTACCTACAAGTATTAGATCCAATCATATTTGAGGAAAATATTGTACGAAATTTATCTGAGTTGGGTCTATAAAATGAGAACTGTATATTAACACACACACACACGTTTTCAAAATTTAGTGCCACTATTTTTGCAGCAATAAACATTTCATTCTGTAAAAATGGGATTTAAAAAAAGAAATGTTATACAATATAGTTTTTCTCCGAAATTAATGTTATAAATTTAACTCATCTTGTTTTATATGATACATTTATAATGCTTCTTATTCAATTGTAAAAGAAAACCTTTTTTTTGCTTAAGAATTATTACTGTTGTTAAAAAGATTTTAAAGGTCATTTCGTGTGATGGGCGACAACTACAAATAATTAATTTTAGTAGAGCTAAAGTACTAATACAGCATTCAAATTTTTATCCAATTTAAACAGTAATACAATTATTAAAAGTATTGAAATCCGTAGCAAGCTGTTTAACAGTTTAGTATATGAGCACATTTTATGGAAGCGCATACTAAAAAAATAACTGCTAATTTAATATATATATATATATATATATATATATATATATATATATATATCCTTTAACATTTTCTATAATATGAGCTACAGTAAAACAGCATTCAGTAAGTCAGAAAGAAATACTAAATTATGAGAAACGTTTTCACTTTAGTAAAATAACTGTGTTTATCTGTTGGTTTAAAAATTGAGACTGGAAACTCCAGTCTGGAGACAGAAAAGGCTTTCAAAGTGCTTACGTCGGCTCCTGTTAGATTATAAAGAAAGATCTGGAAACATCTCCATTGACTTTGTTTTAAGGATAGTGTATGTAATGTGTGCTCCAGGGCAATGTTTCCTCTTTTTAAGTTTTGTTTGGTCCCTATTTCACGTTAGACTTGCAGAATGACATTGTCCTCTTGCCCCAGAGAGCTCATTTTGCTTAAGAGTAAGACGGAGAGGAGAGGAGAAAGAGCTCTTAACTTGGCAATAAATTTTACGAGAATGTTACTTAAAAGGCGAGTTCTGTCAGTCGTAACGTTTCTGGATGGCAAAGTGTTACCGTAGTATTTCTTTCTCTTTGCTGAAGAAAAGAGCCTCTTGCAGTGCTGAGAAAAGGTGAAAAGCTCCAAATACTTGATACGATGTATGTGAGATTGAATTTACTTGCGTATGATCTTATTTATGAATTATCCTCCAGAAATTATAAACGAAATTTTGTTTGGAAAGTTATTTGATTATCACGTCATTAAATCCTTAATTTTTTTTTACTTTGATATGGATAGCCATGCGAATGATACAAATGACGATGTAACTGTGGCTTCGAATGCAGAATTGAGATAATATATTATCATCATAATTGTGTTAACAAAATTTCGTTGTAGCTTTGGAAGGATTTTTTCAAAAAGTTCCATTCAGCATAGCGTAGAAAAATATTTATACAATTATATATGTAAAAATATTTATACAAAAATATTTATACATTGTTGTTGTTTATGTACAGTAACAATTTGATTCACGTATATTTACAAGCATTTAAATTTCGGAGTTATAAATAAATTGCTAGTGTACTTTTTTTTTGTCCTTCGTTCTGTAAAATACATTTGTCTCTTTAATATTGTATATCATCATCTCTGAAAATATTCAGTCAAATTTACGAACAGGAATCATGAAATAAATGGATTAATATAAACAATGGTTTTAGTTACGCTTATGTAAGGATAATCATATTGAATAATTATGTTTCTTTATAACAGATGGAGATTTGTATGTGGCAACAGTTGCTCAATTCTCCGGCGCAGACCCGTTAATCTACAGAGAACCTTTGAGGACGGAGCAGTTTAATTTCGAACATTTGAATGGTGAGTAAATTGGATACGATACTTCTTTCTTAGCTTAAGGGTTTATTTAATTTGTTAACTTCTTGAAATTCACTTGTCATGGTAATAGACTGTGTTTTCTATGAATGTGAAATACTCAAATGTTGATAATAAACGTTTACTAAGATGTAAATAATGCAATATCTCAGAATGACATAAAATTGAAAGAAATTCTAGTTTCTTAAAAAAATAAATTCTAATTCTAATTTCTTAAATTAATCAGAACTTGAGCTAATTTTGGAAAAAAGTACAGACTAATGATATAATTATTTTTGATCAATAAGTATACATATATAATTTTTTATTCTTTTTTTAACAAATAATTTCCTTAATTTTTTAAAAAAATTTCGAAAAACTACTGAATTCGATTGAATCGACCGAAATTGTTAAATTAAATATTAAATAATATCCTCCGATTCAGATTAAGGGGTGTTGGAAAGCTAAAATCTTATTTTTTGACAATTTGAGATTTTTACATTTTCAAACTGTATAGATTTTTTTAACCTTTCTAAAAATACCTTACTTTAACCTTTAGGGTATTTAGAAGCCCTTAAAACGTATTTTTAAATAATCATTGAATTTGGGCCACGCCCATTTTAAGGGCGAAAATTGTAAACAAATTACTTTGTTTTTACTTAAAAGTGTAACGACTGATATAAACCAAAACATGTATCCTTTTATTTTAAATTGAGCTTTTTATTTTTTTATTTCCTAGTCGAATAGAAGTCTCACTGTATACATTAAAATCAATTTATCTCAAAATGTAAATTTTAATGTGCGATGTACCTTTTCTGAGAAACTACTGTTCACAGGTTTGTAAATTTTTTATGAATTATTTATAATGATGTCTAATATATACTAAAATGAGCGTTTTATAAAAAACTCAAAAATTTAATTTTTAAAAAATTTTAAGTAAAAAATGGGTCAATTTTCGCAATGTTTGATAAAATATTTCATAATTTATTAAAAAATTCAAAATTAGCTAAAAGCTCATTTTGGTATAATGAGAGAGGTGTACTTTAATAGTATGAAAAATTTCAAGCATGTACATAAAACAGATTTAGAGAAAAGGTACATCGAAAACAGCCAATTTAACATTGTCAGTATAGAGAAAGAGAGAGGTCTCCAACTCCCCTTAAGTATTTTACTATGTGTGTTATAAAAAAAGATAGTAAGGACTGCGGCAAAAAGAATTATAAAAATCTATTCGATTATTAAAATAGATCGATGCTACGCTAGATATGTATTTGCTACACATCCTGTGGAATTAAATTCATAACAAAGGCAACACTTATATCCTATATATACGTAAACTTGCTGTCATACAAAATTCTCCGTTTTACTTTGCATGTTCTTCACTAAAATCATTAATTCTGATAATTACGTTGCAAAAACTGAAAAGTTTGAATTGAGAACTATGAAAAATATCCGGCGCACTTAGCGTGATAGATTATTGCTACCCTGCGGGAGTACTTGACAATCTTTTCAGCTCTGTGATTATCCTAACGATTAATTAAAGTGCTTGCTAATCAACAGCTGTTAATTATTATAGTGAGAAAATGGGAGGCGAAAAGGGAGATTTTGAGACTAAGAATATTTCCTTGGCGGTTATTAATCACGTGACCACCTGAATATGATTAACGGCGTTGCTTTATTGGTGGTCGCTGTTGTTTCCAACGCCTGGAATGTCATCCATCAATATCGAGTTTTGGCGCTCTTTTCTTGGCGATTCTTTCTTTACTTCTTGTGATTCTTTGACTTAAGAACAATGTGACGAGTCACCGATACCAAATACGCTAATGAATCAGTGTAAAAACTGGTCACCGGAGAGTAATTTATCAGGATTTATCACTTTCGAACAGAAAGGAATCTTTTTTTAAAAAGTTATTTTGAATTCGCTATGGCGGATAGAAAAATCGCGCTTAATTCCTCGATCAATGAAAGTTGGTTGCATCGTGTTTGGCTCTGTGGAATAATATGGATTCGGAAAAAAAATTCATTACTTAAAAGCTGTTTTTAATTACTTTCTCTATAATTAGAGAGAGAATCAATTTATTGCGGGGTATTAAATCAAATTTTTGTTCTTTCCTTTCACATAATGAGTAGTATCTTTCTTTAATTGAAATTTTAAAGGTAATATCTTTTTACTGTTCCATGTTTGTGTAAAACTCGATAACTTAAATTGCGATTTAAAAACAATCATCAAATATCAATGGCATCGAAGAAGGGGTTCTTTTTTGTTCTTTTCAAAATAAAGATCTTGTTCTGTTACATTTTTCATATATCTTGAAAATAAATTGGATCTAAATTTCTAAAGCTGGGAATCTAAAAGTCATCTTATTTGAATATTTCAGGAACTGAGAGAGAGAGAGAGAAAAATTGCTATATATTTAAAACAGTTACTATAGTCATTATAAAATTACTTCTCATTCACGATTTTTTATTTTATTAAATAATGCTGAATTACAAAACAAGAAGAAGTTAAATTGCTAGAATACATTTTTATGAAAATAATCTAGAAATATTCATTCAAGAAATTATGACTATTTGTTTTAGATAATTATATTCCTTACTATTGCTTGAGTGAGTGAGTGGGTGGGTTTATAGCGCAACAGCCAATTTTGGCTTAACTCTGCCAAACATTTGTTAATTATGACCATTGCTTATTAATGTATATTTAAATGTTAAGTTTACAATTGAATGAAAGTTAAAAAAATCAAATTGTGGCTTCATCAGTTATGGCCGCAGTAACCTAGTGGTTATGTTTAGTGCCATTAACTCGAGCCCTAGTTCCACTGAAGACTTGCTGTGTCTGTCGAGGCTGGAAGTCCTCCCGTTAGCATAATGAGCTAGTTTGGAGAGAGGATGCCAGCTCAGAGGTCGAATTCGTCTTTGAACCGTTGTTTAAAGCTACGACAATCGTTGCCTATAGCCCTTACCTTGCTTTTTAGGGAGCTTAGAAAAACTCACTTACTCTTCATCATATGTGCAAGACGAGACATGCATAAAAATTCTGTCTTTTGAATAAGGATTAATTCTAATTTTTTCAGTTATGGATATTGAAATTTTTTGTATAGTATCGGAAAGAGATCCGCAGCCCCCGGTCCGTGGATCAAATGGTGCCGGGCCGCCTAAAAACATTTAACTATTGCCATTTTACTTAAAGAGGTGAATTTCTCTCGGATTTGCGCAACTTTCCACGGAAATCCCTTTATATTTCACATTAAATCACTTTTATTCATTTTTGGTGTAACTATATTTTGTTCTGAAGGCATATTTAAATGTAACTAAATTAAAACTTTTAAATCAAACCAATCTAACATATAAACAATCAACGTGTCCCAGACCTCAGCGGGCCGCGGTAAAAGTATCAAACGTTGACAGGTCCGCAGCGATAAAAAGGTTGCGGAGCACTGGTATAGGGTGTAAAAAATGTATGGGTACAGTTTCAAAAATGAATTAAAAATAAACAAACAAAGATTTTAATTTACAGTTTTTTTACGTTCCAAAAAGAAAAGGTTAACGTTTCTTTTTAATGAAATTATCCCAACTATGTGGATGGAGCAATGTCTATGTTTTGCAGCATTCTCGTTTCAAAATGGCTTCACCACAAGAACAAACAAACGTAAGTTGTAGAAGGGTTTATCGAATTTAAATCTGCAAGCACATGCACATCATAAGTAGCACCTCCACATTGGAGTTTGAAAGTGAGAAAAAGTTTCTCGAGCGATGAATTGAAAGAAAAAGTCCAATACCGTGGCCAC
This sequence comes from Trichonephila clavipes, assembly GCA_019973935.1. Taxonomy (NCBI): domain Eukaryota; kingdom Metazoa; phylum Arthropoda; class Arachnida; order Araneae; family Nephilidae; genus Trichonephila; species Trichonephila clavipes. The sequence goes on along the minus strand of BMAU01020258.1, from coordinate 226,803 downwards.
CTAGATCTCTGGACACAATACCTTCGGACTTTTTGTAGGGATTCGCAAAAAAAATTGTTTACCAATCTCCAATTCGTAACACTGATGAATTGAAACGCCGAATTACAGCTGCCTTTCAGAATGACGAGCCTTCAATGCTTCATAGAACGTGGCCAGAAATCTCATATAAACTCGATTATTTGTTTTCAACTATTAATGCGCTCATTGAAATCGTGCAGTAAAAGATTGCAAGCAAGTAATATAAAAAAAATTAAAATCAATTCCTACTTAGATCAACAAAGAGAGATTTTATTTTAGCTACTTTTTATTAAATAGTTACAATTAATATAAATATGTATATATATATGACAGAATCACAACATTAAGTGGTAATTAATTTTTATTAATTATCATTAAAGCATCGTATTGCCATCCAAAACAATCGTGTCTATAAAATTTCAGTTCAACTGTATGCCTTAAAACGTGAGAAAAAATCATTTTCAAGTTTTGATACAAGTCGCCAAAAGAGTCGCTAAATCGCCAAAAAGGATGCCAGCCTGGCTGTATTTGTAATTCTTTACATAATTAGTTTTAATAAATTAATATGTATTAATTATAATTAAATTATTGTGTTGTAATCCAAAATACTCATTTATATAAAATTTCCGCTCAATGGAGCGCTTTAAAATGTATTTTATTAACGATTGAAAATTCCACCAAGGTAAATAAATAAATATACAGAGAGTGTGAGCTAATAGTAGGAATTTAAAGAACTTTGATACTTTCCTTATAGAACATAACAAACCGTAAGTTAATATCTTTGCTTGTTTATTTCCGATTATTATTTGAAAGTGTAGTCATACCTATTAGACACCCGGTATATTTTACTGAAATGCAATAGATTCTACATTTTTCTGGTTCAACTTTCTCATTTACATTACTCATGGTAATAGAGTTAGTGTTTTAAAACTTTAAAAAAACAAATCTAGTCAGCACACATTATTCCATTGAGAATATTCGAGATAACGAAGTTTTGAATTAAAACTTGTATTAACCAACATCGCGATAAAATTTCCAGGCCTCTCTCATAAAACACTTCTCCGTAGTTTCGCTTCAGCGTAAAAGACAAGCCCAAATGTTACCTGGGTGCGTCATAAAGTTATTGGAAAACTTTTAAATACCTCCCAGCTGTTGCGGCGGCTATGCTGCCAGGGATAATGTGCGGCAGTGATTGCCATACACTTGGGTTTTCGCGTCCCATGAATCCGAAAACACGGCCCCTATCTTTTACTCGCATAATAAACAGGTCGTTAATAAAGATGAGTTTGGAATTTTTCCAGAGTTTTTTCATAAGGCTTCTAAGCGTTCTTGATACCTAAGATGTTTTTAAGAGATTGTTTTAATTGCATTAAGTGGTTACGCCAAAAGAGATATAATTTTAAAGAGGTTGTTAACGGATATTTTTGATGTTTTAGGATCCTTCACATGTGTTGGGGTTGAGTCGTTTATTTCTTTATTGTTACCGGTTAATTATTTGTCAGGAAATAATTTTTTTTTTTGTCAGGGATACATTAAGGGTTTCTTCTGAGACTCTAGTATAAAATGGTATCTTGTGCATTATGGATAAATCAGTTGGAAAAAGTTACTTACTTTTTGCTCTACTGAATATTCCTATTAATTATTAGAATTTATGACAAAAATTTGAATAGCATTTAAAAAAACTACACTCTCACTTTTAATATCATTGGTAAGTTTTCTGCAATACCAAATCCGAGGATTACTATTCATTTTCTACTTATGTCCACGATTATGATTATTAGGTATTTTATGTATAAAATATCGAATAAACAAAACGGCATAATAGAAGTTTGAGTACTATTTGTGAAATTAATCTGATTTTGAGACACTAGTCACTCAATAGTTACTCATATTTAAGAAATCCATTGGCAATAGCTCATTAACCAGCTTTAATGCAATAATAATTCACCAAAATCAGATCGATAATTAAAAGCAATGAGGAGTTTTGACATTCTGTGTATGATTTATCTGGGAATCCATTCATTGTTTCAAAATATTGGGGACTTCGATGTTGAAGAAATTAAATTATTTCTTATATTTTAAACTACTATGAATCAATAATTTTTAAAGCTCACTAAATTTAAAAATATTGTAAAATGTGATAACCCCATAGTTGTTATTATTTTAAGACAAAATAATGAAGACTATCACAGGTACAGGAATAAATAAAATTTAGTAATGATTACGTTCCACGACACACACATGGGAACACAAAACATTTATAAACAAACACTTCAAAGCCCCTTGGGAAGAAAGAAATTTCCACCCAAAAGATCAAGGAGCGCCACCTGGCTATCGCTTAGTAGTAATATGAAGGTAGCTTTTAAACATACAGTGTTACGAAAATATTTTTTTAAAAAATCTTAAGAATTTGCTTATTGAAAAATAAATTTAAAGATAAATAAAACGATGTATATATATGCATATATATATATATATATATATATATATATATATATATATATATATATATATACATTTATGGTTGTAAATGTGTTATTCATTGCATAAAGGCAACCTTGTATGTTTGTTGGAATAAAAGATCGTTGGAATGGTTGTAAAAGCTCATGATTAGTTACTTAATATAATATTATAAGTAATTATAGCAGATACTCTTGATACATTTTTTTATTTTTTATACATACTTTCCCATGTTGGGAATCTGTAAACAGAGGAATCAATACTGTTAATGAAAAATTCTTTATCAAAATGCAATGAGAAAGAATAAGTATTTTCATTTGTAAAAAGTATGACTAAGCTAAATATATGATATTACAATTAACCATAAAAATGAAATTAAAATATAAATGTTTGTAACATAGCTGTTATACTTAGAGTGGGAGCACAAATGGTTAAATTATATGCAAAATGAATCCATACCATTTTATGTAGCAATTTATACAACTTACACTCATCAGTTTTATTCATAACATTTTAAATATTTTTCGAAGGCTTTCGTATCTCATTCCTTTAGTAGATGAATCCCAATTCCAAGTAAAAACATGAAAACAAATTATTAAGAAAAAAAATAAATCAAAAATTTAGCAGATCAAATGAATTTAGAGCAAAATTTTTAAGGCAATCGTATAAAGATTCACATTTCTATTTTTTGAAATGTAAATCTCAGTTTTTTTATGAAACAAATAATTATCTTTGAATTTCACCTCCTGCTTGCATTTTTGTCATTCTGAACGCTTAATTTAGGCATGTGCGCCCGTGATGATGGTCATATAGCTATCATAATCAGAATACATTTAATAAATATATTTATTCGTTACTAAGGTTAATCCTTCTTGGAGAAACATTCATTTAAAACAAAAGTATCTTGTAGTAGTATATTGTAGATTGCTTGTACTATTTTAGAGTTTTTAAAGATAGGTTGGCTTAAAAGCTCACCCGTTACTATGTAGTTAAAGTATTAGTACTACACATTTAAGAAATGCGTAGTATTAATTCGTGTAATTGTTATTTCAAACTCTTCTCTTTTCAATGTGATGTTTTAGTTGGAATGCTATCATTCTATGTAAAGAGTAGTGGATTAGTAGAAGTCAGAGAATCGTGTAAGTATTGCTACAGAGTTTTATTTTAGAGTCTAAGAATAAGCTAGTTTTGTTCCGTAGAATATTTTTCAAGAGTAGGTAGTATATTAGATATGCATTACTTTAGTTTTTAAATTTTTTAGTTGAGAAGAATGAAAAAAATTACAATCGATATTGAGATAAGGGTTTTTTCCCCAATTTCCTGAAAAGCACTGTTTGTTATAAATAGAAAAGTATTACAAAAAGCAAAATATTATACAATTACATGTTCGTAATTCATGTTTGATTAACTAAAGAGTAGCTTGAGTTTTGAGATTTATAAATATTAACAACGTTAAGTAATTAAAGAGCTCAAAACTTTGTTATGTTGATGTTGTCATATTAGTAGTTCTCGTTTAATTAAATAATTTATCCCCAGGCTTGTTTGAGTACTAAACACTAGGGGTTTTCGCGTCAGATTGACCACCTGACCGGAACATCTGTTCATGCACCTCAGCGCCCATGCTTACGAAGAAGACTGAGATAGTATAGCAGGCCTTGTGGCCCACCATGGGCTGTTTCGCCAGTATGTTTGAAGAGTCTTAGAGAGAAAAAGGTTTTAAATAATATTGGGTTTTTTTTCAACATTTCCATGGAAGTATGAAGCAAGTTCTCTTTAATTTTTTGTGTTACCTATTTGAAATTATGCGATTTATTAACTTCTTTTTAAATTTTTTCTTTTATAAAAAAAAATTCAAACACAATATTACGGATAAGGAATTTTTAAAAAAATTCTTAGTTGCTACAGGAATTACTAAGGTAAAATATTTAATGATACAAATTTATTGAATAATATTTCCGTTTGTTTTTAATTCCAAATCTTATAGTGTTTTGACCAGCATTTAAAACATCGAAAAATGTACAATAATTCTCATTCATTATAACCTTTCTTGCAATAAATTAATGTTTTATAGAATCACATGATCAGAGCTTTAATTAGTGAATTTTTGCACATTATTCGTTTCTAGCACTCCAATATTTTGTACTGTTTTGGTTTAAAATAAATGAATTTATGCATGTTTTTATGTTTAAGAATCTATGTTGTATAGATAATACTGAAATTAGCTCTAGTGTTATGCACTTAATCAGAAGTTTCATTAATTTAACTTCCCCTCACTCTGTATGTGTGTGTTATTCATACACTCGAATTATAATGATTAAGTATTTAATTTTGATCCTTGACTGGAGTGTTTAAAATCATTTACGGTAAAGCAATTGAATATAGAGATTCTTTGACATCTGTTGTATATAATGAATTTGTTAATTGTATGTTTCTTCAAATTAATGTAAGTTAATTTATCATGACATGTGAATTTACTTTTATATATGAAACTTATTTGTATACTTTATTAATTGCTATCTATCTCTTGCATTATTTAGTTTTGTTATTTGATGTAAAGATTCTGAGATGGTATAATATTCGTGTTTTTTTTTTCATTATGGAAAAAGTTTTTAACAAACTCTTAGAAAAGTACAAAATAATTTAGTTACAAATTTTAACAAAATTTCAATAAAAAGTTTTGAAGAATAGTGGAGATAAATGAACTTGAAAATTAAGAAGAAAAAAAATACATTTAATTGTACTTAAGATATTTTTATTGCATTTATAAACTTTTATTTGAATACTTTTCTGTCTTGTTTATAATTATGTAATTAGTAAATAATTTGCTGCGCGAATTTTTTAAAACTTTTATCATTTCTTTTTTATACAAGCAATTTTACATAGAAATTTGTTATTATTTCAACTCTTAAAATAGTATTAATATCATCCTTTCATGGCATAAATGTGTTGATAAATATATAATTTTTAATCATTTTTTTAATTTTAAAGTATTGCACTTTTTAATTTCGCGTAAAGTGTATTAAATATTTTTAAAATCCATCATCTCATAGCATGGCATCAGTCTCATAGACATTTTTGCGTTATATATGCGTAAGCTACATTAAAATAAAAATAGAAATTTTAATTAATTTTCTTCTTCTGTACACTTTTATAAGTTGGGTTGCTTAAAAAACAAGTGTTTTATTAAATGTATTCAAATTTGTTGACATTTCTGTTCACATAAAACGAAACTGTTTCGTAACCTTGATTACTCTTCCAGCTTTGCACTAATATTTAACCTGCTATCTCTGTTAGTTTCTAAGAAGTAAATATTTTATTTTGTTGATCTTTTCTAGCTCCCAGTTTTGTGAGCTCTATCCATCACGGAGATTACGTGTACTTCTTTTTTAGAGAAACTGCTGTCGAGTATATCAACTGTGGAAAAGTAAGTGGAGTGACTTAATTTTTCTCTTGTCTTATGAACCTCTTTTCATTTCGGAGAGCCTTAATCATTTCTTTTTATAAGAATGATTTTACTAAAAAAAACATATGAAATTAGTTTTTTGAAATAAAAATTGTTTATTTTTCCGCCGTGAATTTCTCATAAATGTAATAATCTGTTCCGTTATGTTCCCCATCACTATTTATTTTGCAATCATTATCTTTTTATTTTCTGTTTTTCCATTCATGTATTGTTATTCATTGTTTTATAAATAAAGAAAAAGATTTTTTAAAAAATAATTTCATAGAAATTTCTTAAAGAAAAATAAAAACTGAGATTAGAAAATTAGTTTTGTAATAGTTTTTAAGGTATTGTGGGATATATTTTTTTTGTTTTGAACAAACTAATTCGAGAAAAAACAATTGAATTTATTTTGTGTATCCTGCGAACTAAAACGCATGTTATAGTATTTTCTAGTTTTTTTCAGTTGTTTTTTTACTATATTTCAAGACATATTTAAACCTAACAATAAAATTTCATATATCTTTATACAATACTTAAAAAAAAGTATGCTTAACTGTAAATGTACTTTAAAAACTTATTAGGTTATCTATAGGTAAAAGTTAGAAATTTTTGAAAAAAATAATTTAATTATTTTGCACAAAAAAATTGCTATATTTCTATCCTGCGAATAAAATAAGCATCAACTAATGTTTTCATATTCTTTTATCTATCATAAAATCCGGTGTATACACGCATTTTTAACACTAAAAATAAGATCGAAATTAGCGGGTGAGCGTTATACACCGGATATAAAAATGAGATGAACATAGAAAAATATTAGACTTCTACATAAACCGAAATATTGTTTATTTAAAAGAAATGACATTCCTTGTGAACTTAAAGAGTTGCAGTTCACGAAATATACAAATTTTTCTAAAACTTGGGATAATATCTCGAATAAATGATTCCAAAGTATGAGAGCGTTACACACGTACGTATGAGGTTTCTTCATAAAAGGGGGGCGCCTTATACAGTGAATATACCTAAAAATTAAAAAATGCAGCTTGAAAGTATAGGTGCGCGTTATACGCCGCATATTTTACGGTACTTGAAATTGGAATTATGTATAGAATGTGAAAAAATGGAATATTTGAATACAATACAGAACATATATATTATTAATTTATAAAAATACAAAATATTCAGGATAAAAATCCTGCATACAAATTCACTACAGTTTGTTTGTTATGATGTTGGTTTTACCACGATTTCAATTGTGTATAAAAAGACAAACGCATTACTTTAAAATAAAGTCACGTATACTAAAAATGACGTAAACAATTGTTTGCGCTCTTATTTATAAATCGTTGTTCTATTTTATATATTTCCTTCCAATGAGTTTTGATTATTGACTACCTCATTACGTTGCGAAATTCATAGCATGTTGATTTTGTTACAGAGAGCTTGTATGAATTACCTCTGAAACCAGGAATTGATGTTGTGTTAGTCCCATTCCATCATTAATCAATGCCATTGTGAATATTGCGCCATACCGTGATAAATCGCGTGGATAATTTGAAATACCTGTCTTTATGGCCCAAGATGATTGAACGAGCAATAAACTGTGAACCTTTGCAGGCGTAATTTATCATACACTATCCAGCATAAACTTTTGTTCTTGTATTTCATTTAATGAGAAAAATGGATTGCCATCCAGCAGATAGAGATTGGAAGCAGAGAAAAATTGCCCGGCATCGATCCCAACTTCTATTAAAGGCAGTTTAATAGTTGGCGCGATTTCCCTTGTAAAAAGGAAATATCAGTGCGATAACAGAGTTAATTTGGTGTGACGTCGAATTTGAACCTGAAATGTCATTAATATGAAGAGTCATCTTTCATCCAGAAATAGAAGCTTCTTAATAATGGATGAACTAGAACCCCGTGTAAGCTAGTGTAAATCCCAGGGAATAGTGGAATAATCGAGAGGCAGCTACGATGAGATATGATAATATTTCTTTTTGGAATTGCACCATATTTTTTATCGAGAAAAACTGATTGGGAATGTTAAATTATTTTTTTATGAATAATAACAGGTTTCGGCTAATTCGATATCTCGTTTATTATGTCTCATTGGCAAAATGTTTCGAAGATAATTTTGTGTGTAAGATAGTTTGTTAATTGTGTGTGTGTGTGCTTTTACCTGACAAATCTGTTCTCTCTCTCATTTTCTGAGTAGCGGAATCCTATTATTTACAAAAAAATGCACGCATTCAATTAAATATGTATATATAATCAAAATAATCTATATTTTCATGCATGAATAACTTTAAGGTCCTTTATAAATATTTTAATTTTATATGAACTGTGGTTATTCATTCAAAATGACAGGATCAATTCATATTGATCAATTTAATTATGCTATGTGTATTTAATGTTAAATTTTCATACAGTCTGCTAATATTTATCTTATCAATAATTTGGTATTGTAATTACTTCACTTTGTAAAATGTATGAAAGGAAATTAAATGTTAATAAAATATTAAACTGCATTAGTTCATTTGATGTCAATGTGATAAGCAAACACAGGATGCAAAGAAAAATTACCATTGTGCATAAAAAAAATTTTAAAAAAACTCTCATCCCATGTTCATACACAATTGCATAATTTTAACAAAGTTCTTAGAAAATAAAATGAAATCGTTATTTTAAAATCAAAAAAAGACATCCCGCTGAGCTGTTATTTATCTTTCGTTTCCGTACTGCTATGGTAATATATTAAAAAATTTGTCGGCTTGTAACTCACATTTTCTCAACTTTACACTACATACCGAAGGAAATAAGAAAAGAAAAATAAGAAAAAGAGAAGGAGGAACGTGTAGCGAAATGGAAAGTTCACGAATTGTAGGAGGGGAAGAACGCTCCGCAAAGTTTATGTAGCGAAAATGTTTCCGCGACATTTGCTGGAGGGCGTTAGACCTCATCAACAAGATCAGAGTAATGAGATAGAGCAACCTCGGTAAACGGCAGGGGACAGATTTTTTAATATATATATATATATATATATATATATATATATATATATATATATATATATATATATATATATATATATATATATATATATATATATATATATATATATATATATATATATGCTTCTTCGTCGTGATCATGTATTTTTGTTCACTTCCTTACTCAGAAATTGTGTGTCAGCGGATTACGGAGAAATAAAGTTTAATGCATGAAAGGTTAGTTTTCTCACGAGGGCTACTAAGCAAAATACTTAAATGTTACGAGATACTTTTAGGTAATTATTAATAAAAATATGGAACACATGTTTTGAAAAGATTTTGTCAGAATTTTTTTAAAAATTCTTGAGATCACATGAACCAACTTATATTTGACTTAAGTAGCTTTTACGATTGTGTGTTCGAAAGATATTCGACTATTATTTTGCATTCATGAATAAAAGAATCTGAAGATGCTTTGTTTGGTACGGGTACGAATTACTTATGAGAAGCTGTCATCACCAGCAGACCGCCGAAGAATGAAAAATTTTTAGTGAGTGTCGCCGAATTTTCATTTTTGACAAAATGATAGGAAATCTTGGACAACATGTTTAAATAAAATGTTTAGTAACGCGCTTGATGGATACCTGAACCAGAAAAGATAGGAAACTAATTTGGAAAAAGACAGTAGTGTATCGATCTTAAGACATGTTCTTGTCTTTCTTCCTACTGTCGAACTTTAGTATTTTACTTTGAAAAAGATTGTTAAAGATTATTATATCTCTCTCTGGATACAAGTAGTACTTCATACGTTACATAGTTACTGTTTGTGCCTCGAGTAGTAGACTATTTTGACAGAAAAAACAAAAGATAATTGTAATGCATCTCATTTACTTTCTAAAATACTTCATATAATATAATCAATTCAAACACAATTATCTTGATTAAAAACAATTATCTCGATTATCACTACAATCAAACAAACACTGTCCGTCGTTTTAAAACACTCCCAAGAAATTATCTCTTTTTATTACACTAGACCACGTGCTGTGTGTAGATCTCACCGAAGGAATTCAATTTCCTTCACCCCAAAACAGTTCAGCGCTTCGCTCTTCGAAAACAAGGGACTCTCTCTTCCCTGACCACCTTGCTCGAGGGCTCGATCACCTTCTCCTTCCAAAACACAGTAACCGGCCTCCGTAAACGCGCCAACATTCCATAATCCATCGCCAACAGTAGTCCAAACACTACAATATTTTTTATTCTATGACCTTCGAATCCATAACTATTTGTAACATACGTGCTTATTTAGTTAAATTTAACTTAAAATGGGATGGAGTAAGGCCTTTAATTATTTACACGTGACAGTGATGAATAATTAAAATGAAAATATTAAAGAGTATAAGGGGTGTGACCCAATGTAATAAAGGGACACGCGGGGAAGGGGTTCTTAATTAAGTCCACTAGTTAATTAAACTAATACTTAAAAGAAAATTCAAAGTAAAAACTTTACTTGTTCTTCAGGTGAAGATAAATCCAACGATTTTGTTAAACTTGCTCATTCTACAAGTGAGAACGGAACAATAGCAGTTAACCTGAAAATTAATAGCGAGCAACAGCCAAGCCTCTTTAACTATAAAAACACGTTGGGCGTCAAATTATAAGGGGTGTGACCCAATGTAATAAAGGGACACGCGGGGAAAGGGTTCTTAATTAAGTCCACTAGTTAATTAAACACGTTTATTAGACAAAACAAACATTTACATACATAACTAGAGAACTAACAGTTACAATAGAATTGAAAGGGATCGGAGCGCATGCTCGTACGTCCTTACAGTTCCGAAGCTTGGCCATTACTGAAGATTGTTCTAGCCGCTAGAGGGCGCGATAGTCTTTCTACTGTTCATATAAGAAGAGTTTAAACTACGGGGGGTTACAAGAGGAAATTTTTCTGTTAGGATGATTAGTAGAGAAATTCCCTGCCATTTCTATAATAATGTTTAAATTAGAGGAGAATGTGGCTTTTAGCAATGCACTTCTACCCTTACAGTTGAAGTTTCTCTTGTTTATTTTAAATTTGGGGTTTTTTTCTGTAATATAGTTTTATAAAGAAGATCAATACCTAAATTTTTGTGTAATCTGTTATAAGATTTTCTGCATCGATGAAAAAAGTCCTATTTTTTGAGAATGGAACACAAATGGTAATATACTGGACTGAAATTTAAAATTTGAAGCATGTATATGGTGTTATCACTAATTTTACATCCAAATGAAATCTTGTAGAATTTTTAATGTTTTTCTATTTCTTTCCCTCTTTCATTTATTATACAAATTCGTCAACCGAAATTAAACTTTTTGATGATAAGGCTTTCTTCAGATACCTGTCATTAATAATATAATAGACTTTACAAGTCTTATTGATACGAAATTAAGTGTATTGTGACCTCTTTATTTTGATCTAATGTGTTACTACTCTTTACTTAATTTGTGATTATTTAGATAATTACAGAACATATTATTTTTACAGAACTATATCTTGCTTCTGATCCACATACGCATCTATTTTCTCTTTTCAACGCATTGATAAAGTATCAATGTATGTTGTATAAAACAAGAAATGTGGAATTATACTATGAAGCAATTAGGCATTTACTTGGAACATAACATAAACAAAAGGTACGCAGCTGTGTATCCAATTTCTGAGCATGTGTGCAAAATTTCTTTCTGAAGAAAACTATGTTTTTAAAGTAGAATAAGTTTTAGAAAAACGAATTCAAGAACTTCACTAGCATCAACCATGTGTTTTACACTTTTATTATAAGCAAAAAAAAAACTTTTTTATTATTTTAGCAATTGAATTTAAATAATTTTATTTCTTCTTTACGAATGAATTTGAATTTCATGAATGTTATTCCAAATTATTTTAACATTTTTGTTATTTAAGTTAAGGATTAAAAGTTTCATTTTATAAGGAATAATCTTTAGCTTCATAAATGTTGTTACATTTTTGTGTTAATATTCACATAAGTTAGTCAATGTGTATGCTTTTGATATTAATGTTTTAAAATTTGGATTAAAGTTGGAAATAGTTCTTAAAGAATTAAAATAAAAATGAGTAGCTAATACTTTGAGTGCTTTAATAATTTAAATTTAATAATTTATTATTACTGTAATAAAATATATCCCTTGTATTGAAACAAAGTGGAAACGTATATTCAAACTGCTTTTGCCCTTTTTGAAATTAGAGACGAGAAATATTTTTTTTTTTTAAAAAAAAGACATTTTATATTCATGTTACTTTCTTTGTTTCATTATTCATTGATAAAGCAACTTTTGGAAATTACTAATGAATGAAATATTTACATTTCTATCGAATAGCTATCATTCTTGAAAATATTTGCTCTTTTTTCTTGAATATAAACAATTTTGAAGTGAAATCTTTCGAATAATGAACTAAGATGTTTTACTTCTGAATTTTGACATTAATGTACAAATCAATATTCAGTACATCGTTGATGAACTAAAAATGCTTTTCTTTTCAATGTATGCATGAAAATCAGTCAATTACTCTAATAAATATCGAAGTTGTCACTGCGTCTGCAGGAAATTCGGAGTAAGAAACACAAAAGGCTTCTCCGCATACACTGTGCCGCCACACAGTTGAATGGTGTCAAGACTTGATGAAGATTAATCGTTCCTTCCTATCGATATCGCAGATGTCTGAACAAACAAAGAATAAGAGAGAAAGCAATCGTTTGGGTTAAAAGAGAAGTCATGTATGTTTCTAAGCGGGGAACAAGCTGTATGAAGCTTCGAGCAGTTAGGGACCAGAAACTGTTCAATTTGGGCCGTTAACTTTCTATTTTGTTTACATTTTTTAACATAAATGATATTCTTTCAGAGTAAAAAATTGAGTGCCATAGATAATTCACATGAACTTCAAATAATTTTTTTCTTTGTTTGCTTAAGTAGTTCAATGGCAGTTGATTCACAATTTATGCTGAAGTTGTAAAAAATTTATTTGCCTAGCAAATTTTTAGCATGAAACATTTGATTTATCAATAATCTTTAAAGTTTTTTGAAGCTTGTATTGGCATCAACTTAGCATGCCAATTTTACGTCTACTTAAAGTATTAAAATTTTTTCAACTTTTTTAAGGGATAAAAAATTAAGTGATTGGTATTCCTCAAAACTAAAATGCAATGTCTCAGGAAATTAAAGCTTGTATTTTTGTATATATTTTTACATCTGAGCATTATTACTATATCAGAGCTAAAAATGTACGTGTCTTTACCTGTTTTTTATGTTCGAAAGTATCAAAATTTTAGTGCCTAATTTTTCCTGGTACAAAAATACTTTGCTCTTTAAAATTGGAAGATGTATTTTTCGTATTTGTTAATATTTTTCCTAAACTTTATTACAAATTAAAATAGAAATGTGGAAAACTATATTTACTGTTGATATATGCTGCAAGAGTTTAACAAAGACTATACATTAGAGAGATCCGAAAAAATGTTTCATAAAAAATAAATGTATAAAATATAAGAAAAAAAATAAAAGAAGCGTTTTTGTGAGATCTTTCCTATTACTTTTAAAAAATATATTCTTACATAAAAACATACCTTTTCTCGGGAAATAGTTTTTTATATTTTTATTCATACAAACTAAGTTTCAACCCCTGTATGAATATTTTATAAACCCTTTTTTATTCATCTTGAGTTACTTTTTAAGTTATGTAAGTTAAAGTAAGTCTGTAAAGTAGACACTTTGAGGAGGACATTTCACCGGCTTTTTAAAATCATATATATCATTTTAAAGAGCAAACCTAATTTTTGTGCTTCTGAACAGTCTCCGTTAACGAAGGCAGAACTTGCTATTATTCATACTAAATTCATAAAAATAAATTCTAAACTTAGATATATATTTTTTATTCCGTACTAAATTATGAAATAAATAGTTGCATTTCTAACGTTATCTGAATAAATCATATAGCTGTAGAAAATAGGATGCGCGAGTTCTTTTAGATGCATTCAATTCATGCTAAAGCACATTTTTTGACATTAAATTTTAAACCTTCGTGTACCTAAGATTTAAATTGTTAAAGTAGGAAGCATTGAAAAATATTCTTCTTTACTTTTTGGTTTATTGGATAGTTTTATTGCCGACGTTGAAAATTAGAGTAAATATTTTTGGAAAACTGTATTTCTAAGTGATGAGCGTTTTTTGTTTATCTTTTGTTAAATATTATGAAAATAAACGTTTTATTGAAGAAATGAAATATTTAATAATAAAACAAAATTTCTTACTTTTTTATTCCAATTTCTGATATTTTATTTCATTTTTAAGAATTGTTTTGGCAGCATTGTATAATTAGAATTTTTCAATAGCAACCATGTTTCTCAAAAAAATCTATTTTTTCTCTGTTTTGTTTCTCCTTAACTTTAACTCCTCGTTTAACTTTGCAGTTCTTTAGGACGGAATGATTTTGAAAACAAAAAGAAATTATTGATGTATTCGACAGGTATAAAGCGTGTAAATCTATATGCACTCTCGAAGATATGCGAAATGTTTTTTGCATAACTTGACTGCACTCAGTAATGTGTTCTAGAAATCTTGCTTCCGAATAGGGTAAAGCAATGCAGCCCAACCTTTTTATCGTCGCCGACCGGTCAACGTTTGATACTTTTACCACGACCCACTGGAGGGGGGGATGTTGATTGCTTATATTTTAGACGATTTTAATTTAATAATTTTAATTTAATTGTATTTATATATGGCTGCAGAATAAAAGACAGTTACTTTTTAAAAACTAATATAGTCATTTAACATGGTATACATGAAGTGATTTCTATAGAAAATCTTACGAAACCCTAAAGAAATGCACCGCAGTAAATGAAATAAAAATAATCTAATGTTCATTGGGTGGCTCGATACCATTTGATCCATGAACTGGTACTGGTCCACGGGCAGGCAGTTGGGGGATCATTGGTGCAATGAAGAATGTACATAAATTGCCAAATCTTTTTAAAGAAGTATTAAAAAAACTCCGTATCAAGGGGGGTCAAACTCTCTAAAAGACTAACTTGGACCAAACAAACAAGTTTTAACTTAAGGTAGAACACAAAAAATTCAATATTCATAGAAACGAAAATTTATTTCGAATAATACATTATAATAAATATAAATTTAAAAAACGAAGAAAAATTTAGTGTTTAAATCCTGACACTTGACATTTCCTCTCTGCTATTATCTTCCCTATTTCGGGAGAAGTTTTTATTTTATATTTTTAGATTGTGTACCAATAAACTGACCGGGCCGCAAAAATGTTCGAAACCCCATGCGACCCACGAGTTTGATACTCCTGCTCTAAATGATACAAAATAACAGAATCCAAAGACAAATGATTTTATCTTATGCATGACGAACAGAAATTAATCACTTAAAATAACCTATGACATCAGCTACGCCTATTCTGAAATTGATGGCTGTTGCTGTAATTAATTTTATAGGTGTTGATTTGTTGTCAAACATTACTCAGTTAATTTAATGATTACCACAGTTGCCTGTAGAAGCTCTAGTTTAGTACGTTAATTTAGTGTGTTGTTTATTCTGTAAACAATATTTTTGATCGTTTAATATTGATTATTATATATATTTTTATGTTGATTATTTTATTTTGTTAGTTAGCGCATGGTCAAATAACGAAGTCATGTCGTATACATAATATATTTTGAAGCTCGTACAATAACAAATTTTGAAATACATGTTTGAAGATATTAGGTTGTCATGTATGAAATGGAGCAAAAAAATGCACATAATTGAATTCGACTTTTTTTTCAATAAAAACTAAGATTTGAAGATGATCTGAAGAGGAATTTTTTTTCAAACTGAAATATGCGTTTAAAAGAGGAAAAAATTTACCTTTCACACGAAAACAAATTATGCCAAAATACGGCGTCCAAATGAGGTTATGTGTAATTGAACTTTGCTCCATTTCATACTTGACAACCTAATACAACCTTTTTTTTTAAGTTTCTTTTTATTAAATGTTTATTTAGTAAAAAAATTGAATTGATTGAATTCTAAGTAGGATTCTATAAAGTTGCATTTGTTTCCTTTATGTTATTATTTTTCACGAATAAACTTGTTTACAATACAATAGGAATAACAATTATTTTATATGCTTTTAAAGAAAGAAAAGAACATGATAATTTCTTTTTTAAATAGACCAATAAGCTGATCAAAGTAAACGCTAATATATATTGAAAAAGAAAGTAAGAAAAATTATTATAAAATATTTTTCATACGGTGTTTTTTTAGATGTGTGTATGTAGGAAAAATAATTATACTTTTCATAAATAAATAAATGAAATTTTCCATACTTGAAATCGTTTTCCACATGTTTATTTTTTAATTGAAGACAATTTATTTTTCTTTTAAAAATTAAGGGGGCTATATTATAGTTTTTACTTTTAAAATTAACAGTAGATATTTAGGTTAGGTAATATCTATATTAGTATTATAAGAAGTATTATATAAATCTTAAAAATCACAGCAAATATATATAAATATACTACTCAGTGTTATGATTTGTATCGTTGTTTTTAAAAAGTTTCCAAGAAATTAATTTTTCATTCTAGCCGTAACTGAAGCATAACTCGTCATTTCTTAAAATGTCTAATTTTATTTCTTCATAGGCCGTGTATTCGAGAGTTGCTCGCGTTTGTACCAAAGACAAAGGAGGTCCTCACAAGTTCCGAAATCGTTGGACATCTTTCCTGAAAGCTCGACTCAACTGTTCTTTGCCGGGAGAATTTCCTTTCTACTTCAATGAAATTCGTAAGTAATTTATTTTCTTTGTCTTAGAATTTATTGGGGATGGAATGTGTGCAGTAGGGCCTTTGCCAATCCAATTCAGCTCTCTTAGGATTTGTTGTTGGTCACTACGTTAATGTTATTTTTAACTTCTTATTTTAATGTTATTTTTAAACCATTGACTGATAATTTTTTTAAACACCATATTCCTACATTCTGTCTATCAAAACTAAACCCATGGCTATATTTTCGCAGTATTTCTTGACATTTTCCACAAAAATCACTGGTGAAGTATACAGCAGACCAATGACGTAACGTACATCCCCGCTTTGGGGGGGCAGGAACGTGGGGGCCCAAGGCCTGACTGACGCCAAGTACATGTTTAACCAATTTATTGAATATTAAAGGCAAAACCAGACTTTTCAGGGGGGGTCCCTATTACTCTCCGTTACGCCACTGCAGCAGACAATTAAAATTATAACCAGAGCAAGGAAAGCAAATGACAATACAAAATTTATTTTACGTATGCAGTATAATAGGAAGAAAACATGATTAAATTTGTAGGCAGTTTGAGAGGAGAAGATGGTCTGTAGATACAGCTGCTATAACCCGGTTAAGCATCAGGTTAAACAGAGATTAGATGAGAGGATATAGGCCTATCAATCCATGCTGGCTTCAAGTCTATGTTACATTTTATAAATAGTAATAACTAGAACACGTTGGTGACTTGTTTCTCATCAACCGATGAGCGAATGTTATACAGGAATATGGGGTCTAGAAAAAAAGCTGGTCTGGATAACAGTGGAACTCCTTTTTTGAGGTAGTTAAGGACAAGACGGACAACTGCTATCCAGCGTTATTTTGTAAAAATATGACGTCTGTAGGCTTCAAAATTAGGGCACAGCCACCACTTTCCTAAAGACCTAAGAAATAAAACGCTGGTGGCACAGATTACCGATGATGCGGTGTTCGTGTCGTGTATGCAACGGATGCCCATACCGTCTCACCATGCAAAGGGTCCGTATGACAATGTAAACACCTCACCAGTATTCTCTTGGGTTCCTTCAGACTAGGATACGTTCCTTATGATGTTGCATGCAGAACCGGGATTCGTCTGAAAAGACAACGTGGTGCGGGCCATTCCTGGATCCCATTTTATCGTTGGGTGAACCACTTTCTTCATGGATCTCCATATTGAAGTATCAAAGGGAACCCACTACTATTGTTACCATGTAGACTGAAAACGTGGATTCCATATTCGTATGAAAATCTTTGAAGTTCCAACCAATGCGAGTAGCAATACTGATAAAACGCACTTTCGACAGACCACAATCCTGTCGCTATCGAATCCTGACACTGGTTGGTAATCTTTTCTTCAGCTTATACGAGGCACAATGTTATATTCTTACATCCAATAGTTATTCAAATAAGATTTCCGAATGAGAAACCCGCTGCATAACTTTCCTGTTTACAGAATTTGAGATGGCATTTCTCCCTTCTGCATCGTTAGATTTTGTTTAAATACTAATCATTTGATATCCTAGAATCTTTCTTTCATGCGAATTTGACGGTTGTATCATCCCTCTTTTATGATGTGGCATTTTTAATGCACACCACTATATATTTAAAAACAACACAAAGCAGTGTATGTATGTATGTGTTAATTAAAAAAGTTACGAAACTCAACGCGATAAATATATAAAATTGCTTTTGAAAGCTTGTATCAACAAATTTATGTAAATAAATTTTTCTAGATAAAATAACAATTTAGATAAATAATAGCAATTTGACTTCAGTTTGATTGATTACACTTAATAGTTCTTTAATTTTATGTGTGTTGCGATTCTAAATTTAAATTTCTCGCCTTATTGTAAACGTATTCAATATATGATTAACTCTAACTTTTAATACATAATGCTAATTTTCTCCGAAATTAACAGTACTGCTTTTTCATGTGTGTGCGATTTGTATACTATTTATTTCAGAGATAGACATTAAGACAATTTAGGTCGTAATCTCCTTACGTGTATAATTCCAAAAGATCACCAAATTGTTTTATTTTTTTATATATAATCATTTAATGTTAAATGGATGCATTAATTTATATTTTTAATAAAAATAACCATGGAATTCTTATCGCATAACTTTCAATTTTGAAAAAATATAATGTGATATTTTTCATCGAAATATTATATCCTTATGTAATGGCGTGTGACCTACTTTCCCTTTTATTCCATTCCGTTAACACTTTTTTGATAAACACGTAGACATAAGTCGTAATGAAAATTCCCTTTTTCCCCCCTTTCGGTAAGACCATCCCCCTTTCATGGAGCGGTGGTCTAGCGGCTGATTCAAAGAAAGAAAGTAAGAAATTGTTCTTTTAATCACCCAACTATTTTATCGGTTTAATGGGCTAAGTAAATAACTAACTTCTTCCATCGTTGTAGACTACTGGTTCATCCATTTTCCTTAAGAGGGGATTAAGTTTAAGACAGGAGGGCTATTTGTTCTGTGCTTCGGTATTCGCGGGTAACCGCTGCAGGAACCAATCGCTGGGAAGTCTTAATCCCTGGACTAAGTACGAGACCAAGAGTCTTAAAACAGCGAAAGATTAATTCTTGTCCGAAAAGAATGCGATAATAATGGCCAAGTGCTGCGTCAGTCTGATAGGGGAACATTTCTCCGGTCATTTGACGCTCAAAGTACCACGGTGAATCGAATAACTTCCTGCAATCTCTGCAACTTCCTTGGGAAGAATTTGTGGGCCTGACCTGAAAATGAGGCTTAAGATAGTATTAACTGCACAGAGAGAGATTCCCTAAACCACCCTTCGAAAATATATTTCATGGTGCTGATTTTTCTCTAGTTTTAGTTCGGTAGTTAAGAAACTTGCGTATAACTAGTCAAACTCTAGAATAAGAGATTGGAAAGATATACATCTTTATAAAGTTCAAGATATATATGTGTCTAAGCGATATTTTACTTCTTAAAATAACCGGAATGATTTACAGCCCACATTTCAGAGTTTCCTTATTTCTTTCGAAAAAATTTTTTTAAACTTGTATTGGAAGTCGATTACTGCAGAAAAGAGGATTACTAACTAGATTTTAATAGTATTTTGTTAATTTTATAATAATTAGATGGTGTATAATGCTTTATTTCGATTTTTTCCACCACTTATTTTTAAAGAGTGTTCCTTACGATGCGTACACATTGTTTTGAAACTACATCCATCATTTATTTACAACTGAAGTTATATATCTGAAGGCCTATGCTAAAATTTTTTTGTTATTAAAATCCTTTTAATGTAACATTATGGCATATGGAGCATACGTATGTTACAGTAAAAATTCCTTGTGGAGTATAAAAAGATATTTTTCTTCTCCAATACAAAAACGCGTTTTTATGATTTATTTTTAAATATATCCTGAGAGAAATGTATTTATCTCAAAATCAAATGATTTAGACTCGGAAAAATGTTAGAAACATTCATACAGTGGCTGCTCACGGTATATTTTTTATAAAAAAATAATTCCAATTAAAAAATATTCTATAGTTGGAAGATTATATTAGAATTATTTATGTCATTTCCTTTACACTAATTAGAACTGAAATAGTAATACTTCGTTCCACGGGAAAAAGAGTCTTCATATTTTGCACCAGAACTTATATAAAAGTATTTTTATGTGTGTTATGTATGTCATTTTACAAATTTTATTTTATCTTTTAGTTATACAGCTTATCTTTTGAAAGAAAATATGAGATAAATCACTTTAAAGAAGAATTTTCTTTTGCAATCTCTGAATTTTTAATGAAAATAATAAAAAAAATTGCAGCTTAAATGAAAATATATTTTTGATATTCCAATTATCTAGAATTTCACTATAAATTATCAAATAATTTCAACAATGAATTAATTGGAGATATGATTGTGAAACTTTTGTACATCTTTTTAATATGTCTTCATGATTTTATTGTATTTATTGCTATCATAAAATTGACTTCATGATATTTGTATTTATTAAGTTCTATTTCTTTTTTTAAAAAAAATTGAATAACAAGTAAATTTTAATTTCACTGTATATTCAGAAAAATGAATCAAAAGATATTAATCGTAAAGACTTAAGGATATTTATTTAAAGTGACTCCTCTAAATTCTTTACTTTTTAATTTATATTTTTTAAAAATCGTAATAAATAAATGATTTTTTTTCTGTTTGAAAAACTTATATTAGTCATTTAAAAAATTTTCATATTTTTAAACTCATAAATTAAGAGAGTCACATAAAGGAAAAATTACATGTACGCTTGTAGTTTCTGTTTTCAAAATTCTTGTATAAAATTTTGAAGAAAAAACACTTCCACCAATAATTTAAAAATATATATTAATCCTATCTCAGTTACGCTTCAGAATCAGGAAATTAGACTGAACTTTTTTTCAACGAAACTGAAATCGATATCATCCATCAGAGTTTCATTCCAAAGAATTGCAAAATACTTTCATAACGAGGCTATATATTAAATTATTGACGTTTCTTGGGGCTTCTTTAATGTAAACGAGTATCAGAGAATATTATTCTGGGTTTAAAACCGAACGTTGATGTTTGCCATTATAAAAAAAAAGATGTAAAAGAGAGGAAGAAAAAAATATTTTTTTATTTCTCTCTCTTTTCGATTTCTATTGATTTTATCCTGAGTAAAAATGACTCACAACTCGCATTTAACATCAAAGAGGAATTAAAATTTTTTCTAAAAAAAAAAAAAATTGAAAGTGACGCTGAGGAAAAAAAGGAGAGAATTCGTATCTTAAAGGGTGAGTAGTGGAATCGAATAAAAATACATAAAAAAAGGGGGAAAGACCATCTCTTGTTTTTGCTTGACTGCTTCTAGTACTCCCTAATCTATCCTCATGGAAAATACCCGCTCAACCGTAAACAGTCTCCTAGAAGAATTTGTCTTTCGTTCTCCTCTGCCTCTCGTACATACTTAAGAATTCCTTTCTATTGCCCTTTGTCTTTGACTTCCTCTTTCATCCTTTTGTCTGTTCTTTTTCTCGACATCTTTTGTTCTTTGGAACATATTTCCTCGTCACTACCAATCACTTGTTTAGAGTTGCATAGGCCGAACGCTACCTGGTGTACCTAGTATGTGTGCGCGATTGTCCTCGTTTCCTCCATTCGGGTAACATTTAGTGTACCAAGATCAGAACCCTTCTTCGAAAACGATTTCTCTTTAAAAAGATTTTGATAAAGGGTACAAAAGAGTAAGTATCCTAGTACCGCTCATTTTTCAACAATAGGGAGCTTTTTTTTTGTATCTTAAATTTCAATGAATGCTGACCACTTTGGTAAAGTTCATTCTGTTTTTCGTTATTTTAAAAGTAGTAGTTCAGAAAAGGCAATATATCGTATGCACTAAATGTTACATATAAAGTATGATGCATTCTTAGTTTTCGTAGTTTTAAAACCCAATTGTGTTCATTTGTGTATAATGCAATTATTTTATGAATCATTTTACAATGGAAAGCATTTAGTTTCAAAATCGACTACATCGGATTTCTAGAAACTCGCAGTATTTTCCTAGTCTGATTCTGTCACAAATTGAATATGAAACTAATTTAAGTTATAAAGAGTGTTAATTTTTTAAATGACCAGTCACAAGATCCATGTCTTATAACTCATCATCGAAAGCAAATACATTGCTGTTTCTTGTGAGACCTTCACCTTTTTAAAACTTTACTTCAG
This sequence comes from Trichonephila clavipes, assembly GCA_019973935.1. Classification (NCBI taxonomy): domain Eukaryota; kingdom Metazoa; phylum Arthropoda; class Arachnida; order Araneae; family Nephilidae; genus Trichonephila; species Trichonephila clavipes. Next base: position 204,335 of record BMAU01020258.1, on the reverse strand, counting down.
TTTTGCCTTTGCGCCAACCCTCAGTTTATTAAATGTTTATTCTTAAAATTGCTATGTTTGTATGTTTTATTAATCGCTGTATATATTCATAAACACAATATGTTTAGAATCTTTATGAGCACTTTTAGAAAGAGGGATTTATTGGCTAAATGAAATGCTTAGCAAAAGCATGCTATTTGTAAATCACAACAAATTATCACAGTGTGCAATAAACAACATTCTAATCGAAAATTTATTGTATTAATATAAAATTCTTTTTGAATATTTTTTTTTTATTTCAAAGAGATAAAAAGAGAAACATAACCTTTTAGAGCTTTATCACATTTCTTTAACTATTTAAAAAATATTAATATAGCGGATTATAAGAAAATTAATTATTATGAGAGTATCGTATTTATATGAAATTTTTTGAATATTTCGTATAACTAATTTTATGCATATTTTTCACTACTTTTTTCGGGCGTGAAGGATATCGATTATTGTACAAATATTGACAAAGTGAATAATTATAATATAGTTTAGTAATCTAGTTTTAGAGAATTCATTATTCTTTTCCTGTTAACCCAAGTTACTGTTTTTTTTATTCATTTATATTTTACAAAATTCCTTTGCTAAACAATTTTCACATGTTTTGCAAGTGTTTTATTATTCTGTGTATAGGAGGACTTATTTTTTTCTATTATATTAGCTCTCTATGAGAGAAAGAGAGACTCATATGTACAATGTAATACATTAAAATAAAAGTACAAATATATTGTTACAGTTATATAACAAAAACGTTTATTTGTTTCTCGGAGTATTATTTAATTTTTCATTTTCATCAAAATTACTTTTATTATGAAAAATGCTCCAAAATTCCAATAAACGTGTTATTTTTAAAAAGATGTAAACTACATGATGTATTAACTCATTTTTCTTGAAATTAGCACATAAATATAATATAAATTCAATACATAAAATATAATCATGGTGAATCCCTTGAAAAGTTGAGAGTCATATTTAGAATTTTAACAAAAATTGTGTTTCAGGTATTAAAAAAAATAATTACGTTACACTTTTTTTTTGCATTGAGAAAATGCATTTACTTGTGTGCACTTTTTTTTTATTCTGTCAGTAAGAAATATTTTAAATGAAAAAGTTTGGAAAAAAGTTTTGCATTTCAAAGTAAAATGATTTCAAGAAATAATACTTAATCGGATTGAATTTATTGTATTTCTTTTATCTTTTCAATTTCAGAAGCAAGAATACTCAACCAAAATGCATAAAAATTTGACATGGTATAAAAATGTAAGAAATTGAACTATACCTGCCACTTCAATCTTTTTTCCCCTCCTGGATAAAGAGAAAAGTTTTAAAATGCAACTTAGAACGATGAAAAATAGCGTGAATCAAAATCTTTCTAAAAAGAAATTTTACTTCTAAAGTAGTTCTGGGTTTCATAGGTGAAAATGCAATGCGTATTAGCGAAAAATCGAACGAAATTATAATAATAAAAAATTTCTCAAGAACTCCAAAAATCTCTATAAAGGGTTGGCGGACTTTCTTCCAGGTCATAGTTCTTGCTAAAAAAATTTCCCTTCTATAATTTGAGTCATGAAGGAGAATACGAAAAAGGTATTCCTACGCTGCTTGTTATGGTAGTTAAAAATTTCTGGATCGTTTCATACCTCTTGCATAAAAGATTCTCCGTTTCCCCCATCCATTTCCTCTTTTTTGATCTTTATATTTCTGAAAGCTATTTTATAGGAAAAGATGAATTACGTATGAATGGAATTCCCTGCAAGCATTCAGCTAGTTTCAAGTTAAATCGCAGTGCTTCTCGTCGCTTCAAAAATCCCTTTTTAGAGATTTGATTTCCCTTTTTTGAAGAAAGTTGGAATAAAATGTAACAATAAAAAAAGTAGCGCGTTTCCAGAATCTTGGCCATTTTAATCGTAAAAAGGGAAAGGGAATTTATCTTGCTTGTTTTTGCCAGACTGACTCAAACAATGCATATTGTAGATAAAAATATATGACATTAATTAATTTAACAAGCTCATTCAAAAAATTGTTGAATCGTGTTTTTATTATTTGAAGAGAAACTATTCATTCTCTCTATTAGTCCAAAATAATTATAATTTACTAACTCTTTAATCTACACTGGCGTAGCTAGTTCTGAGGGGCCCTGTATCAAAATTCCTTCAGGGCCCTTTTTTAAATATGAGAACACTGTTAGTGGGACTGTATATACCCATTTTAGGGCCCCTGTAGCTTGGAGGCCCCGTGTCAATGATAATGTGGTAGCTACTCCCCTGTTAATCTACCATCAATCAATATTTTATGGACTACTCTCAAAAAATGTATTCATTTAGAACCAGGTTGATTCGTTCAAATTGAGGAAATTTAAAAGCATATACACATTCATGTAATAGAAATATTTTTCCGAAATGGGGAAAACCTAAAATAATATAAGCTCAATAATTTTTTAGCATTTATTTGTGGTGAGTAAAATAAAATTATTTAACTAGATCTAAGAGAATTTGAAATTTTTTTAATGCCTTCTTTTTTTCATTACTGCTAATATCATTAGTTACAAAAATACAATTTCGAAAAATGCATATGCAGTATTGTAAATATACACATAAAATATTTTTGTGAAAAGTTGCATTTTTAAATTATTAGCCGATGTTATTTTTCATCCGACCATTATTTTACAAATAAATTTCAAATACTAATATTATTGTATATTTCATAAGTTAAAGAACTCAAATATAACTTTATGAATCATTTTATTCTTAATATTTAATATATGTTACATTTAATAACGTCTGGATTATGTTGAAAATTGATGTATTCATCAATCTTCGTACAGTCATAAAGGTGTAGTTTAGCATTAGTTTCCAATAAAATTCTATATAAAACATCATATTGAAATTAGAACATCTCAGTGATACTGCTAGAATGTTTTCAAAATAAGTTAAATAAAATATTAAATTTAAGCATGTCTTAAAATTGTTTTACAATGCATTTATTTTATACCTTCATAAAATTTCATTGCATATAAATAAAATATTTGTAATTTGATATTTACAAGTTTTAATTTCTTTTAAATAATGTGGACATTTAGAGATATTTGCTTAAGGATGTTATGATTAATCGAAATATTAATAATAGGAAGTTATTGACCATTTGTATTTAACTTTTTCGTAGTAAAGCATGAGAACTGTAATCCCTTTTTAACATATGCTCGAGAACCAAATGTGAAGACTAATTAATAAACAATATGATAAACTTAACTGAAAGCTACGCAAAATCTGGAATTTGAAAGTTAAAATGATAAATTGATTCCATTGGCGCGCACAAAGGGGAGGGGGGCCCCGGAGCTGGACCTCCCCCAAAGCCCTTGATTTTTTTCGGATTGATTATAATCCTATGTATTTAGTACGTAAAATGTAATTAAGTATTCGTTATTAATAATTAATTTTATTAATTAAAGCGAATTATTTATTCAATAATTAATTTTTTACTGTTTTTTCCCCCGAAAATCAACTAAATCAAAAGAAGCATGATACGAGAATGGTGGACTTTCTACCCTAGATTCCTCCCCCTTGAAAAATTCCTATGTGCACTACTGATTGATTCTATAATTAATATGACGTAATGTTCTTATACAAACGTAACTTTCGAATGTTATACATCAAAAACATACCCTTTTAGTCATATATCAATAACAAATATTTTCTTCCTTCTAGAATAAGCCATTTTTCTAAACCAGTGACTGCAAATAATTTAAGATGTATTGGATAATGTAGTTTTTATGAAAAGAACTAGAATTATTTCAAAGGTAAAAATTCGGGATAGAAAATTTAACTCATCTGGGATAATATAACATGAGAAGAAATCATAACTAACATTTCTGCCTTTATCTCTTTACGCATAAGTAAGATATTTATTCTTATTTATCACTGAACTAACTGGTTAGATACGCTAGTGTAAATTTTCAACGGATGTGACAAATCACGCATAGAATTTATGTATTATGATTCTTATTGTTTAAAATTTAAAAGAAGTGAATGGTGCCATGTTCTTTTCGCATCGATTGGTAAGACTCTATTGTTGAATCTTCAACCACTATGAGCGTTGGGCTCCGTTTTCCTTTGTCGTAAACACTTATAGAAGTGCGCATTTCTGTTGGCGTTCCACCAGAAATGCTCCCCACCCTGTTTGGAACACTCTTCCAATCATAAGCGGGGCATAAATAACTCCAAGACCCTTACGACGGCTGCTCAGAATCCTTAAATAATGCATACTAATACCCATTTTCCAGCGAGGTTATAAATTGCCGAAAGGGCCTTTGTATGTATCATCAACACGTGAATGCAATATCTCGAGTAGGAAGAAAAAGAAGGAGGACACTTCCTTCCAGCCATCGGTGACAATAAATGAACATTTCAGGCGACCATTTATATCGGGAATAGCCCTGGCACTTAATCAATATGGCAGTTAGTGAGATATTGCCCCGGTTTTGTTGAATAATGAGCGAGCTGGGCGTCATCGAAAGTCTGAAACGTTAAAGATTGTCAGCAATGAACTATGAGATTTCTAATCTGTCCGACTAGAACTCTTTTGTACTCAGCCAATTTATGCAGAAAGTCAGGAGACAAAAAAGAATTTAAAAAATGGAGGACCTCAAGCCTCTGAACCAGTTTGTCATTTGGCAGAATACGATGCAATTTTTCTTCTTTTTTTCTTCCCGCTGACATTCGATTGTTTCAAAATGTGTTCTAGATGGAAAATGGATATTGATGTATCGGAGGCGTAAATAGTAAATGGAAAAGTTTACATCTAATATGTCGCCAAGGTTTTATTCCGGAGAGTAATGAAGTAAATTTTATGTATAATTATCAATTTTGGATGGCTTCTGTGTAAATGCTTGAATTAATTATATATATTTTAAAAATATATATAAGAAGAAAAGAAAAACTTGTAAAGTCAGCAGTATCCGAAAAATTCTATAGTAGAAAGAAGTTGAATACTGAAAGGTATTAGTGATTCTAAATAAACAAAAATAAACGGCTTTTGTACATTTAATGTTATTTTTTATTTATTTAATGTTATTTTTTATTTATTTAATGTTATTTTTTATTTTTATTTATTTACATTAACTTTTAAAACCGACGAAAATAATTAAATTCTTCTTATTCTTTTTGAAATAGCTTCAATTCATGTTTTGTAATCTTAAACATTAATTTTCGTTTACATCGAACTATTTTCTAAAAATACACAAAGGGAAAATAAAGTTGTGCAAGGTAATCGAAATTTTGGAAGCGTGTTGGCACATCTGAAGGATAACGTCTATTCTAGTTTCCCGCAATACAAATAGCAGTGACGCTAGTAGACCAGTACGATCTTGCCAAAGACGTTGGATTTAAAATGTTATGTAAAATTCGTGTTATTTATCTTCAGGATTGCATGTTGTGATCTCGATTTGAGTCAGGAACCCTTTTAAGGAGACAAAAGGCAGTATTAGTAGCTTACTGAGTTCGTGAAATAAGGCAAGAAAAAGGTAATTTTTTTTCGGGATATTGCAGAACTTGGAAAGGATGTTTCCATCTTGGATGGTTGTTTGCAACTGTGGTCCTGGGAAGGTACTGTCTCTACAAGACCATTATCCGACCTCGCGTGAATCATTAGTGGGAGGGGGGAGGCCTCCGTATCCGCTACATGACTATGGAGCATCGTACTGTATCTTCAGGAGATATTAGAACTCTTTGGACATCAGGATGCCATGACAAACATTAAAAAACTCAATATTTTAGAGGCAGTTATGAGTAAGACACTCCCTGTAATATTCATGCTACGAACCCCTTATCATTTCTACCCTCGGTTTCGGTGGGTGTCAATCTAGAGCTCATTGGAAAGCTCAATGAGGATCCTTAAGAGTTATCTGATGAAGGCGGTATCTTGTCTTGGTATTAGGCACTGTCGAGTGTTAGTTAAAAGAAAGCCTAGTAAACGCTTTTAACTAAGCTGTTTGTGGTATAGACGCACTGGACTTATTCCAGGAGTTATGGACCCTGTAAAAAATTTCCTGTAACAAAAAAAAATTACTCTTGTCGTTATCACGTGATCTTTCTCCCATCAAACATGTATGGGATATTACTGGCTGTATCATTCTCAACCAGCATTGAGCGTAGCTGATTTGATTGACCAAATGCTATAGAAGGAGGAAATTCGAACCCAAGAAATGACAAATAGCACCTGAGTATGAAGTCTTACATTTAAAATGGTAGTGTGAATTTAATCATATAACTATGTTACCTATACAAATGTTCCACTTGAATTTCCTTTTTTAAAATTAATTTCATCATGGTGCAGGTATTTTACTTTCCATCATGTAATTTTTATTAAAATTATTAAAGGATTTTTCATCAATGAGGAAAATTCTAATGTAATTTTAACTACCTATGTTATTAACTATATATATGTATAATAGGTACAAAGTAAGAGAGAGAGATAGGAGCAAGGATAGTATGCTCGGTTGTAATGTTTCGCCTTTTTCCAGCCTCAAATTGAAATATATTTTACATTGACATTTATTTGTATCAATAATGTTTCGTGTATACCAAATTTTCATACTCTTACTAGCTTGTACGAATATATTTTAAGGTATCCGACTACGTTCGGAACCGTGATTTTGCAAAAGCGCATAAATGGATAATATTTTTGATATTTAGTGTCATTTAGATTAGAAAATATATATAAAATTGTTTTAAGAATAATATTACAATAAAAAATTATTTAAATTCAACATTTTGACAAAAAATGAACATCAATTGACCCATTTTCAAAATATTCTCCTTTTGCGAAAAATACTTCTATTATAATAATATTTTGCCTGTATATAGCTCAGACCTCTGTACAGAGGCTCAACTAGAATATTTGAAATATATAACTTAGAAGTAGGTTTATCCATGTGTTTTACGACAACAGAGAGGGGGGGATGCCGATAATTATTTCAATTGGTTGTAACTCTGAAAGTAATGTGAATTTTTAAAAAATCATAATTGAGCCTCTGTACAGAGGTCTGAGGTATATACAGGCAAAATATTATAATAGAAGCATTTTTCACAAAAAGAGAACATTTTTAAAAAAGGTTCTTCTAAGTTAATTTTTTGCCAAAATATTGTATTTAAGTTATGTTTTTGTCAAAATGTCCTTAAGACAATTTTATGCATGTATTCTAATCTAAGTGACACTAAATATCATGACAATTATCCATTTATGCGCTTTTTTAAAATCGCGGTTCCGAACGTAGTCGGATACCTTAATAAAAAAAAAACCTCTTTAAGTAAATTTCTATTTAATAAAATTCTCATTGGGTCGGATGTATATTATTTGATAACTTCCTTTTTTACAGAAGGAGGTAATTAAATTTACAATTCCAAGATATAAATTTTTTGAAATGCTTGGAAAAATTTAGTGAAAAAAGTTCAATAGCAAGTAATAATAAAAAAAAACACTCCCGCATGTAAAAGGTGTATTAATATCTTCTGAATGTGAAATATATTCAGATGATTGTGGGGGGGGAGCTAAATCCATGGAAGCATAAGACCCCTTTACTACCCATCACCACCAGCTGCCAAAGAAATAGCTCTTCACACTCAACAGCGTATACAAAACACATTCTAATGTTAGATCAGAAAAAGAAGGGAGCGGGAAAAAAATTGTATTATTACGTTCTGCTACTTTTAAAAAATGTGGGAGAAAGAAAATAAATAAAAATAATTGAATATCTCACGAACCCATCATTAATTTCTCTTTTTCCACTCTGTTTCAGAATCCACCAGTCATATTGTGGACGGACTGTACGGTGGAAAGCCTGCTCAGTTGATCTATGCTGTCTTTACCACGCCAACGTAAGTGATTTTCGGCTCTCTTGAATTTTTTTTCATCATTTTCCTTTATTTCTTTCTACTTCTTATCCAAGCGGTTATTATTTTAGTTCCAGTGGCCATTATTTTTCCCCGAGAAAAGTGTGCTTTTTTTCTTCTATTTTATTATTTCCGCAGTTTCCGTACACAGTGGAGAAATTTTAGGTGATGCATTATACTTAAGTGAAGATTATTTTTTCCCACTCAGTTTGAGAAGAGTTTTCTTGTGTTATATATATCTATACACGCACATATACTCTTTTCTATTTTTTCACTTTGTAGGTTTAAGTCTAAATTGCAACATCAATCTTTTTTTTTCCAGTTTCACTCGGCAGAGTGTTTTTTAATATAGATTGTTTCCAGTATTTTTTTTTCATTCTCAGATATATATATATTTTCCGGAACTTTTTAGTAGCTTAGCGAAATACCAATTTTCGATGAAATTAAACGTTATTTTAAGATGTGGTACTTTTTCGCTCTTTTAATGGATGCGTTATTTTCACTCACTGTTGCACTGTACAACCCCTTTCAATTTATTAATGCGCTCGGGTCAAAAAAAAGGATATCCTTCGTTATTTTAATCTAGAAAAAGGGGAGTGTCCAATTTTTAACAAATTCCGCTGTCGCGCAGAACGGCGTTTCTCTCTCTTTTATACGGTTCACATACAAAAGCAAAATTTTGTCTCTTGTGAATTATATTCACTAATAATAATGTTTCGTGAGCAGCGTTAATGGTGCAATTCGGAAGATTAATTACGTAATTCTGGAAGCTAATGATTTTTTTCGCTTATATAATGCACTGATTTGTTTTAATTTAAGCAGTTATTATAATGTCCAAGCATGCCTGTATATATTTTTTTCTTCTAATTTATGGGATGAAGTTGTATTTGCTACAAGTTTTATTTCATCATCTTTTTTTTACTGTGTGTGCTGTCATTAATTTAAATAATTTTTCTCTGAAATGAAATGTTGACTATAAAATTAAGGTTGTGCATTATAAAAGGCCTCTTGTGTTCTTCTTATTCACGTTATAGAATTAATATTTTCCTTTTCCAAAAAAACTTTTTGCTGTTCTTTTCTATTAAAAGTAATGGTTAATTTAGTTGATTTTCGTGTTATTATGGTTTCTATTTTCTTTTTTGTAGTGCCAGAGGACTTTCATTGTATGCAAAGCTATTTATAATAAATGATATTAAAGAAGAATTTTAATTAATTATACCCACAAGATAAAAAAATGGATGCAAACAGTATAAGTTTTCCTAATAAATGTTAAGATGTAGGAAAATAAATTATATATTATAACTCAATTTGATAATTCATATTATTTAAATTTGGAGGTCTAATTTAGCATTTAAAATCTTATTTCTTCAGGATTTTTTCAAATGCCTTAAACATAATGCATACTGATAGTATGAGTTATATAATGATTGACATACACATATATATGTACATATATATGTACACATACATGTATATCAACACACATGTGTATATATACACACATATGCATATTTATGTACACACACACATTGTCTGAAGTTAAAGTACTTTGCTTTAAAACAACATACCACCGAAACAAGGCAGCTTAAAAACGAAAAGTTTCTTTCATGTCTTTTCTAAAAAAATGGGAATTTTTAGCATCGATGTAAAATAATTAATTTAAAAGATCACCACCAGGTGGCGTTGTTCAAAGAACACCGATAACAGACATGCAAATCGGTATCAAGCTGCATTTATTTTGCCGCCCACAAACATTATCGAAGGTCATGTGGTAAATGTACTTGCAAAGCGCAATGATGCTGAATTTACAAGATCGAATGCGGTTGGTCAAACTTATCTACCAAAACACTGATTCCGAAGTAGTCGCTCTATGGAAATACCGGACGTTGAAGGAGATCCGTCGAGGTTCAATCAATGTTCAAAGCTTCCGAAAATCAAAACAAAATTCAAAGAATCCTAATCGTTAGTGGAGCGTCCCTGAAAAGGACGAAAACCAGTGTCGATATCTATGCTACATGTCGAAGAGGACAAAGCTTCAAGCATGCGGGCTAGCACCAGTGTCCGGCGTGTAGCTGAAGCGTTGGATATGCCTGTTCAACTTCTCATCTGTTTCACATTCAGACGCACATTCTTCTCATCACATTCAGACGCACGTCATCACTTCGCACTGCAGCTCGCGTGGGGTTCGATGCTGAATGGCCGTCCAATCCTTTGAGTGACGAAATGCATTTTTATTTAGACAGTGCATTGAATACAATTGTCGCTTTGGGGATCCTCAGAATCCACACCCTATTCCACAAGCTGCATTGCATTCCCCAAAAATGGTGGTATGATGGAAATTGACGGTACGGCGTATGGGAAAAATATATAATTGTAGAGAGAACTTTGGGAATGTAAATATTTGGTTTATTTACGTCACAGCTATTAATTACAGCATATACATTGAATTTATTAAAAATATTGCTTAGATTGTTAAAATTCCGAATTTGATGTTTGTGAGAGAGGAGATCACATTCGTTCTGTTTGATGGTTTCCAACGGACTTATCTCTGCCCTCTCTAGGCTCTTCGTATGGAGGGGTGGTCGTCCCTATATCGTTCAAGTTACATCTGTTTTGAAGGTGGAGTTAAGTTTTCTCACGGTGTCAAAGGTTGCCGGGGCGATGACAGAACCTCCTAATATTTAGGGATGCACGTGTGCATAGGAACGCGGTTATCCTATCCACAAAAAGAGGTCGACTTTTCAGCTGTGTGGCGTGTAAACATCAGAAAGGCACCCTGGTCTACTCACCCGTATTTTTTTGAGAAGTTGACGCCGAGAGATCCAGTGACATGCTCCACCAAAAGCCAGTGTTATGCATCAACGTTAGCTAAATTGTTCTGGCTCTTCAAGTTAAGCAGTGCCTTGTATGCACCATCTTTATGCACGACAGAGTTCCTCTGCATAATGGAAGATGTATTCACGGCGATATTTCACCGACGAATACGTCATCAGCTATCATTTATATCATGTTAAGCCGGCCCGATTATCAGACCTTAATCATTACGATTTTTGATTGGGGATATCTAAAGGATCTGATTGGTCGAGACAACCCACGCACTTACTTGATTTGAAAGACTTTCTGTCTTGTCACGTGTGCAACATTATCCATCACTCACTTCTATCCAATAAGAAACATGCCGGGTATACCCAACTTGTGGCTTGTATACCAAACTGATTGCTGACATTGAGAATCATCACGTTTAGCATGTTTTGCAGTATCTATACATACACTGCTGGACAATTGCTAAGGACGGATCACAAATTGCTATGTAGCATAACATTAAGCGAGACATGAGGCCTAGTACGATAAAATATAGTTGCCACACTGTTCAGACATTAAAATAAAGAATATTTATTGTTCTGGAAAGTACAAAAGCTGTGAAACATCTGAAAGAAAAAAAATGTTCATTTGATCTGCGTACGGAGAAATGGAACAATGCATCTAAAAGTCAGCAGGCACCTTAAAGAAAGGTATCAGTACGGGATATGTCCACCGTGGAGTGTGATGCAACATTCCACACGTCGTACCATACTTTGCACAACATTATCCATCAGCTGTTGAGGCAATTTATCCCATTCCTCTGTGAGTGCACAGATGAGGGTGTTCTTGTTTGTCGGAGAATAGTTTCGACCAGCAACTTGCCTCCCCAAAGCATCCCACACATTTTCAATGGGGTTTAGATCTGGAGAAAGCGCTGGTCATACGAGATGTTGAATACCCTCACTGTCTAGACAATCCTGAACAGCGAGTGTTCGATGACATGTTGCGTTGTCGTCCATAAAAACAAATTTATCACCGACAGCACCACAGAAAAGACGAACATGAGGAAGTAAAACTTCATCAATGTATCGTTGGCCCGTCATAGTCCCATTCGCAACCACATGTAGGAGCGTGCGGCCATTGATCATGATGCCGGCCCACACCATGATACTGCATGTCGGATATCGGTCCTTTTCCTGGATATTTTCTGGACGATAAGCAGTACCACTCTCGCGCCAGATCAGTTGGAGTCTACAATCCGATGACAGACTGAACCTACTCTCATTTGAAAATAGTACGAATGCCCACTCCTGTTCAGTCCAATTGTGATGCTCACGACACCATTGCAAACGGGCAGTACGGTGCTGTCTGGTCAATGGGACACACACAACAGGTCTGCGTGCGTATAGTCCTCCTCCCCTCACACGTCTGGCAACAGTTTTTCGGAAGATCTACTTTCCTGAGGCAGCAAGAAACTGATTTGCCACCTGCTGGGCTGCGGTGCGCTTGTTTTTTTGCTGATAGGACGATATATCTGTCTTCTGCAGGCGTCGTACTTCTAACACGACCTCTCCCGTGCCGTCTACTACACATTCCAGTAGTTTTAAATGACTTCCACAGCCGTGAAACAACGCTGTGAGCGATGTCGATCTCCCTGGCAACATCTGTTATTTTTCGCCCTTCTTCGATCTTTCTAATAATTCGGCCACGCATAAAATCATCTATGTGATGTCGGGAAGACATGCCAAAAATTTTAAGTTCGTCTAATAAATCTTTCCCGTAAAACTTTGCCTTGAAACAACAACTGTCCACACGCGTCAAAACCTTTAAAGCTCTTATGAACGCTATCACGTGATGAACAGACGTGGAAAAAAAATTTGCATACTCATACTTCTTCTTACTAATATCCCGCAATTATTCTAATTTTCCACATTTTGCTTCCTTTCATTTTGTGGTTGCTATGGATGATAGTGTTATCCGTCCTTAGCAATTGTCCAGCAGTGTATGTTGTAACACAGTAATTTGTTGACTTTAAAATATTTTTCATGTTCTCTGGATATATTATGCGGGTTTTATATGTGTTCTCTTTATAACTGACAAAATGCTTGGGTACTTAATTCTTCAAAATTTCAAAACATTCAATAGAAAATGCAATATTTTAATATTAATTAATTAATTATTGTAAGTATTATACTGTTGTTACAACTTATTAATAGATTGGTAGTTGTATTCAACACACACACTACATACACACTTTGTATTCATATAACTTTTTAAAGATCTCCTATGAAGTGACCAATGGTTTAATTAATGAGTTACAATTAATTTCCTTTGTTTCCAATACAAATATTTATCCTCAGAAACCAATAAAATAATTTTATTTTTTACGCGTGAAGACATAATGTAAGTTTTAAGCTTTCTTTTAAAAGATTTTGAATTACGACTATTCCCTGTGGAATTTTATTCTCGAAAAAAACAATGTAGTGAATCAAATATTTAAGTTTTTTATACTTCAAATCGTGATTTGGAACATAGAATGTATTTGTAAATTCTTTCAAAGTACGAGGTAAAAATGTAAGATATTCTTTCTGGTATAAGGGCGGGTTCATATTGCTGGATAAGGAAAAAATCATTTCGGGAGTTAATTTATGCTGGATCTCACTAATTAAAACCATGCAAATGAGAGCACATTAACTTCTTACTAATTAATTTAGTGTCAAGGAGAGAATTTTTTTCCCTTTCGTTTAGGGATTTTTCCGTTAAAAAAATCGTTATCATGGCTCAGGTCACTGCAAGCATAAACGACGTGTTTGTTAATTTTTTAAATTCTTTTATTCTTGCTTTTGTGGTTAGTGGTGGTTTAAATACTCCCTTCCCTTAATAAAAAAATGAGAGTTTTTAAAAAAAAATTCTCGCAACAAAAGTAATTGTTCGGTCTGCTGAATATATTTTTGTATACCTCTTTCTGAACATGGTATTCACTCTGAGATTAATTGAAAAATAATGTTTTTGTGCCCATAACATTTACCTTTCTGGTTAATTTTCTTTGATTTCTGTTCTTGTTGCTAATTTTACAGAAGTCTGATTTTTAACTCGAGGTTGACCTTTTTAATTTCCTAATAATTATGTTTTTTTCTTATGTAGTTATTTTTATCTTGTCGATTTTTGTTTTATTATTAGATTTTATTCAATTTGGGAACAAACGAAGCATGATTGGAATTGTTTTGTACTTTTATGCGATTAAATTATTTCACTTCAAATCGCTGTTTGTGCTATCATTCTTCTTCTGTTTATGTGTGATGCAGACTCGTGGAATGAATTTTAAAATATCATTACTATTAGAATATAAACTTATTTTTAATTCCCTGCTGTGAAATTTTTTACACTCTTTGAAGGATACATACTGATGAGTTTTGCGTATGTCACTAGATGGCGCTATTTAAATTATTAAGTGAGTATTATGTTTACCCGGGCAGAATATAACAACAAAGTAAAGGAGGCTGTACGGGCAATTCGCTCTGTGTTAGTGATAATCTTATCTTTATTATATGAAATAAAACCATTTGTGAAAATAGGTCAGCATCACACATTCACATATATATTTATTCGATCTCTATTTGATACGATATATTTAAGAACTTTCTTTTTCACTAAAATAATAAATGAACTAAAATAATTACAATAGTAAGGTAATGAAATAAAGGGAAATTAAGTCTTTACTTGTACGTGATAAATATAAGTCAAATTCTCTTTTTCTAAGTCGGCATTTGTGAAAAAACGTATTTTTTAAATGAATTTTCTATCAAAAACAAAGTATCACTTACGTAGATATAAATAAATATTCATTTTGAAGACAACACAGTATGGATGTAATATAAAATAATGTTTTGCTAGAATTCTCAGCAGATTAGTTATCTTAATTATTAATAGAAATTTATCATCGTATTGTCTTTCATCTTGAAGCCTCTGTTGTGGGGTAACAGTTGGAAAATGAGCGTGGTGTTGAAGTAAGGAGAGCAGGGTGCTACCTCATTTGACCGTGGTTGAAAATCAAAACATCCGTCACCAATAACTTTTATGCATCTTGAAGGCTTGTGGCATTGATAATTAGTAAATTCAATCAATCAATAGTTTAAAAAGCTTTAAAAAATTATACATATTTCATTCTCGTAATATTCCATGGTTGCAATAACCTATCAGTGGTGGTCGTGCACTCGTTGCTAGCGTTATTTTTAAATTATTGGCTCGAGTTCCTATTGCCACTTAAGACTCGCTGTGTAGAGAGGGTCGGATACACACATTAAATTTATCTATACTCAAATTCTTCACATTTACGTGACGTAGAAATTTGGATAGTAGAGTGCGAACACAAATGTCGTTCCCGTTACTTGATCGAGAATAATGAATTACTATGTCCGTCACCAATAAAGTCCAGATGTAACTTCTAAGCGTAGTTCTACTAATCGGTATCCCAGACTGTATATATTGATTCAATATTAAACCCAGTATCTTAGAAATAATTTGCATATTTTGGCAGTAAAAGTTTAAATTCTTTGAAATAGTTCGGTAAAAATATTTAACAATTATTTTGTATTTTTTTTATTTTAAGTAAATATCCGTTAACTATGTGGGCTGGGTGTTAGATTTCAATTTAGTTTTATCTATTTTTAGTTTGATATCGATATTTTTATGTTTAAATTAATTCCAGCTTATTTATTACACGTCTTTTTCAAAGAAAAGAATTTTCGAAGATTTTATTCCGATTTGAAAAGTATTTTTTTCTACGTTCAAACAATTCAATTACGTTTTTAAAGATTACTGCTCAACGGTAAATTGTCTATTTTTTAAAATATATGTGTTTTCTTAACAAACAAACAAAACAAAAAAATGCATTCTTTTGTTTATAACAATACATATTCATATTTAATGCAATTATAAATTTCAAACTTAATTACAAAATTTCTTTTTGCATGTCAACTGAATAACTTAAAAATTTCCGAACTCTGGCTTAAAAATTAAGAATTCGAATATCAAGTACGTCTTAGTATTGTAGTCAGGTGAGGGTGGGAGCACTTAGTTCTTCCGAACCTTCATCTCCTTACATGACATTTTAGATGACATTGAAAAGCTTTCGAATTGCCCTTTTTTTTGTAAAGAAAATTTAAAATTTGACTGCTGTAAATTAATAAAATTAAAGAATACTTTGATGTGAATAAAATTACAAACATAAAATAAAGATAAAAATTTAATAAATCTTTACTTGAGGACTTGCAGAAATGGTGTTCGAGTTACAAGAGGGAAAATATTTAGATGTAAAAGGTTAATAACATGAATTGGTATCGAGTGGAGCTTCTGTGATTGGCTGATCGGAGAGAGCTAATTTTGCATTAAGTTAAGGTGAGAATCTCGACCAAATATTGAGCAGCTAAGCAAATGTCTTAGAAATATAATTAATTGAAATACTAATAAAAAATATTATATTGGACAGAAAGAAGTTTTTAATAGTAAAAGATTTAAACTAGTTTTAAAACAATTTTATTATTTTGAAAGCAGACGTGAAATCTCATTATAAAAGTGGCAGTATTATTAAACTTTTATATTTGTGGAAAAAATGTATTCCAAAAAATAGTGTTTTAAATTTCAGATTTAAATACAGCTTCATCCCTAAGGTAACATTCGTTATTATATCTGAACTATTTTTAAAATTTCCTAGAAAAATTTTAAGTTGTTTATCTTTTTGTTTCATTTAATTGTTTAATATTTTCTACTTGGGACATTCGAATTTTGTTAGTTACTTTAAGCTCTTTCAATTAATATATTTTAAATGAACGATATATTAAAAATTCTTAATCTCACGTATTGAAATAAAGGAGTATTATTTTTAAAATGTAATCTTGTTTCTCTCTAAAAGTATTAAAAATTGTAAGCAGTAATTAAAAATAAACTTCTTGTATATAAGTAATTAAGTTTGAAGTTTGATTTGCTAAAATGCGTTTCTTGACCAAAAAATAGCAACATTTATTTTTTCAGCTCAAAACGTTATTTTATTTATCAGCTTTACACTCTTCTTTTGCCGCAACATTTCCAAAGCTTTTCAGGCAGATGTTTTTTAATCCCTTTTATTTTTGACATAAACAAAACTTTAACAGAGATATTAATCGGATTAAATTGTAGTAGCTGTCATACGGTGTTTCACGAAAAATATGAGTTTAAAATTTATACCTTTTTTTTTTTAAATAAAGGTGTAAGCAAACTCAGTGAAAGTCATAATTATTAGCCAGCAATTTTTCTGATGCTTTTGAATTCCCATTTTTTCTAAAACTGGATGAATTTAAAGTTTTTCGACAGCGAACTGCTTCATTTTAGGAGGAAATTTTTCATTCTGATGATTTAGGTCTTTTCAAAAACCTGGTAATGTGAAATATAAATCACACTTAATATATTTAAAATATTTAAAAATTATATATTAAATAATAGTTAAACATTTAGACATTAAAAACGAATAAATTTAATAGTCAAATTGTCTTTTAAAAGAATTCTTAACTGATATCAATGGGTTTAAACGAGAGCTTCTCAAACTTTCAATATTAGTGATTTAATTTTCAATCATAATTTTCATTGCGCCTCCCTCCATTCAATAACAATGTATGGAATTCATTAATGATATATTTAGATGTAAAGCTACAATATATACGATTTTAATGATGTATCATGTAAATTATCAAGATAAAAGTGCTAGTTTTTGCATATAATTCTATATATAACAAGCCCATGGATGTCACTGGTAGTTATTAAACTTGTTCTTAGCATCGTCTTGTTAAAATGAATTATCCAATATGTGCAGTATTGATGCAATTAAAATAGGTGTATTTTATGTGTAAATATATATATATATATATATATATATATATATATATATATATATATATATATGTATATATATGCATTTTATTTTTTATTTTGCCAAACTGTATTTTATTTTGCTTTGTAATATTTTAAAATTGTGTTTTATTTTTATGCTTTTTGATAAGCTCGAGTCCCCGCGCAGGGTCATCCCGCCCCCAAAGGAAGCCACCCTACAGTTTCAGAAACTCTGGCTTAAACTTAATTTGAAAACTGGGTTCAAGTGTAGTATAGGAGGAGGGGGGGATTTTTCTTCGGATTTGGCGATTTTTATCTAAATATCTTGGTGAGATATCGAATTAATTCTAAAATAAATAATAAATAATTCCGAAAAAAGTACTTTGGTGACCACTTTTAGTAGCCAAAAAAGAGTACTGCGTCGTGCCCCCATACAACACTTTAACCGAAAAATGATATCCCGTGGTTTTTTCTAGTTTAAAAAAAAAGAATATATTATTTTCTTTAAAAATTTATAGTAATTATGAAGCACTTTTTTTTATCAAATCAACGATGCATGAATTCATTGAAAAAGTTTCATAAAATTAGAAATATGAAACTGAATAAAAACATATTTTTCTTGCTCTTCTCATTTGAGTTTTTGATACTTTATTCGATAAATTTATTACTTTTTTATCTCACTTTATTATGTCTCCTCCATGTGTTGATATTAGTGGAATGACACTTTTTTTTAATTCAGTTATGAATTCAGAGAGAATCCAGCACTTCTCACCCCCATCGCTCTGAATAAAAACTTTATTACCTTCTATTATCTTTTCTTTCCATTAATTCCCTTCCATCTTAGTGTTATTTTAATTCATTTTCTATTCTTTATCTCGGTATACATCTCTGTAGCCTGAAGCCTATCTCTACAAACTGCGGGGTTTTTTTAATGTATTTTTCTTCAATTTTTTCCATTAAACGCCCCTATGGTCGTAATTCATTAATAACACGAAAATTTTCCATTTTTTTTTTACCGATTGGATGTTGTTTTTCCATTATGCTGGAACAGAGAGGGGAATAGCAGTATAGGAGGGTCACACATTAATAGTTTCCCGTAGCCAATAATTAACGAATGCTGTCATCACTATGGCGTGAGCACTGTTAATGGAAGTTGAAGTTATTGATGGCACCCTATTGGACTATTCATCTTAAAGTAGCTCGCTACTTCTTTTACGTTATGTTTTCTTTTCATTATTTTTTTTTGTTTTGTTTTCTTCTTCATTTCATATTCTTTTAATACAGTTCAGTGTTTCTTAAGTTCCCATTTTTTTCCCCGCGTCGCCGTAATTATTCTATCTATATCTTTCTTGACTTAAAATTCGCTAATGAAGAAAGACAAGAGGGAAAAAAAATAAATATACTTAAAAAAAATTAGAAACTAGATAGGTGCCACTTCATATGAAAAGAGAAGTGAAGTGCGATTAGCTAAACATAATTAACTGGGAGCGATAATAATTTGTAATAATAGAAGAAACCGTTTTTTGTTCTTACATCGCGCTCGTTTCGGGTATAATTTATTAAATGAAACACTATTCACAAATTTAAAAACCACTTTCAACACTTAACTAATAAATTATTAATTTTAATTCCGAATATATCGAAATTTGTGGTATAGATATATTATATTAATTTAACAATAAATTTTATAAGAATTATTGTTATGTAAGAAGATAAATCAATTTCTTTTTCCAATTCGAGTGGACTAAAATATGCTTGTATTTAAAATATTGAATATTTGATTAATAATTCAAATAATATTAAAGTAAAAAGATGCATTTAATTTCAATTGATCATGATTTAAGACAGTATGTGACGAAAAACAAAATTTTTAGTTTCTTAAAATTACGAATATTTTGCGATCTTTTAAAATCTGAACTGAGTTCTAATTAACGCACAAATCTTTCATTTATTTATTTTTTAAGTTTGGAATCTAAGTTGGAAACCTGAATCGATTATTTTTTTATAAGTTAAAACATTTAATTTATTTTTTACCGATGAACATATTTACTAACGTACCATTACTTTTTAATTCTTTTACCAATGCATGATAATATTTTTTTCAAAAAAATAAGCGTGAGTTTTATGTTGTTAATAAAACATTTTAACATAATTTCTTGAAGATTTAAATAATTCCATTTCTACGTATAAGTAATTAAAATAAATTTTAAAAGTAATTAATTTTAAATTAAAAACTTTATTGTTAATAAATTTGAGAAAAATTCATTGCTATGAAAATACACGACTATTAATATTTTCTTTTAAAAATAAAACAAACTTTTTTGATTACTTGCGCACATAATGAAATATTTTTCAATAAGTTCCTGTCATTTAATATTTTGTGCATCCGTAAAAGTTACACAATTCTGAAAACAAAATGATATCTACTATACTGACGCTACTCTTGAATATTTCTGAAAATAAAATACTTAATTACTAAAGAGTCTGCACCGAACTCGGTTTATACAAAACAAGAAACACGTTGAATTTCAACGAGAGATTTTTATCAAGTCTTGCATCAATCTCTTTAACTATTACTTAGGTAAATGGTTTGAATAAAATGAGTCGATTAAATGAAACACCATTATTTTATTTCAGTTACATTATACTAGTTAAAATAATCTTGAAGAATTCTTTACTATTCGCAAGCTTCACATCGCCCGGAAATTATGTGATCACAATGCAAATAATGCATCATTCAGTTAATAATATTTGTAGTACCATTTGTCTATGATATCTGTAATTTTTACATGTAAATGATTATGTGATGTTTATCTGATTCAATGCTTTCACGAAATTATTCTTATATATTGCAATTAATGACACTAAGTAAACGAACCGTTGCCTTATACATATATTGTGATTCATTTTACGTTAAATATAGCTTTTCACAGAGTTATTACTATTTATTAAGCATATATAAAAAGCATTATGTACAAAATTTGCATTATTTTAATTCAAATAAATTCTATATTGAAACAATATAAAAAGTTTTAAAATTGTCACTATAAAATTTTAAGTATAAAAATAGCGTTTATATTCAACGGGACACAGTATCAAAGTACAAAGACACAAGTATATACTAATAGCAATTAGAGTACGTATTTTGAGATTATTATTAGGTTAAATAGTGTATAATTTCTAATTATTATCCCTTTCATTTTTATTGCAAACAATAATATCATATGCTGTGTTATTTTAATTTCCCCTTTAGTTTTTAAAACTAGGCATCTTCAACTCCGAAAAAAGAGTTCTAATGAATACAATTATGTTATTGTATTAAAATTGATGCCTCATGCCAGTTGAAAAGAGAGAATATGCTATAATGTTGTTCTGTTTGTCACTTCTAATTTGCATGAAAACTCAGTGCAGAAGAAAATATTTCGTATAATTAATGTGCATTAAATTTTGATTAACCATAGCTATATTTTAATTAACGACTTTTGTAATAATTACTTTTCAAAATAAACATTCAGAAACAGTTTTTGTTTCTACATATATTTTTAGTAGACGTATTGTTTGCTCTGTGCCATATGCCCCTTTTGCTTTGCAAAATGAAGAATAAATATTAAATTACATTCTAAATGTTTTTTTACTAAATTAAATTTAGATACAGAAATTGGTTTATATAATTAATGAACATTGAAAATTTGTTGATTTCATGTATTTTTAGAAACAGCATCAGTGGATCAGCAGTCTGTGCTTTTCGATTAGAAGACATCTTGAAAACATTCGACGGTGCTTTTAAAGGTCACGAAGATGTCAATTTCAACTGGCTTCCCGTTCAAAATTCGAAGGTCCCTGAACCGAGACCTGGACAGGTGAGGATGTATTCTGCTTTATTCTCGCACATGTGTGGGGTTGTGACACTTTCTTCCGTAATTCTGTGTGATTTTTTTTAATTCGTTTTCAATTTTTCTTATTCTTTTCTCCTTTAGTGTGTAAACGATTCGCGGACATTGCCAGAGCAAACAGTCAATTTCATCAAGAATCATAACTTGATGGATCAGTCTGTTCCTGCTTTCTGGGGAAAGCCGATCGTCATCTACACTGGATTCAAGTAAGAATGCTACTGATCAAACTTTAATTAAAGATGAGAAGCTTCTATATATTAAAAAGCCGCATTGAATTAGTCCTAATGTTTAGAAAGTATGTTTCAGATAGAGGTGATTGTAAAACATTAATATTGATTAGTAAAAACTATCGGTAGTCTGCACAAAAAGAATGGTAATTTTTCCAGTCAGTCTGATTTGGCATTCTAAAATACATATGCAATAACTTATTGTTTACTTAAAATTCTAGCATCTAATTTTTGCTCTTAATTCATAATTCCGAAACGCTTTTCATTTCATCCAGCATTAAAATTTATATTCCAGTAAATCTATTAGTGATTTCTCATTAAAAGGATTATACCTTGAATTTTTGACAGATGTATTAGCGATTCCTTGTAAAAAAAATTTATGGATTACATGGCCCATACTGAGCGATTGAAAGGTTCCCTAAAACACTTACACAGTTTCTAAAAATAACTAATTGAGCATATTGATTACGTTTTTCCCCATTTAAATGCAGAAAAAAGGATACATTTTTCTTAATTGTTTGACGTTTAAGCTCAGAGAATGCTGAACTATTTGTTCTGATCTTAAAATTACCTAAATAAACGATGATTTGATTATTTTCCATAATTTTGATTATTTTCCATAATATTCAATTCAAATATTAGTCGATAAGATGAATTCAAGTTATTTTGGTTTGAATAAATATATTACTTCAACTTATATAGCAGTAAATAAATTAAAAAGAAGATTAATAAATCCTAAAACATCTTAAAAACAAACCGAAAGAACGATGTACATGGAACCATGACAAACCAAAAAAAGAGAAATTTAGTTAGAGTGGGAAAAACTGTTATGATTTCCCGAATTGTGACTAGTTTAGGACAGTGAAATAGGGTTAAACAGTGTTTTGTGAGATCTCAACCTTCCCCTATAGCAGAAATGTTGGACATAATAGCACATGAGATAAAGTAAGGCAAAAGCCCAAAACCCACGTGGTTGAATATAACAGTAATAAAATGGAATTGGAATATTACATTACTATATAGGAATCCGGGAGAAATAGACAAATATAAATATGCATAAACTAAAAATATTTGATAAACTAAAAATATTTGCACAAGGAGTTAAAAATGATTATGACCATAATTAATAATAATAAAGAAAATTAGCGAAGAAACTAGAATCTTACCTGATGTAGACAGATTCCATGAGTGTACTGTCTCAATGCACAAAAAACAGCAAAACTAAGAATAATGGCGCCATTTATATATATATATATATATATAGACTAATAAATATCCTAAAACATCTTAAGAAAAAAGTGAATATATATATATATATATATATATATATATATATATATATATATATATATATATATATATATAAGTGGACGTAATATATTTATACAAACCAAAATAATTTGAATTTCATGTCAAGAAATTAATTTTCTATGTAAGCAATTGCAATAATTATTATTTTATCAAATTAATAAAATTAAAATATTATTTTCAGGTACCGTTATACTCACATCGCTGTCGATCCTCAGATTGAAACTGCAAATGGAGAAAAATTTGATGTATTGTTCATTGGAACAGGTAAATAATTTCGAAATCTACACGCAGTGCTTAAATATAATGAATACTACTTCGTATGATACTTTCAATTTATCTGTCATAACAATTCAATTCAATTAAAATATGTTGTTAAGGATTGCACATTATTCTTTCTTTTAAGTACTATACATATTAAATAAATGGAAGGTATTTATCAAATCACATGTAGAATTAAAACATGGTATACTGCATGCGTGTTGAATTAAAATATTTGATTAATATATTATAGACACGTTCATTCAATTTGCTCAGTAAGTTTAATTAAACTATATATTTTATATCCTGTCACTGTAACAAAAACAAACCTGTAAACAAAAATATTCTTATCACATTTTTTAAGTGTTACAATCCTATTATTTTTACTCCTGATGCATTTGTAATTAAAGAGCATCTTTCTATGTTTTAGACAATGGTAAGGTGATCAAAGCCCTGAACGGAGGCAGTGACGGAAGTGCTCACCGAGTGATTCCTATCATAGTAGAGGAAATGCTTGTATTTCCTCAGAGGGTTCCCATATCCAACCTTCTGGTTTACCACACCATGAACGAGGCGAAATTAGTGGTCGTTTCGCAGGATGAGATACTCACCATCCCCCTTCACAGTTGTGGAAAACTAGCACGCACTTGCAGGTAGGTTGAAATCAAGAAGACGAACCTGCTTTGGTTTGCATTATTAGTAAGATCGTTTTGTTTTTCAATGACTTCCTTACAAATTCTTTCTTTTTTTTCTCCTCTCTCCCGAAATACGGTTTTGCAGATTTACAGTGTATAAAGGGGAGGGGGGTAGAACCTATCTTTAATCAATTTTTCGAAATTGCACATTATGTTAAAGCGTAAACATGTATTCAATTTTAATAAATATATCCGAAAAAATTCAAGGGCTATGGGGTGTACCCGCTCCCCCCTCCTTGTGTGCACCAATGAACTCATAAAGTTTAGAGGTTCTGCCCATTACTGTTACAGCGTATTGCATTATCTGAGTTATGAGCAAGGAAAACTAATTTACATTATCTTAAGGTGCCAATTATAAAAAGAAAATACAACATGTAGAAATGTTTTATGTGTGGAGTAACATTAAAATACAAACCTATGAAATTATAATGCATGATAAAAGAAATACCTATTCAATGTATAGCGAAAAAAATCCTGTAAATATTTCTTTAATTAAGTAAAATATTTAAATAAATAGAGAAATTATATTTAATTCAGCTATAATTATGATGTAATAAATTCGTATTTAGAGTCATTTCGTACATTGCTGTAAAATAAGAAAATATTTAGTTAATGCAAGGGTGACCAATTCTTTTGGCTTGAGGGGTACATTGCGGAAGTAGAGAATACCATTAGGCAACACCTTTTTAAACTGATTACATTTATTAGTTAGTTTTAAAATCTCTAAAAAGGTGTTTAAATTCTACCACAAAAATTAATAAATATACCAAAAAATTTGCTATTTATTTGTTTAAAAAATTGCCATCCATTATAGTGATAACTTGAGCGCAATTGTATTTTCCCTTTTTGCTTCGAAATAGTTCTGTATTTGGAATTCAATGTTTACAATGTTTTAAATTTTCATTGGTATATATTTTTGAAAGAAATTCACTTCTTGGAAACTGAATGTCTTGCGTTTTGTGTGAATATCGTGAAGAATACATCTAAAATATTTTGGAATATTGTTATCAGTAAATACTAGTTGTTGTCGTGGGTTCTTTATATTGGGATACAAGTGGTAGGACAGAAGCATACAATACAAATAGAAGAGAATATAGACATTTATTACAAATGATGATCCCTGCATATAACAGAAGGGATGCACTGCTTTCCTTTCGAGACGGGAATCCATTACGGGTGAAAGTCCGACTTCTTTCCCGAACAAAAATACAGCCATACCTTACGCGAGATTCGAACCCGAACCCACTCGGTTACAAGCCGAGGATTATATCCACCATATTGGCTGGGCGGCGGTAAATGCTAGTAATATTAAACTTAGAATAAGGCTTATAAATTGTAAATGTTTGTAGATGTAGAAGTATGTTAATATTTCCCGTTTCCTTGTGATAATTAGGAAAGTAATTGACAAGTATTTAATTGTAAATTTTTGTTTAAAGTATGCTTAAGTATTTACTTTAAAATAGCATCACATACATTTAAAAACACTTTTTGTATTTTTTTTATAGATTTAAGATACATAAAATTGTTTCGAATGTCTTAAAAAAATCTTTCATTTTTGCAAATGACGTATCGTATGCATACTTCTTTCACTATGCATCTATTAAAGTCAGGAATTAAAACTTTGATTTCTGTCATTTTACGAAAATTCCCCATTCCTTATTTTATTTAGAATCTTCAGAATTCTCCGTCATTTCCTTTCCTTAATTTGAACAACAACTCGACCAAATAAAAGGCACCTGCAGTCGACTAGAAAAGTCATCGAAATCGATCGTTCTCGATTTCCTAAACAAATTAAAAGTCAAATTCCGAACACCCCTGTTCCCTATCCCTCCTCCTAAGAATCAAAGCACCACCAATACAACAACAGCTTTCACGACACTGGGAACAGAAAAGCGATTGTTCAGAATCGGCTCCGACGTTCATGGAATCGATTAATGACCCGATTAATCGATGGGACATCCTGCCGAAAAGAGAATTCGAAGGGAATTTCCAGTTTTCCCCAAAGGGGAATCGAACACAGAAGTTTCCCTTGGAAGCAAAGGGAGGGAATTTAGTTTGCCGAGAGGGAAATTTTCCGATAACTCTTTGGTTTTCGCCGATGATTAATTGCGATAAATCTACGCGATCGTTACGCTATCGATTATCGTACCGAATGTATAATGTGATCGAGTGGATTTGATGTAATTCCAGAATCTTGTGATCAAGAGGTATAGTTTCTCTCTGTGACATTTCTGGCGCTTTTAAATGCTTTTAACGTCTGGAATGGGACATTTCAATTTTATATTCAAGAATTTGAAGCTGATGATTAATAAACATAACATTTTCAATATATAATTAAGAATTAAATATAGAATGCACTTTTCTAATTTATTTGAATTATATTTGAAATATATAAGATAAACATTGGAAAAGTCATTCTATGTTTCCATCTAAAGCTTTATATATACTTGTAAAAAAACATCACATGTGCAATCGAATAAATTTTTTGCATCTAACTAACATCATAAAAGCTTTAATTTGTAACTAAAATGATTTTGAACTATCTATTGAGTAATATGCAGTATTTCCTACGATTGCCCCCATTCTAAAATATATGCAATTTTAATGAATTCTTAGTTGACATATATTTTCAGTAATTGCGAATTGATAATGTAGTCTGAAATTAGAATTCATCTTAACTAGGTATGCTTTTTTATCTAAAAAAATCAAATTCAAGCTCTGGAATCTGGTTTAAAAAGTCTTTTATATTTCTGAATTTTTCAAATAAAATTAAAACCTTTTTAGATTGTTTGTGTATGTTTCGTAATTATATGAAATGCAATAGAATTCAGCCTTCAGATCTTGAGGCAATTAGTTCTTGGAAGAGTTAATCGAAAGAGGCAATAAGAAATCTAACTTTAAGAAATGACTATTTAGAATATAAGAATGTTTTTCTTTCCTCATTCTTTAAACTGTGACAAAATATGAAGCAAGTTGTTTATTAATATACTTATTGTAATAAATGTTTTTCAATGTTTTAGTTAAATTTCCTTTTAAATTTTTGAAAGATCATATAACCCTTTAAGTATTATTTAATAAATTATTCTGAAAAAACTTGAAACATAGAAAGGTGATATTTTTATTGCTAAATGGAAAGTACTGGTGTTCCTTTTCAAAAGTAATCTTAATTCTATAAAAGCAATTTTAAATTTAGGAAAAGTGCAATATACTTAAAATCAATTTTAGAATATGGAGAGCGTATTGTCTAGAATTTCTTCAATAATAAGAAATTTCATTTGCTTGAGGTTTTAATAGCCGGGTACTAGGAAAAAAAGGTAATTCCTTATTTCCTATTTCCTTATATAATATAAAATAAATTATAATTTAGATAAAATATTTTCAGAGCGTACCACCAATGGAACGTTTTATTCTGTTATCAAGGCAAATTCAGTTTCTTTTTGCTTAAAAAAAATCTTTTTAAAGTATTTGACACAATTTAAGGCTTATCTTAAAAAATGTAAGTGTGACTTGAACTCCATTAAATATCTTTAAATGAACCCAATTACTCAAATTCCATCAATTAGTCAAAATCAAGAATGTTTATAATCTCGTAAAAAATTTAACTCGATTTTTTTCTGAACTACACGAGTTTTACTTTTTCCAACATTTGGGGTCATTTTTTTACTTGTTTCAAACGATCATTATTTTGTTTTAATTACCATTCTAGAGAAATCGCATTAAAAAGTCTCTAATTACTTTTGATGTCCACAAAGTTTTTGCTAATTACCCAGAAAAAAGTTTAAATGTAACGAAATTCCTAGATTTCGCTGGGGGAAAAAATTGCATTTGAACAGCAAATAACAATCATTAGTCTTCAAAAAAAAATTCCGTGAATCCTTTCACAATTTTACTTTTAAGATTTCGAGATCGCTAAAACTCAGAACGGATTTCGAATTGGAAGAGTTAGTAGTTCGAAAGGTTTTTTAGAAACGAATGTCTTACTAATAATGTGCCTTAATAAGTGTTGTTATTTTGTATTTGAGTGACTAGTAGAATTTCACCTAAATATTAAATTTATCCTATTCTTAGTGGAATAAGAATGTCAAGTAACAACATTTTTTAAAGTTATAAAATAGACATGTATTAAAAAACTGAAATTTGTTAATATTTTATTTAAATATAAACGAAAGCAGATTTTAAAAGCAGTTATGAAAGAAATAGCGTTGTTACTGAAAATCAGAGTTATACATATTTATGCATAAATAATGCTAGAAATTAAAAATTGTAAATACAAGTTTCATTAAATACCATATTTTGTAATGCCTCCATGTTCAAAAGTTTATGTATTTTACTTAACTATTACAATTGAGTTTTTATAAAGTTATGAATGGCCGCGAAAGCCTATTGACTATGGTCCCGAGCTCATGACTGGTATGAGTTCCAACCCTAATACTACAAAAGACATGCTGTGTCGAGAGGCTGATGCGTGATAAATCTATCGTGATTCAAAGTCCTCTCAGAGTGGTGTGGTAGTTTCGATAGGAGGGGTGCCATCTCACATGTCTTCATCGATACTTGACCGTGGCTCAAAATTAGGAGGTCCTTCGCCAAAGTCCTCGTGTTACTTTATAAAGAGATGTTAATAAATACTCCTTCATAACATTATGATTATTTTTAATGCTTAATAATTAGATGTATTCAGGTAAATTACATATGTATAGTTATAGAGTTCGCTCATTTTTTTTGTTTTTTTTTGCAGATGTATATCACAAAAAGCACTTTAATTGTGTTAAGGTATCATACTACGTTCGGAACCATGATTTTGCAAAAGCGTATAAATGGATAATATTTATGATATTTAGTGTCACTTAGATTAGAATATGTATATAAAATTGTTTTAAGAATGTTATTAAAATAAAAAAATTATTTAAGTACAATATTTTGCCAAAAAATGAACTTTGAGTGACCCATTTTTAAAATATTCTCTTTTTGTGAAAAATGCTTCTATTATAATATTTCGCCTGTATATAGCTCAGACCTAAGTACAAAGGCTCAACTAGAATTTTTAAAATGTATAACTTAAAAGTGGGTTTATCCATATTTTACGACAGCAGAGGGGAGAAATTTTAAGAAAAAAACGCCGATAATTATTTCAATGGGTTGTAACTCTGAAAATTATGTGAATTTTTCAAAAATCATAGTGGAGCCTCTGTACAGAGGTCTGAACTATATGCAAGCAAAATATTATTATAATAGAAGCATTTTTCACAAAAGGAGAACATTTTGAAAAAAGGCTCTTTTATGTTAATTTTTTGCTAAAAAATTGTATTGAAATAATGTTTTTTGTCAAAATGTCCTTAAAACAATTTTATGCATGTATTCTAATCTAAGTGACATTAAATGGCATGAAAATTATCCATTTATGCGCTTTTTTAAAATCACGGTTTCGAACGTAGTCGGATACCTTAAGTAGAATGCCCAATTTATATAATTCATGAATTTAAATGTTATAAATTCATTTATAGTAGTTATTATTCACTTATTATATAGTTATATGTTCCTTTTTATTTGCATCGTTTTTGTTCTTAATACGTTTTGAGCTCTATTGCTGTTGCATATATACAGTCGAACATCCACATTACGAATCTGTATATTGCGAATTTTCCTATATAGCGAACTTTTTCCTGGAACCATGAACATTTCACGATTTTCCTTGTAAAACAGCCTCCTAATAACGAAGTGCATTTTCTATAAGACGAACTTTTTCTCTTGTGATTCATTTTTTCCCTCCCTATTTTTAAAGTATTTCTGTACACATTTTTTAAGTTATTCCCTCTTTTAACACATTTTATGGTAGTCATAAATATTGAACTGGTTTTATGGCACCTAACTCGCCGGAAGCCATAGAATTCCGGGCATTTCATCCAAGAAGTGCAACCTTTAACCTCCATTATCCAGTTTACTGGAAACATCTTTGTTATCTCCTTTTACTCTTAGTGGAGTCTCGTATCCTTGAACTAGTCTCCGTTCATTTGCAATGTTGATTGTACTGTACTGTTTCTTGTAACTCAAAAATGTCAAAACGTAAGTGCTTAAGCATCAAAGAAAAAATTTAATTCTTCAGGAAGTGGATAAAGGCGTCAAGAAAATTTTCTTGCAGTTTTTCGTTCTTTCTTTTTTTGTCCCTTCTTTTTTGATAAGTAATATATATATAATAAATATATATTAATTTACAAAATGATGTGAATAATTACTTTATTTAAATACATAGAGTTTATAAATTTAAAATTTGTTTTATGTCTTTTCTAAAGGAAATTGAAAGATGGACCTCTATATAACAAACTTTTTTTCTGGATTTAGGGACTTCGTTATACAGAGGTCTGACTATATATATATGAAAGTGTCTTTTAAGTTCTTCAATTCAAATATAAATGGCCCATGTCTGTTATTTTATTTAATTTTTCAACAGTTAGCTGCATTAAAGGCAAAATAAAATCCTATTTCAAATACTACCATAGCAATGAAAATTTGAATTCTACAAATTGTTCCAAATAAATTATTTATTAATTGATTTTTAAAATGTTTAATAAGTATAATATCCCTTACATTCTACCGATACATTCCCGTTGTGAATATAATGAAACTTTAAGGAAATAACCTGAAGAGAACTCTTTCTAGACATATTTTTGGACATACACCATTCTCCCTCGTGTTTATGGCCGTTTGGAGCGAGCTATAATTATCTTCCAGATCAAGTTGAGCCGCTCCGACATTCGCTATCTGTTACAATTCTGGGACATTTATTACTATGCGGGCGAGAAATCGCTCTGATCTTCATTAAGAACTTCTCTTATCCCAATGTATTAACCCAATTACCATAATTACCGGGCAGGGAAAATCAAATTTGAATAGTAAAAGTATATCGCCATTCTTCCCCCGTGCGTCCGCCTCACTGCTCAGTTGTTATAAGGGTATAGATTGCCATCTCTCTCATGGTATTACTAATTTTCGACGAATGAGTGAAGTCATTGTTGTTCTGACTCGGTGTATTGTGATGATTGGCGAATGTTTAGAGGATTTTGTTCCGTTAATATTATGTTTATTGACTGTAGGAACAGTATCAATTCGACAAAATGTGAAGTTTTATGCTTCAGTAGGGAACAGAAAATGAAAATGTTCTTAAATATGTTCCATGATGTCTGTTACTTTCAATTAAAGATGGATTGTTAATGTATACTTTGGGTAGTATTTAAAGGAATATCCTTGAAAATAATTTGTGAATTTCCTTTCTTTTTTATTATTATAAATTATTGATATAAACTTTTTCAAAAAATCGTATATCATATCTGTAACCTACTTATCGAATAATGAATAATATAAAACGAAAATAATTTCACTGTTTGATAAAATATCCATTTAGAAAAGTATTCTTTTAGAGCAGAAAATATTTTAATTGTTTATAGAGAATTGTTCAGAAAATGTTTGATATTTTACTAATTTTTATTGAACATATATTCTACTCAAGACTTTTGATTTCAGTAATTTTTAAAAATATCGCGATGCTTGTATAAAATTTGTTTGTAGAATTTATGAGTAACTTAATGACTCTCGTACGTTATTGTGCGTAGTATTTTATCAAAATGATGAAATACTACAAAGAGGTTCAAAAAATATTTATCACATAATCAAACTAGTGAAGGAATGTTTGTATGCAAAGTACATTAAATTATTCTCTGTAGAATTCTTTAACATTTCTGTTAAGTTCCTCCTATTTTTCCTCTTGCCGTTAGAACTGTTTTTAAGAGTAAGATATAATTAACGTAATTGATTTTGACAGGAGATTTAAATTTGTAAAAAAGAAAAAATAAGAAACTATCTTTCACACATTTTTTTTCTTACAAAACACAATCAAATTTAGTGTAAAAGAATTAACTTTCCTATAAATCTGATGAATTACATGATTGAAAATAACGATACTTCAGTAAAATTATTGAAATTCTAAGCAATTGTATTTTTTAATAACAATGAAATATGAATTTTCCAGCACGTGTGTGGCATTGCGAGATCCTTACTGTGCTTGGGATATGAATCAAAGAGTCTGTACAAGCTCAAAGCAAAGGTAAGTTAAAGAAAATAATTCTCTCGATTTGTTTCATTTTTTAATCAATATTGCAATTTATAATAAAATGACTAGGTATGCAGATCTAGGTCTAGGTACTAGGACCTGTAATTACACTTATAATGACACAAATCTGATTATAATTTTTAATATGCAAGAATTATTAGTAGCATATCGTTTGTCAATGAAAAACACCGTTAAAAATTTTTAATTAGGAATTTGTAAAAGATTTAGAATAGTTAGAAACTCTAATATAAACAAGTTTATAAAATTATTTCGAAAACTTAATATCTTATAAACTGTGTATGAAAGTTTGAAAATAAAGATTTTAAATGTTTGGCAGTTAATACAGTCTACATAAATGTTAAAGGAATAAATTAAATCGTATCCAAGAATTATGAGTAGTAAATTTGATTTGTGAAATCGTAGTTAATTGGTTTTTACATATACTTTTAAATGTTTTGATTCTTTGCATAAATTTAAACTCCGTTGATAAAAGGATGACTATTTCAAAACCATACAGAAATAGTTTTCGTAAAAAAAACCTCACGGAAATAAATGGAATTTAATGGAATTATTTAAATGATAATAATATGTTTCTCAGTTTCGATGCAATGATGAATTACTGATGGAATTTAGAATTTTCCAGGAATTGAATTAGAAACGTTAAATATTTTGAGATTGTAAATGGCCCTATATGAATAGTTCATGTCTCCTGTCATAATATAACTGTAATCGAAAACATGTTGTTTAATGCATTAATGATGTATTTTCAACGGTCTTCTCTAAAGTATTTTCATAATGAGTGCATCTCTTAAAGCAATTTGATTTGAATATTCTACCAAACAAGTTGAATGCGATGTGAGTTACATTCAAAACATTCTACGTTTTACAATCAATTATAGAAATGTTGGATATTTACTAAGAGAAGTATATAAAATCGATTTATTGTGAGGATGCACATGCGAGTTAAATTACTTTAAATATCTATAATAATTTCAATAATCCATTCATATTCAAATGAAGCATGAATGTTAATGTTTTGTGTGTAATATTTACTGCTATTTTATATAAGGATATAATTATAAATATGCAGTTTTTATTTCTGAATAAAATATTTTTACCTCGAGGGGAAACTATTATTTTGTAGTTGTGGAATTTTTCTTATTCATTTGTTACCGTAAAAGCTCGAAAGCCGTTAATGTTCATATTACCTAGGTAATTTACGGATTAACTTATTTGCTCCGTTAGTGTACGGAATCGAGAGTTTTCCACTTTTTAACTAGGTATTCTTTACATTAGTGGTTTCTGTATCGTTAAAATTCAAAAGTCTATTTCTCTTATTTCCTTTCTGTTACGAATATTTTGTGATTGAATATTAACTTATCCCAGAATAATTTATCTTAAACATTTCGAAACAGAATGGTGGATACAGTAAATATATTCATAATATACTCCTTGAATTAATTTGTTATAAACTTAATTACGACGACCAGTATCTTCTGGAAACAAATTAAATGTTACAAGTTTTAATATTACAAATTACAGCTGCACATACCGATGTAAAAAATCACAACCATGATAACAAATGATAAACCCTTGATATCGTTCTGGGTTTCAAAAAATATGACTGCAAATTTAAAAGCACCACAAATAGGAGTGCTTTTTGCAAAAACCGCTTAATATGAAATTCAAAGTGTGTCCAGTCTAAAGATTGTACTAAAAAGTAAGCATAATTTTATCATATGATTCGCAAATTAATTTCCTTAATTGTAATAATTTGTTAAACCATTTGATTCTTCTTTGTAGAACAATTTGAAAAATGAAACAATTCTTTCGCATTTTAACAGATCACTCTAGTTAATGTGCACGTACTTAGCTTATCTGCAGATTAAGTGATTTCTGCATTTTAGCGATAACATATACCGTAAAATTCGGCGTATAACGTGCACTTTTAACAAAAAAAATAAGATCGAAATGTATGGGCGCGCGGTATACGCCGAGTATAAAAATGATAGCTTTAAAAATAAAAAAAAAGATGGGCATAGAACAAATTTTTTCAGCATGCAACAAAGTACTATTTATTCAAAAGAAATGACATTCCTTATGAACTTAAAGGGTTGTAGTTCTAGAAGTATACTAATTTTTATAAAGCTTATAAAAATACCTCGAATAAATGACTTCAAATCATTAAAGCATTCATTGTACATTCAACGCACATAGTAGGTTTCTTCTTAAAAAAGGGATTGCGCTTAAAACGGCGAATATACCGAAAAATTAAAAAAAGGAGCGCGTTATACGGCTCTTAATACGTTGAATTTTACTGTCTATGAATAATTTATATTAGTATCTTTATCAACAAAAAAAAATCAAAACTATTTCTAAAGAATTTATAATTTTTGTATGCTGTGAACGACTAAACTTTTCTAAAAAAATTCATTAAAGGAATTATTCTAAAAAATATATATCTCGCTGTTACAGGCTATCTCAAAATTTGTAGACGTAGAGGAGCTACCATTTTAAATCGATTTCCTTTGCTGCTTCCTATCCTCGTTTTCTTCATTGTCTCCGAGCCAATTTTTCAGCCTTCGTAATCCTTTTTCCTATAGCTGCATGTATTCTCAAAAACACATAGGGACATTTAAGAAATTAGCTTAAAAAGCAGAATAAAAACATTGATTTTTGTGCCATTATCGACTTTTTCGTGAGACCACTGGAAAATTGCTCTGCGTTCTTTCAAAAGACGTTAAAGGCAAAACGTTCTTGTTCGCGGAAACGCAGTAGTTAAATAATTACATCTTATCGCGTTTCTTAAGCAAGAAACCGAAGATTATCTATCCAACACAGCCTTGCACCGGAATCGAAAACTGATATCTTGTGTCTTTTTATTCAAACAAGTGATGTTTTGAGCAGGTAGCTAATGATTTTTAGGCAGGAGAGTCGCTTAGGAAAATTATAGGTTCGGAAATCGCCTACTTAAATTTATAGCTCTCATTTTGTTACGAAAAATACTCACATAATCATTACTGTGTTTATAGAAAATAATTTATACTTTTTTAAGGCCTTATTATATAATAAGAATAGGGTCTTGCTGTATCATACTGAGAACAAAGACTTGTTAAAAATATCTATTAAAATAGTTTGATATTATTCTTATATATTAAAGTAAGTAAACAAACTATATTCAATTGTAAATGATTAAACAATTTAAAATTTTTAAACTTTGTATATATAAATTAAATAAAGTTTCTTTTATTAGATAGTGTTAGAATTATGGTTATAGAAAGAATGCATGAAGTGAACTTTTAACCCCTTATTTGTAATTTTTTCTGGAATATTTTATTATCTAAAGCTACTACGTCAAAATGAACGAAGAGTATTAAAATCTGTTTATCGTTCTGTTTTATTTAATTTATAAAGCATTGTTTTAGAAATATGTGTTAAAACTTATTCATCGAAGAAAGAGCATCCAATCTGTTAATTACTATCGCGAAAATATGCAAACAAAAAAATGTCGCCAAATGCTGTCGTTATTATTATTGTTTTCGAATATGTGTGGGAAAGGTATTTCCTATTGGCTGCATATCGTAGCATTTGGCGACATCTTTTGATGTGAGGAAATTGGTCGATGGTATAATACATAAGTGCCATATATATATAATTAAGTAGAAATTTAAGTTAGAAATACTTCATTTGTTAATTTTTTTCTTTTCTTTCTCTTTCAAATATGTTTTGCTTATAACATTTATTATTTCGTTATAAAAGTTAATATATGGTAACTTTTCAATTACGTTAATAACAACTTCTACGTAAGTTTTGAATTTAAAATTTTGTTATGTATATTTTATACGTTGCCTGTTGTACCTGACATTTCCAGATGAACTCAATTTAGCTATAAAAACATTTTAGCATTGTATTAAATTATTTTCCCTGACAAGGGTTTTGTTACAAATAAATGTCAATATTTTTCTAAATGTTTCATTGTCAATTTAATTATTAAGTTGTTTTTCTTTTGCATTGAATTGATAAATTTGCATAAGCGAAATGATTTCTCCGAAACTTTTGTTTTTATTGGTAACATCTAAAATGTTTCATGTCCATAAAAACATTTCTCTCGTAACATTTTTATACTTTATATTCTAGGATTTTGAAGAGTGATAAATTTGTGCAAAATGTTGTTGATGGATGGGATGCCCGATGCCCCGAAGGTTAGTGTTTTGTTTCCATGACAACTGTTGCTTTTTTCTTTTTCTTGCTTTTGGTAGGAAAAATCATAAAATATCGCTGATAGTGTTTTGACTCGTGAGATACATCACGTTTATAAATTAGTTTTATACTGTTTCTGAAAACATTTTGAATAACAATTAGCATAAAAATATCTACCATTGCTTAGAAGTAATTTATTTAAGTTACCACATTTTACGAGGCTGGATAGGGAAATAAATGTATAACAAACATTTTAACTAGAATGCCATTTTAAACTTCCCCAGTCGATGTAATTTATTTCTTCTAGCTTTTAGTGAAGTGTGTTGCACACTGATTTAATTATTGCTTATTGTCTAACTCAGGGTAAAAATACTTGATTGATCTTCATCAAAATTCATTCCAAGCACATTTTAAAGCTTTGTATTTCTACAAGCAGAATTTATGCGTACTTAGTAAATGTATAAACATGTATAATGTAGAGTTGTGTCACAGTTTTAAAATATCTGGTATTTAATTATATAGGTGGAATATTAAAGATTGAACTGTCATATACCTACTAAAAATCATTAATTTACCATAACTTTGATCTAAATCCCCGGTATAAAATAACTGTTTTCTATACAGTAAACTATTAATTATTTTTGTAGAAAATATGTATTAAAGTTTTTTAGTGATATATGTGCTTTTTTTCTTTTGTATACATTACTTTTTAAATTTTACATCGTTGTTAAATTGCTTTTTAAAATTAGCGGGTTTTTTTTTTAAAAAAGCCTTTTTTTAAAAAATTATGAGAGTTTTTCGTATATACATATTTTTAAAGTTCATCATCTACATATTGCATGAGAATAACACTGCTCGAACATGATGCTGTCAAAAACACGCACATTTTAGTAAAAAGTGTAATTAGTTTCACAAGTTAAAAAAAT
This sequence comes from Trichonephila clavipes, assembly GCA_019973935.1. Classification (NCBI taxonomy): domain Eukaryota; kingdom Metazoa; phylum Arthropoda; class Arachnida; order Araneae; family Nephilidae; genus Trichonephila; species Trichonephila clavipes. The sequence continues at coordinate 167,145 of BMAU01020258.1, read as the reverse complement.
AATTTTTTTTACTAAATTTAATTACTTTGTGAAAACACAATTTACGAGATTTTATGTTGAACTTATTGATTAATGCTTTTTATTTATATTATTCTTCTCTTTCAATCTTCTATGAAAATAAATATCTCACTTATTCTACTATGCTTATAATTTTAAAAAAAATTTTATTACACATCTTAAGATAAAATTGTTTTCTTTTTCGACTAAAACATAAAACACAAAATGCACTTTTTAAGAGATGTAAAAATCTCTAGAAACGCTTTTAGAAACTTTTTATTCTCAATATTTTGGTCCGCTCACATAGTGTCAGTGGCCAGAAGGTCTTTTTTATCGACTTCGCTGTGCATTCTGCGATAAAAAAAATCGCTGTGCATTCTAGGTGGAAGTAATATTATAAGAGCCAAACTTTTACTTAAGACATATGTTAAGTTGCTCCAGGGCATCGCCAGAGCGTTGTCTGAGATAGAAGATGGATATTTTATGTGATATGTACCGTGGAGACCATTACTTACGTACTTATTTCGCAGTAGGCTGAGTAAAATAGAGGAAAATTTCTTTCCCTAGTAAAAAAAGATGAATACATTTTTTATATATGCGTCATGTGATAAAAAAAAAAGTAAAAATTTTTCATTGTGCTTCTCATCTTCTAGTCGTGCCTATGCTTTAACATTATTCTTAGTCTTAGGTACGTTTTTAAAAAGTGCATCTCTAAAGAATAAAGATTTTTTTTTCTGTCTTAACGAAAGGTTTCGTAATGAGTATGTGTCAAAGGTTCGTTTTATAATAATATATTAATATATTTGATAACTTTTGGTGTCTTAAGTATAATTTACATAAAAAATTGATAAATAAATGGTTTATAAACACCCCAACATTGAGTCTCCTGATCGATTTTATTTGATCTCTTGAACGGTTTTAAGCAAAATTATTTCAATTTGCAAGCAAAAATATTTCAAATTATTCAATTTTCAATTGTAATTCAAGCATATCATAATGAGGTTTGAGTACCAAAAAACATATGTCACATCCTCATTATATTTCTCCTTAAAATTAAAACAATAATTTTAATTGCAAAGTTAGTATATACTAAAAAGACTTTTTTATATGATGCTTCTTGTACAAGTGTGTTGTTAAACTTTTTTTCCCTTTAGTTTTTGATTAAATGATTCATTAACATTCAATGCTAATAATTTAATATTAATTGTGTGGGGATATCATGTTCCTGTTGTTTCTTAAATTATATTTTTACGATGAATTTTTTTTCTAATGATGAAACTGCTGTTAATAGCCACTACAGTAAAGATATGGTAAATATCATTATTCCAGATTAACTATTGTATATATATATATATACATATAATACATTAATAAAATAAATGATGCAAGATTAAGTGGATAATAGAATTTACAAGAATATGAGGAATTGAGCTATAAAAATTGTAAAGACCGAAAGAGTCATTGGACTAAAATAGAGAACTGTAAAATAGAGTTCTGTAGCTGTCACTGAATGAGGACAGTGAAATAGGCTGTAAGCATTTTGTTATGGATCCAATCTTCCCCTTCCACCAAAAATCTTTTGACAAAACAGGATAACAGAAACCTAGAGAAAATTATGCCTATATCTATCTACTCGTGGGAGGAACACAAAACAGTAAAAGTAAACTGAATGTATGAATATTGAAAATAGGCTTTTCACATAGAAATGAATATTAAAAGAAAATTTTAAAAATAATTAAAAAGAAAAACAATTATGATAAAAACCTTGCATATATTTATGCTAACTAATACATTTTTTAAGATGATGTGTCCAAGTCGGAACTCGCGTGTTCAGTGTTGATGCTGAGAAACAAAAGGCAGATGGGTCATCTAGATAATTTTTTGTAATTAACTAAGCTTAAGGATCTTTATAATAAAGTCTAATATATACATGCACTTTATAGCATACTAACTCTAATCAGAAGTTATCCATCTGGGACGAAATCATGTAGACAAATTTGCGAAAGGCCTAAGGCGGGTGTCACCTTTTGAAAGAGGATGTGCTATTAAACTAAAGGAACCTGGATCACTTTTATTTGAGTTCTAACGATATTACCATTCAAAGTTCTTGGCAGAATCATGGTCATGTTCAGCGAAGAAGGTAGAAGTAGACCGACAAAGTTAATGGATCGGCGTTGGTGCATCTTTACTAAAGATCCAACACACACTAGTGACTGCAATGGCAATCAGTAACTGATTCACTAAATGGGGAGTGAGGTTACGGAGGCAATTGCAGTGCTGGACCCTGAATTTAGCTCAGCGCCAGGAGAGTTTAATATGGTGCTGGGTGCATTCTACTTGGAATTTCATGGACTGGAATAGAATTATTTTCAGAGACTAATTCCGCATTGAACTGAGTCTCTAAGACCAATAAAGACCCCTTTGAAGGGTTCCGGCAACCAAGACGTGGCGAAAGGGGTCATTTCTTTCGATTCCTCTGGTAATCATTCGTGGTACTCTTCTAACATGACGGTATGCCGACGAGATTCTTCGCCCCATAGTGCTATACCTCCTTTCATCTACCTTTATGCTTACATTTCAATATTTTAATAATGCCCGGCTGCAGATGGTGTGCATTTTTTATTGTTTGTATCTATGCTTTTCTAATACTTTTGCCTTGCGCGATCACCAGATCTCTCCGTAGTGGCTCTATATAGAAGGTGTATCCCATTCTTCCTTGGATTATGGTGATCCAATTAGCCAGTTGTAACATGAGTGGCAAACAGTCCCTTAAGAGGACATTCGCTATCTGTAAGAATCAATGCCCAATTGAATAATAGCTTGCATCAGGGCCAGAAGTGGGTCAAGGAATTATTAATCCCCCTTCTTATAGTTGTATCCGTATTTCGTGAATAAAACGTTCAATTCTTGTGATATTGTTACACTTTTTGTCTTATTTGGATAAATCCTTTTTTTGTGCAGCTTTTTATGTTATACTTAAATAAATATATATATATATATATATATATATATATATATATATATATATATATATATATATATATATATATATATATATATATATATATATATATATATATATATATATATATATATATATATAATTATTATTAGGAAGATACTTTTAACGAAAAAATACATCGAACTTATATTTTTCAACACATAATAAATATATTGAACTCATCCAACAAGAGCTGGAAATAATAAAAAAATGACGAACTTACAGAAGTTAAAACTGTTTACTTGTTATATTTTGAAATATGTTACGTATTCACAGATACAAACGCTGATAATCAGTTAATAACGTTTAATGAAATACCCCGTTAATTAAGTTACTTTTTCATCAAACTACTCTTTCCTCTAATGGCACTTAAGGAAATTCGGTTCATAATTCAACTAGCTCTAAAAGCTAAATGGATAAAAGAAAGGAAAAAGGCTTCATTACACGAATTAGCTATGCATATGGAAGTTCTGGTTTAGCCAGGGAATGCAATAGTCTGTTTCACCAAATTATTTCAGCTTTTTATTTAAAAAAATTACTTAGACTCCTTTTCCTTCAAGTACAAAAATTACACATATAGGAAACGAAAAAATAAGAATGTATACATGTAAACATATAAATTTATTCTCTCATTGTTTAAAGTGTTAGCTATTACGCTGTTTGTTATCAATATTTATAAATGAAATTAGCAGTATGATCATTTTGTGCATTATTAATTATGTAGCGTATTGTAAGTTCACTAAAATAAGCGGGATAAAGTTTGAAAGGGAAAAAAGCTTAAACTAAATTGTATAATTGAATTTATGTAACTCTGGATGAGTTTATATCTGCGTACCTTTTAAGGGTACTTTCCAATAATTAGTTGTACTATTCAGTTTTAATTAGTTGATAGATACGAGTGTGCGTTTACGTAAATATATTTGAAGAAAATACTAAACAATGATTTGAATCAATGTAAAAATAATGCGCGAATTTTCCTGTTAAAAAATTTTACGCACTTAGAGGGATTTGAATATCGATTGTTATAAACCAAAGAAGAATCACCATTTATTCCAAATACATTAGAAAACGCTTCGTAGTTAATACATTCTGAGTGTGTGTCTTAAAAAAAACTATATTATTTTAGAATAATAAAGTAAAATAGTCATATGAAGGAATAACTTTCATTAAATATATTAATATATTAATTCCTTTAAGATAAAATAAATGCAATATACATGTGTGAACATTTACTTTTCTTTTCTTTTTTATTCTTGTTCTACAAATGTATATCATATCCCTCGGAGACGTCCTCAAAACTACCTTTAATAAAAGTGTTGTGATTTCTTTAATTACCCATAACTTATTTTATGACTCACTGTTTTGAAATATTTAATTAAAATTAAGTTGACACAATTTGGCTACGTGAAATGCATTTTTTAAAAATATTAAGATGAAAGTTTTTCAGAAGAAATTAAAACCCCATTGTTTAAATACTTTTTTTATCATTATTACATCCCATTCATTTTTTTCCTTAAAAATCTGCACTTTATTAAAGTTTAAAATAAATATTATCTTAATTGAGTAAATCAATAAAAATTTTTATACCCATAACGTGTGTACTATTGAAGAAAACCCAAAAGAACAACATAACAATGGTTTCCTTTCATATTCTTACGAGAAAAACCATTCGATGAAAAGAAGCACTGAACTATCTGTATGTTAAATATGGTTACGCAGTCAAATAAAATTCATGTTTCCTGTTTTTGCACACAGCATTGCGACGACAATCTCTAGGGAAAGCCATTCTAAGATTTAAGATTGATATGAAAAACTCTAAAATACGTCGGGTTTCTAAAATTTCAGCCACCGATAGAAATTGGAAAAGATGATAGAAGGAGGACAAAAAAAAGAAGGAACGCTAGCTCGACTGAAGAGAGAACCCACCCTTTCCCTCCAGAAAAAAAATAAATATCTGAACGATATTTTAAAAGTGCAAAAGAACCAACAGGTTGAAAAATTCTCCTTTTTTCCAGAAGTCGTTGATATGCAGCAAGAGGCACTAAGGAGCCGTAGATGGAAGAGAACTCTGTACTCGTAAACTCCAGCTTCCTAGCAGATTCCGGGTTTCTTTATTGTGTACCATCTTTTCAGGATTCTTATCCATTTTTCTCTACCCCCCATACCTCTCCCGTTTTTTACTTATTCCGGCAACGGTAACTCCGAAGCCGTAGATGGGAAAATGAGATTTTTCCGGCATGTTTATGCCGCCAGTTTAGAGAAGTTCTGCCGTAGAAAGAAGGGATATATGCCCCGAAAATAGATATATATATATACAACTGAATAGCAATGAAGCTATATAAATTTATTTTTTTATCTACCGGAATTTCAGATAGGGATATAGATTTCGTAATGTCTTCCAAACGGCAGGATAGGCGCAAGGAAGGGAATGATGCCCCTTGATAGGTTTTCGTTAAGCGTGAAGTCTGGTACTCGTTATTTTGGCGCTGTGGACCGGAATGGCATACTCATGAGGGAAAAAAGTTTGGTAAAAATATAATCACAAATAAAAATTGCTTGGCTTCTATCTATTTAAAAGGATCACTCGCTGGTAATAATAAGCGTATTAATTTATTGATGCATATAAAGTTCTTTTTTTTAAATCATAAATTCTAGTGATTTTGAGGGGGGGAATGAAAAAGATGATATTTATATATTAAGGCAAGGAAGGGAAGGTAATGGCTTTGAGGAAGACGTACGTAATGATTATGCGTTATATAAGAAGAATGTTTTTAAATTACGTTCCTTGTATATGGGAATATTTTACTAAGTAATACTTGGTTTGAACTCGTCATTGAAGAAAATTGTATGAATTGTGCTTGAAATTATGAATTGATAATCAAGGCTGTGCAAACTAATTTGTCAACCCCTTTACTTCGAATGGGTTGTTCCAGTCCCGGTGCCACCGAACGCTCTGCGTGTAGAGGGTTCGATGTACATCAAATCTCTTGAGGCTCAAACGTCCTGCCTTTGGTCGGGTGTGGTATTTAGGAGAAATTGGTACCACTCCAGGTGTCGTCCTCGTCACTTGGTCATGAATCAAAATGGCACGATTTATCGCCAATATATAGCCTCTTGTTGCTTTATAATGCAAGGTCTTTATAACACTTATTCAGTTCGTTATATCTGCGCATTCTATTGTTCCACTAAATTTTGACACATTTATGCAGCATTTCTTTTTTCTTGGAATTCGTACAGAATCCAGTGTTGTAAGTAAACTTTATCGGTAGCTATTTTTATGCAATAACGTTTTACATAACAAAGATATAAGACATTTTTGTTTCAAAAAATTTAGAAAGTCATATGTGTATACAGGCAATAACAGACAGTCATATATATATATATCAAATGAAACGTGAATTTATATTAAAACTTGTGATAATATCATCGAACAAAATTATCTTTCTCGGTATAAGTTTATTTTTTTTAAATATTTTTTCAGATATGTTAATCTTTCAGTTTATTAATATGGAATTATTTCACACGTTACTAAATAAATATATTATAAAGTTCGTTTATACGTGATATAGGAATATATTAGATAACCAATCTTTCCAATACTAATGGTTTGACTTCAATAAAATAATTGTTTTTCTAAACTCATTTTTCATTCTTAAAAATTTAATAGTATTAAAACAGTCTGCGTATTTATTTTTTTAATACTATAGTAAATTGAAATCTAAAAACCTATCTCTATATTTGTATGAAAAATAGAAGAAATATAATGTTATTCTTTTTGTTTTAATTTTTTTCTTCGTTGAAAACGGTATTCATAGGTATAACGAAGTTGTTTTTCTCCTGAAATATTAAATGTTATTGAAGAAAGCCGTTTCTTTAGCATATACCACTTGAAATATTAAAAAACATAAAACCAGCAATATAATTTCTATTAATTAGTATTAATTTCAAGTCCAATAAACTGTTTTAAACCCTTTATCTACAGACGGTACTTATAAGTACCACTCACTTTAAAATTACATAGAACAACCTTTTTTTACTAATATTCTTACGACACTTAGCAGGAATATTCTTTGAAATCTACTCTACTAAGATATATGGCAATACCGGTTCTATGATGAATATGTTAGCGGGGAAGGCGAATACCTTTATAGCAAAAATTGCGTTTTCAGCTGACAGCTTTTTCAGCGGATTGCGAAGATTATCATTTTTGTCTCGGAAAAAATAGTTGATGTCAAAATTTAAATGTCTTATTTTTTTGTATGTTAATGAAGACCTTAGAAAACGATTCGATTATATATTTTAAGTGAACAGTGTGTATAATTAATTTTACAGTTGAATATCTTTAATTACGGATTAAATTTCCCAAATTTGTGTAGTTTGCTTATGTATATCCCTTAATTTTCAATGTAGTGATCCAAAAAATAATATTGCATGAAAAAACTGCAGTAAATCATAATGTGGTAGATATAGGGTTAAATTAGTTTTAAAATTTCAGTATATTTTATGTTGTTTCAGTTTTATTGTAATTGTAAACGTCGTAAATAGTCTCTCCTCTATTTATATCTTTGTGTAGGCACATCTGTCACTAATTTTCGAAAAGAGATTTTTAGATTTTAAGAAATTAAATCTAAGAATTATTTTTCATAAAAATTATACATAATCACTTAATACAAAATAAGAGGTAACTTAATACAAGTTATTCACAAATAGCTAACTCAATTAACTTACGGAAATGAAAGTTTTTAATTAAATATTCATGAAGATTTATTAACAAAATTTAATCCGGTCCGTTAGTAATTTTCGCTATTTTTTATTTTCTTTTTGCAGATCCAAAGCCATCAACTTCTCCAATCACTGGTGAGTTCTAGAAATAAACTTGCGCCCTCTATCACATCTGAGTGTTAAATCTAACCCTTCACCTCTATAATACTCTACTAATACATTCATATATCATAACCTCTAACAGAAAATTCTCGCTGCATGATATTTAAAACTCTGCTGGTTTCCAATCTCTCCAGTTCCTTTTTAAATGTTAAAATTAGAAACGTTGGTATCATTTTTAGTAATAATTGTATGAATAAACTTTTTCATAACATATTTTGTTAAATAAAAAAGTATTTTTACCGAATTCTACAATGTAAGAGAACATTTGTTAACTTATAAACATTATTACTTTTAAAACACTTCAAAAAGCGTATGTATGTGTTTTTTTACGTGGAAAATAATTTTAAATGAATCTTATTTGATATCCTCCTTATAATTGTACAATTTTATTGGCACATAATGCTTTAAAAATATAGTATTACTCAAATAGTGGAAAGAGATTTCATTTCATTAAAAATTTATTAATTTGTATCATTTTACTTATTAAAAACATTAAATATTTCGTTCCCTGTATGAATAAGGAGACACAGTACGACTCATTTGACAAAAATCGGCCAAACAACTTAAATCAATTGACAAAAATTGGTCAAAAAACTTGAATCAATTGACAAAAATTAGTAAAAAAATCGAATTACTTCACGAAAATCGAATCAATTGACAAAAATTGGTCAAAAAATTGAACCAATTTTCAAGCCCAAACTATTTATTATATACTTTTTTACTATATAACTAAATTTCAGAATTTCAAAAAACCAACACTTATCTTCAGGGTAATTAACTTTTCTTCTATGAATTTATAATAACTTTTATTCTCATTGCTATATCAAACAAGAACTTTCAACTAATTTATCTCAAAACAAAAAAATTATTTAAAATGCTGAGGCTTTTTTCCCCTATTATGTCAAATATTTCGAATGGGCACGCGTTATTTAAAAATCAGTAATATTTTAAAAACACCATTAATTTTTAAATTTTTCAAAAAATTAAATGGATTGTCTTTTGTGTCTTTTTGGGCAAACATCTTTCACTTGTTACGTAAACATATGCTATAAGCAAAACATTCGTAAAAACCATTAAATCAAATATTTTTATTTGAAATTTACTGCGTCCCCTTTAATAAATCTTAACAGTAAAATATTTCTTTTTTTAAAAAAAAAATTATAAATTTGCAGCTTGTTAAATTTTATTTTTTTTCATTCCGAAAGTGGATAAATTCTGTCATCTATAAGCACAAATTTTTCGCCGACTGTTACAATTTATTTTTTGATTCTATTCAAGTTTGGAAAATTTTTAGAATTTAGGAGTCTTGTATTTATTAAATTTTCATTCCATTCCAAAACCTTACTTTTAGCTCTGATCTTATTCTGTAAAATCTCCGCTTTTCGATCCACACTAACATTTTCCTCATTAAGTAATTTCTATTTATATTCATTGAATAGAATTGATTAATAAATTTAAGAGGATCGCTTCTATTGTACGTTTTTATTTGCTTGACTGGTTTTAGTTTCACACTTTGATTCAAATGAAACAGCTGGCTATGATTTGTTTACCATGAGAAAACTTAAAGATATATATGAATGAATTTTCAAACCAGACGCTATTGATTCTTAAAATAGAATTATTTCACCGAGGGATTGGAATCGTTTTTACGGAGTTAATTTAGCTCAGAAAATAACTCTTTAATAATTTTTTGATAAATGTATATTGGAAAATAATGTATAACAAAAGTGTTTAAGGAAGAGAGTCTCCATAATCATATTAAAAACCATATTTGTTTCTGTTAAATTTATTGTTGGGTAAATATTCCTTATGTTAACATATCATTCAGTGAATGGCAATATAAAATATACGTGCAGGTACGACAGTGAAAATATAAATATTTTACGAAAATTAATTATTAACACACATTCAGTATCATAATCAATTTTATTTAAAAGTCATCAATTTCGTTGATCCAGTGCAATTAACTCTTATAACTAATTAATGGCATTGTGTTTAATAATATAAGACTAAGAAGAAGAATCCCGAGTTAAAATTGATTATTTCTATGTTAGTTGTAAAAATATGCTAATTCGTCTTAGATCTACATAAAATTTGGAACCATTTAAAACGCATTCTTTTTTCTTTGTTTTTTTCGTTTTAAACTATTTTGACTGAAATCCATTGAAATGTACTTTGGAAAACATATAACAAATGAAAATTAAATATGAATTTAGCAGTTTTGCATATTATAACTATTGCGTAGCGCAGCTTGGAACTAAAATTAATTACATCCAACTCGGGCAATTTATCAACAATTCATTCTCACACAATGACATACACATTTATATTAGTAAAATTTGTGAAAAATTTATTATTTTATTTTGTTCTAAATTTTCTTTCCTTTAGTTTCTTTTCTTAATGTTTTGGATATACTGTTATCTCTATTTTTCAATTCTTTTAACAAAACCATTGGAACTAACCCACTTTTTCTGGTCAGAATCCTTCCCATTATTTTTGTTTTATTATTTTAGAATTTTCTTTTATTTTTTTCTTTTATTACCGTTTATTATCTACAGTTCCTAGCACAACAGAAACATCTACTGCGCAATCTCTTACGTGTCCACCTTGTCCCATCAAGTGTGTCTGTCCCAGTGTACCAGCCTACATGGATAACGAAGTGGACCAAGCGGGTTAGTTTCATATTTTTATTTTATTTGAGGAGGAGCTGGTTAGAAGTAATAGCGATAACTAATTTTTATTGTATTATTTCAATCTTCTTTTTTCAAGAGCAGTTACAAAAAAAGTTCGATGTATAATCTCTCATATTACATAAAATAAACTGTTCACTGAATAAAAATCAATGATTTCTGTCGGGTCGGTTTATTATGAATGTCAATAGTGTTGAATTGAAATTCTCTAACACTCAGAAGCTTAGATCTCATATATTGGAAAATACATACCATAAAATAACGACAGCACTTGAGAAACGATTTGAAAAATTGTATGGATAACTACTTCAACCGTTCATGTTACTATTTCTAGTTACTTATGTAATACCAGTACTGGGTTTTGTAAATGCAATTAAAAGTTGTGAAGTTTCAATCGGTTAGTGCACTCATCTGCGGCCTTGCTGGTCAAATTTTCCTTCTGCCACCCAAATTGTATATTTCAGGGGTGACAAACCTTTATGGATTTACGTAACACTTTTTTTGTAAAAATGTTTTACTAGGATGTACCGTCAAATAATTTTGACTTGTGATTATTGGAAAAATAATATATATAACTAAATACTATCAACTCTCAAAACTCTATATTTGCTAAGTAAAAATAAATTTTGCACTGTAATGTGTGTGATGTAAATATTTTCGTTATACGAGTAATTTTAATTAAAAGAACATTATTGTGACTTCTGTTGTTGCAAATTAAGTGACAAATAATTTATGTTAGGATTGTAAGACAATAACAAACGAGTGTGCTCCCTGCCACCGCTTCTTCGTAATACTTCATTGTGAACTTTGTTATTTTGAACTAAAATGCAAACCCTTTTGATTGGTGGAAATACTGTGTCCGGTGCGATCGGTTCACCATCCTCGATATATCTGTTATGTGAAGTTCTGTAAAAGACAGAGCATAAAGAAGCTATGTTGTTTTCAATAACAAACTTCGTTCCCGGTCAAATGTTTTAATAACAATTGGAAGGATGAATGATTATGAGCAATGATGCGCCGTTATTTCCTACTTTCAGATAAAAACTGTCATAATATTTATTTATAGAGGTTTCATTTTCTCCTGTGTATGTATTTGGTGAGATCTCTACTGGAAAGCTTGTTCGGTCCGTTTTTTCTTTCAGATTCCAATAGTTTATTAAAAAGTCTTCATAAGTTTCATTTTTAGTGAAAGAAAAATCAGAAATAACCCCTGGCCGATATCTGTTGCAAAAAAAATTCTTTCGATGCACAAAATTTCGCATTCAGAAAAAGGGCAAAATAAAAATCTACGCAAAGAGGGAAAAAAAGTATCCATGCTTCAAAAAGATAGCTAAGGTTGCAGGTGCTGGGGAACGTTTTCTGACGTTCAATCGATTATTCGCTCTGCTGGAATATCGATTAATTTTTTCTCCTTCTACCCTTCAGCTCTACATCAAAAACTAATCTGCGAACATTTATCCGGAAGTATAAGCGAGAAAAATGGGTTCAAACTCAGAAATTTCGATAGACTGTTTCCATAGATCTTTCGCGATCCATTGCGCAGCAGAGAAAGAAATGTCCGGAAACCATGTCACAGAAACTATAGACAAAAAACGAATTCGATGAAGCATATTCTTAAGAAGAATATCTTTTGCGATATTCACGTTTTGAAAGTTTTTAGCTAAGGCGTTTGGCAACGTTTTATTCTGAATCAGATATATGATCTGCTTGGTGGGAAAAAAAAAGAATTGTTTTAAAATATATTCTACGTCTCACTTTAAAATTTTCGATACTTTGGGGAGGAAGCTATTTTCTTAGTTTAATATTTATACCTATGATGCTTATAGGATTAAAAAATATTGTTTTTGCACTTTCTAAAGTTAAAAGATTTGTATTTTTTTCTAAGATGTGATGGAACTACATGCTTTTTGGGGCCAATGTAAGTAAATATTAGTTGAAGTTATTTGCAATTGGAAAATAGTTCAGGTATATTGTCTTAAAGAGCAATGGAATGTTCGAAAAAATTCTGAAGAACCCGTTAGTGCCGAGAATAGCAAGTGATGAAAATAAATTTTATTTACTGAAACCTATAATACTCACGAAATTAGGACTAATTAATTATCCATTCGTTGTCATGTCTATATTATAAAGTTTCTTAACTCTAAATAAAGTACCACACGAGATTTTGTTTATTATTTAATTCCAAATTTTCACAAAATTGTGTACTTGAATCGCGCAGAATTGCACTACTACTTGCAGAATTTTTATCATGATTTATTGCTTGATATACTATATGCTCCGGCCTCTAACACGCACTTATACCTTCAAATCGCACCACTTCTTTCATGAAATGTATGCGTGCAATATCCTTATCTTTTGTGAGTGGTGTGTGAGTGGATAATATATAAAAAAAGCGTGGAGTTAAATTAAATCTCTTTTTCTCTCTATTTAAAAATATTTTTCGTAATGCTGTAATAAATTTATTACGTACTACCGCAACAATACCAATGTTCAAGATAACTCGCCAAGTTGGCAAACCCGATTTCATACATGTCGTACGCGCTGCATTGGCAACCATGCGCTTTGTTTCCAATAATTTCACCAATATGGTTGCGATAGTGCATCATTATAAACTCTATTGCAACAATTGCCTGGACTGAAATCGTTGTGTGAGAAGAAAGGCGTGAGCTCTTACGGAGACTTATTAACAATCAACTGGTCAACTTTCCAGGAAGCTTCAAGAGTTGTAGTTTTGTCAAAATCTTAGGACGATGCAGCTCCAGTGACGAATTTAACTAAAGAGGAACACCAAGATCGAATTTTGAGTAACAAAGAACAAATATGTTTAACAACATAATACATATAAAGTACAATTTAACAATTTGAGCAATGAGTATGAACAGCTGTATAATTTGTACAATGGAGGTTGGTTCACTGTTTGGTGAGAAAGGGGTACCCTCCCGCCCCTAGTATGGTACAGTGAAACTGGCGTTTATAAAGTACTGTAATATGTAACAATCAAGATGAAATGGAAGAGGATTATTTATTTATAGATCATAGCAACAGTGATGGGGAAATGAAAGATGAAACAAAATTTGTTATGGGCCTGAAGATGTAACAGAAGACGAATATGATGAAATGTTCATGTTATCCTATAATGAAAGTATAGATAACATGAATGTAGTTTATTTTAGATAAACAGTATTTAGATGCATGTAGAAGTTACTATCTTTATTACTCATCTTTTATTTATTTTTAAAGCTATCACTTTTACGCGTAGCGCATCCGAGAATTTTTATAGTATTTTTACGCCGGTACAGTATATAAACAAGTGTTTCAAAATATCTAATGTCTGTATGTGGTCTGATATTTATAAAATCACTAACATCTTATAAAATTTTTATCACTTTTAATGAACAAATTATCAATCCGAAAATAAAAATTGCTTCTTTGTATAATACATTAATTCTTTAAAAGCTAAAGAATCAGATACGAATGTAGGATATTAATGCTTTTACTGTGTATTAATAGCCTTATTAGAAAAGTAATGTACTTTTTTTGATGATTTTTCACTTTTTCAATAAATTAATCGATTTCTGTATGTATGTTTTTCTAAAAAAAATTTTTAATGGGCTGCATTTTGGCACACATGCCTTTGCGAGCATGGCAAGTCAACCAAGATTGAAAGCCATTTCAGTGGTGGTGACTCTCTCTCTCTCTCTACCCAATTTCGACGCTTTAATTAATATAATTCAAGTTCTCTTCGGATGCTAAATATTACCATCTCATTACATGTTTTGTAACTATTTTACATCCTGTGTTTAACCGAAAAGCAATATTTTTATTAACAAACATAAATTTGCAAAACTGCATTATACATTTGGGTGATCTAATAATTCGTGTGCTTTTATAGGGGCTATTTTAAAAGCCTCTGATTGAAATGGTGTTTTTAAGAAACAACGACACTTTTATATCGAATATTCCTAACACATTCATCTTGTATATGTTCTCGAGAAGAACATTTATTCTCTGAAACCCGGTGAAAAATTCTCAGTTTTCTCATCAAACCGAGAACCATCAAAAGGAGGCACCAGAAAAGGACTAAAAGAGAAAGAAAATTAATAACAGGATTTCGGAATGGTTCTACTTTTCGGAATCAATTTATTTTGCACCAACTCCCAGAGCAGCCTTTAAGCTTAAAATGTGCAGGCGCCATTAATTATCAAAAATGGATTCCCCCTCGAAAAATTATATGAAATGGGCTTTTGTAAAACGCGTTATTCGATGTGCCATAAAATTACTTTTACTAATGGCTTTAAAAGGTGATAAAGTCTTAAAATAATAATTGTGAAGGAAAAGAGGCGGCAATTATGTTTTTATGCTCCTTGAATAATTGGATGAGTCGATTTTCTCGAGTTGCTCTTTTAAAGTACAGAAAGAATAGGGATGGGGGAGAGAGGGGCTTAAGCCACAAAGTAATTTTGAAGAAGTACGTTTTATTTGTCTAACTTATTTGTGTGTGTTCATGCGGGCTTCGCTCTTGTCTGAGAGTAGAAATAGCTTCAATTTTCGAATGTATACGTTAGTAACACTTAATTAATTTACCACTTGAATGTTTTAATTATATAAGCTATAATTGAATATAAATGCTTTATATTCGCTTCAATATGTAACTATTATATGAATTTCCTAATACCTTTTTAATAACTTCAATGATTATGTAGATGCAATTAAGTAATTTTTTCGTATTTAAATACAAAATATTTTCACGTAGATTAGCTGTACTTATATACATATTAATTTAGTTAAAATTTAAAATGTGTTATAAGTTAACAATATGCTTAAACTTACGGGTTCGCGAGAATATTTTAATTTTTTGCTTGAAGAACTTTTTTTAGAGCAGAGCAATGCCGTTTATTTAATGTTGAAATATGTTCCCAAATACACCCTTCTTATTTAGTTATTAAATGACAGTAAATTTTCTTAGATTATTTGTTTTTCATCTTCTCGATTAATCTGTTTACCTTCCAACTGATCGTGAATAATAATTTCAGTGCTTCTTCGCTTCATGATCATGATCAGTGGCGCACACAAGGGGGGTCCTGGGGGTCCAGACCCCCCAAAAGCCCTTGATATTTTTTCGATTGATTATTATTCTAAGTATATAGTACGTAAAATTTAATTGAGTATTTTTTATTAATGATTAATTTTATTAATTAATGCTAATTATTTATTCAATAATTAGTTTTTTACTGTGTTGTGTTCCCGAAAATCGACAGAATCAAAAGAAGCATGATACAAAAATGGTTAACTTTTGACCCCGGACCCCCCATTGAAAAATTCCTGTCTGCGCTACTGATCATGATTATTTATTTGTATCTGATTTTTAAGAGTTAAGGAAAACCATATATTTGTTTTTTATTTTAACTTATTTATTTTTATTAATAATTATTTTCCAAACACTGATTTGTCGATCATTAATGATTCGTGTTTCACAGCACTTTAGTTTTTTTAATAAATATAGTATTTAGAAATTCAAGGATATTTTGACCTTTCACTTTTATTAAAAAGTTACAAATTATAAGCTGTGATGTGTAGAATTCTGCCTCAATCAATTACAAATAGTATAGCTTTTATTAGAGAAAATATTTTTGCGAAAAGGTTAGAGTAACAAGCGGATGATAAAAAAATGCAATTTACATTCAAAACAAATTCGTTTTAAACTCTGAAGATGTTTGTAAAGTTTTAAGATAGTAAGATTCTTATATGTAAACAATACTTTAAATGTACAATTGGTGTGTACTGTCTCGTCCTATTAATATGTGTGTGCTAAAAGTATTAAAAAAATTTCTATTAAAATTTAATATCAATGAAGATTTACAATTAGCGCAGGATTAAATGTCTTCTTTTAAATATTTTTTTGTAATCTTTTTTTTCTTAAATAAAAGTCACGAATTTTTTCGCATAAAGTATCTCTGTCTATTATTTGCTACTATATTTTTAAATTAGTATTAATGCATATATTGATTGATATAACCAAACTGAGATATCAAAGACATAATCCGTATTAATAATACAAATTTCTTTAACGAATCAAAAGAATTTCAATGACTCTTTATAATTCGTGATTAATTTTCTTAAGGTATGTCAATAACATCTTAAGACGAATGCAGTGGGATAGTATTTGACATTTTATGCAATTGTTGCTATTGAAATAGACTTGCAATGCATTTTAAAAATACCTTCTTTTTTTAATGAACCTTTAACAAGGCATTTGGGGTCTATTATTTTATTTTTATGTTAGAGAATACGCAGGTTTTGTTAAAAATGTGTTTCATTATATACAAAAATTTTAATCGAAATTCAAGTACAGTCAGACCTCTGTATAACGAAGTCGCTAAATCCCTGAAAAAGTTCGTTTTATGGAAAATTCGTTACATAGAGTTTCATCTTTTAGTATACTTTATAAACCACATAAAACAAATTTCAAATTCGTAAACACTATATATTAAAAAAAAGAAATTATTTACACCTTTTTTAAAATTAATGTTATGTTTATTTTATGCATCTACCCAACAAAAAAAGAGAAAAAAAGAAAGAAAGAAAAACTGCAAGGAAAACAAGAAAAAAGAATGTCGAAGAATTCATTGTATTTTCAGTATTAAGAAAATAATTTTATACTAAAATTAATGAATTTTAAGGACTTTTTAAAATTAAGAGAATGCAAGTAATATTAAACACACATTAATTTATATAATTAGAACATGGGGATATACGGTACAAATTCACTGAGTGTGAAAGAAAATATCAAAGATGCTTCTAGTGAACTGGGCGATGGGGGTTAAAGGTTGCATTTTTTGGATGAAACGTCCACAACTCTATTGCTCTCGGCGAGTTAGGATCTAATAAACCCAGTTCAAGATTTATAACCACCATAAAATGTTTTAAAGAGAGAATAACTTCGAATTTTTTCAGAAATACTTTAAAAAAAAAGGGAGAACAAAAACTGAATGACAAAAGAAAAAATTCTTTATATAGAAAATGCACTTCGCTATAGAGAGGTTATTTTACGAAGAAAATCGTGAAATGTTCAAGGTTCCAGGAAAAAGTTCGCTAAATAGAAAAATTCGCAATATAGAGGTTCGTTATATAGAGGTCCGACTGTATTTTAATATATAAAAAAGCAATATATAATCTTCACTTACATATTAAATGTATAATATTGTCTATTTCTACTGTGTTCCTTGATTTATGTCAACCAAGATGAGAGATTCATGTAAACATGATATCTTCTTTTAGGTCGTCCCTTAAATAAAGAAACCAGTCCTCAGAGGTCACCCCACCAATCGGCTAGTCGTCATGACAACCACCTCGGGGGTAGGCCCACTCCTCAAGAAGACCCCGACATCAGACCAAACAGTACGTACTCATCATGTCATGTTTGCTCCCGCAACTTTTCCAATTTTTGTCGCTTATGGGGGAGAAAAAAATGGGTTCTAGCCTTTTTTTCTCACTTATTTTGTTTCTTTCCGCACCCCATTATACACATGATAGCTATGTTGATGAAGATAAAAATTCATTCAAATATTACAGTTATTCTGTTCTAATATTAAGTTTGAAATCATATAGAATAAGCTTTAGTATATCAGTGTAATTAATTAAATAAAAAAGGGTTTTTACAATTTTTATGCACTTATTTATGCATTTCGATTCATTAACATTGAATTCTTTCCAAAAGACCACACATACTTGCATTCAAATGATTCAGTTTTGTGTTATGAAGAATACAAAATATCTTTAATTTAATTAGAAATTTTTTGTGATATTTTTTCGTATAGAAAAAAAAATGTCTTTAAAACAATAATTTTTATAGTAAATTCCATCGTATCATGAGTTTGGAACTAACTCTTAAGTGAATAAGAAATCATTTAAGTTCTATAATACGACTATTTTTGCTCCCTTTTGAAAGTTTGAGAACTGTTTTTAATTAACTATTTTGGCACGTTTTCATAATTTATGACATATGTGTTAGTAATAAATCCAATTAAAATAACAAAAGAACAGTTTAGCATAACGTTTTTAAAAAATACATTATTTTAAATCATTATTGTGATTATTTTAAAAATTATTACAGTATTATTATTTAATTATAAAATTAAGAACATCAGAATTTTTAAAAAATATTTCTAACCGGAATATTTTTGAAATATTTTAGAACTATTCTTATGCTAAAAGTATTCCAAGAGGCTTTGTATTTAAATCCAGTAACATTAGCACTACATTTTTGTAGCAGATCTAAAGTATACTTGCAAATTCTTCAAAGAAATTTAAAAAATAATTTTAAATAAAAAAGGTTACTATTGAAATAGTAATATGATGATGATAAAAATATTAGATAAAAAACAATGGATCAAAGAAACAAGCTGCTTTCAAAGAAATCAACTTTTGTTATTTCTGTCGTTTCTTTAGAGAAGGCATTAAGAATGTATTTCTCGGCAAATCTTTTAGACTTGATGAGATAAAAATGAAATTATTGCTTCACAGGAGTGATATGTCAAAATTATATACATAACTTTAAGTGCAGTTGGAAACCTCTCTCTCTATACTTACAATGTTAAATTGGCTGTTCTCGATTACCTTTTCTCAAACTCTCTTATATGTACATGCTTGAAATTTTTCATGCAATTAAAGTACACTTTTCTCATTATACTGAAATGAGCTTTTAGATAATTTTGAGTTTTTTAATCATTTATGAAATATTTCATCAATTTGACCCATTTTTTACATAAAAAATTTGTAAAAAATAAATTTTTGAGTTTTTTACAAAAAGCTCATTTTAGTATATATTAGACATTATGATAAATATATCATAAAGAATTTACATACCTGTGTACAGTAGTTTCTCAGAAAAGGTACATCGCACATCAAAATGTACATTTTGATCTTAAATTGATTTTAATGTTTACAGTGAGACTTCTAATCGGTAGGAAATAAAAAAATAAAATGCTCAATTTACAATAAAAGATGCATGTTTTTGTTTATATCAGACGTTCAAATTTTAAGTAAAACGTAGTACTTTGTTTACATTTTTCGCCATTCAAATGGGCGTGGCCCAGTTTCAACGATTGTTTAAAAATAGGTTTTAAGGTTTCCAATTACCATAAAGGTTTAAGTAAGGAACTTTTAGAAATGTTAAAATCTATACAATTTGAAAATGTAAAAATCTCAAATTGTCAAAAAAAAAAAAAAAAACGAGATTTGCGCTTTCCACAACACCCTTAACAAACTATTTGTACAGTCATTCCAGATGCTCCAGACGCTTCCAGAGATTATCATCTCATCTACACTGCCGAAACTCTAGCTATTGCTGTGACTTCCAGCATCGTGTCATCTCTGGTGGTCGGATTCATCAGTGGCTACATCTTCAGCCGCAGGTGTCGCAATGAAGAGATAGAGTCTCCCTACGATGAAGGACCTTATCTGGAGCAGCAACACAACGCTCGAATGGATCACAGGAACCTGGACACATTCCTTCCAGCCACAGTCAACAACAAGCCCATCAACTTAGTCCTCAATGTCCCGCCAAAGAGTGGGAAAACGGCCAACAGTTCGGCGGACAATAAACCCATTCAGAAAGTCAAAAAAATCTACTTATAGTCGAATGAAGGATGGCTTGTGGTGACCGACAATGGACCCCGTATTGTGTGCATATTGGTGTGTACCGTTTTCTTGATTGCTTACCAATTTTCGAAGAAGAAAAAGTTTGTTGCGTGAAATGCATCACTCGACAGGCTTAGATTCTTTTTCTTTTCCTTCACACGAATTTTTATTTTCTCCTGCAGTTGTAGATATTGGTGTTTTTTGTGAATTAATCTACAGAGGCACTCGTGATTCTTACGATTTCTTCTGTATGCTGGATCTATTCTGGACGTGACCGCTGTTGCCAATTGTGGTCGAATACAAGCGCACGTGCAACATTTAGTATTACTTTCAGTGGATACATCGATCCATTGGAACCACTTTTTATTGGATTCTACGACATTTCTCCCTTTCTAGTATGTTCCAAAGATATTTTTGTTTATATGTCCTTTGTTTTGCTTAAAACTGATTCTAATATAGTAAGATAGTCTGAACGCGGTGACTTTGCCTGAAGCTGTCGAAAGTCAACTATCGGTATAGGCCAATAAACTGAAGGGTAAGCTGCCTCAGGACTAAACGCAGTTATTCATAACATTGCCTTCGAAGATTTGATGACTTCTCAGCTTCGGAAACAAATTTGAAACTAGATAGGACAATGAGGTTCTCCTCGGTCAAAAAATGTTTCACTTCTTTGAAGATGAAAGCTTTTGCATTTTTGTGAATTTCGACTCTGATTTTTTTTTTTGTTTCGTCTGAAAATGACTCTAGATTGACTGTCGTACCAGACTTACAGATTTGAATTCTGAAGAATTAATTGTATACAGTCATTTAAATATTGTTTCTATGTAATTAACATCCATGCTGAGATGCTACATTACATCCATCACTGGCAAATACGTTGCCGTCAACTATGCAGTAAGTCGTTTTTGTAAAAATGTATGAAATATTGTGTGTGTGTGTGTATTTTTCTGTTCTTAGTGGTCACTCATCGTAAAAAAATAATATGCTCTTGCGAATAACATGGAACATTTCATGCCGTTTCAAAGATTTACCTTCCTAAAAAATCCGTGATTTTTCCGTAAATTTATGGAATAAATAATTAAAGAATTATATGATTCATAAAATCAGACGGAAAACATTACTTAAATTGGCGTACTCGACAATTTTTCCAAACGTCATTATCATAAAGCGGGATTTTTTTTTGAGATTCTTGTAAAGAATTTTTTGAAATGCTTCCAATTAAGAATCTTAAATAACTTGTTGAATGATTTAGGGAGGGTTTTTTAATATTAAACAAAATTTTAAATAGTTATGTAAGTATAAATTCATAATTTTCCATATTTTACATGTAAAGTATCTTTAAAAAAATGTGAACTTTAAAACTCAATAATGTTTATAAGCCAATGCAATTAGGAAAACATAATGAATTATATGTTCCATGTTGTTCTACTCTTAATTTTGCTTTCATAGTACATAAACTTTAAACTTCTCTAAATTGTGGCTTTCTGTAATAAGTCGCATGGATTGTTCTACCGACACTTGTATACATTATCTTTTCTCACTCGTTCAGCGCTTGCAAAGAATCGATATCTGCTTTTTATACAAAAAATAATTATTACTATATAAATGTAACGCATATATATATATATATAAACATTATATAAATATTCTTATCGCTAGTTGAATGTTTAAACTATTCATAGATTTTAATTTTTTGAAATAAGATTAAAAATAAAAAATTGATTTTAAAATTAAATTTTTAGTAAATTATTGTAAATGTAACTTTTCAATGAGAAATATTTGAAATTTATATTATTTTGTTTGCCGATGCTTTATGTGTGATTTAATATTTAAAAAATCTCGAATTGTGGAAGAAAATGGGAATATCCACAACTATTTGAAGAAATTATTACTATTTTTGTGTAAAAGGAGATCAAAGTTTTGTTTTCACACAGAAACTCTAATAAGCATTCATTTCCGTTTATTCTATTCTTTGAATTTAAAATGTAAAATCCAACTAATTATATAACATGTCCATGTAATTTGCATAAATTATTAAAATTATTGATTTTAACTTTTTGTTTAATTTTTAGCTACGTATTTTTACCCTTATCCGCTGGAATTACTTAGAATTTTTCCTAGTTTATTACTAGATGTTGTGTTTTTGTTTACGCAAAGAAATTCTATTAAATCGAATCTATTTATTACTTTCTGCATATTTTATTAATTTGTACCTAGGCAAAATGTTCAGCTTTGCGTAATTTTATATGTAACATTTGTTTTTGGTTTTCAGTTATGTTTATATGTTATTAAATAATTTTAAATATCGCAGGATTCATTGATATTTAAAGTTACTTAACATTTCTTACACTTTTTCAGCAATTAATTTTAGAAACATTAATATAAATATCGCTTGCTGCGTGAGGAAAAATTGTTTTGTGTTTATTTTGCTTTGAATTAGAGCATTAGTAAAGTATTTTAAAGTAGAAATGCAAAGTTTGTTGCAATCACATTACTGAAACTAGGTTTATGACTAAAGCGTACAATTTTTTTTAAAAAAACTAACGATTTATGAACTTTTAACTGTGAAACTCTCTCTTATGCACGTAAATAAACAATAATAGAAAAGCTAAAAACAAAACTGTTTATATTAATTTGAAATGAAACTTTAAATCATGATAATAAAATTAAAACTCAGTACAATTTTAAATGAAAATAGAGAAACAAAATTTAAATAATTCAGCGAATGATGATTGCAAAATATATTTGCCTGTGTAAGAAAATCTACTTGAAACTGTGATTAATTATGTTATATTGTAGTGTTTTAATGCATATTCATCTCTGTACATTTTTTTTACTGTTTGCTGTGATTGTATTGAATTTCAGTGTTTTTCTTTTCTTTTTTTTAAATGAAATTATCAATGTGATCATATTCTCCTGTACATATGCTATAACACATTATTTCATTTAAATTTTAATAAGATTATAATTTGAAACAAAGATTAGTATTAAGGTCAGTACATTCCTCATTTGCATTCATTTGTTGTAAGTAATTTAGATGTAAATATTCGCTGATGTGACATTTATGCGTCCGCTTAATTTCCTAAATCCTTTTAAATATAATTTACTAGCTATTATGGTCCATAATTATCTAGTCAAACAAGAAAAAGATATAATCTGGAAAAAAAATGAAAACTACTTTTTGTTAGAGTTAATAGGCAGGAAATTTTATTTTCTGTAAAAATACTCACTATCTGTTTGAAACAAAAATTTGAAGCATTTTGTGTTAGTCGTTTTTAATAAATATTTTGAACTTTTATTATTTTACGTATAAGTCAATGATTATTTATAGTTTAATTTATATCTGATTTATTACTTGTTAAAAAATAATATTAAACATTTTACTTTTACTAAACTTTTAAAGGAAACATAGAAAACAACAGATTTTGCAGCGAATAGGTTCTCAGTGTGAAACGATAGTTTATAACTATGATATCCGTGTGAAGTGCTTTTTATAAAAAATAGTTTGATTCAATTGCTTTCTAAAAATAATCTTTTGATCATTGGAATGGCTTTTATAACAAAATGAAGACTTAGCCTCAAAATCTACTTTTTATCAGAAAATCCCCGTTCAGTTTATTTAAGAAACTTATAATGTGATGCTAAAAGTAAATATTTGAAAAAAAAGATTCGTTGATTCAAAGTACATAGATTTTATGACGATGAAATTATTAGTTGCGATCTATGTTTTATGTAAAGAGGGGGAAAAATTCATTTTCTAGTTTTTTCGAGGAAATCACGTATACCAGAATACGATTACATAACTTTTTCTAAACTAGCCTATTCGCTAGGTAGACTTGTGTTTCATGCTGTACATAGCTTTGAAATCGAGGGCGGTTTACTTGTAGGAGCCGACGATAGTCGCACAATTGAAAGTGGAATATCAAATTAGAATAGAAAAACGTTGTGGATTAAAAAAACTTATGTACCGATATGTGCAGCGTATTTGAAAAAAGTTGTGTGGAATCGGTAAGAATTTTTTTTTATAATTCCTTTTTGTATAAGGTAAACAGTTATACTATAAAAAAAAGTTGAATATGTGACAATTTTTCCTACTTATTTTCTTCTAGAATTACATTTTTATTCTAAATTTCTTTCAAATCCAAACGCTCATGATTTAAACATACTTCTGAGGTAATTACAAATAAGGTAAATTTTTATGTAATTTTTCATTTAGAAGCGCGAAGAATTTTAAAAAAATAAACATCATTGAGATTTATGCAATAAATAATTAATTTTGGTACATGCAAATTTGAGATGTTTGTTAATACTCCTCATGTTTAATCAAAGAATTTTATGTTTAGCGATATTGTCTACATTACCTTTTTAATTAAAATTATACTAATAAAATACAATAATTATTTTAAATTTTACCATTATTTAATGCTTTACAAAAATAATATACTTATCACAGACTTTTATAATCAAATTATCAAACTGAAAATTTTAAACGCACAACATTGAATAATTGCTTAAAAGATCATTTCTAAACAAGCATTCTAAATTTAAAAATAAATTGCAATTAAATTTAGCTTTTCACTAGCCATACAATTTAGTAATATGTAATTTCTTAAGTATTCTTACTCTTTTTTTTAAAAAAAAAGTTTTCAGTTATATTTACAAAACGTTTCAAAATATTTTTATTTTCAAAATAATATTTAATTTAATTATTACCGATGGTATAAAATATTAAAAAAATAAACAATTTTTAACGTGTTTTTTTTTCTTTCCTAAATCTTCTAAGATTTCAAGAAGTTTTAGAATTAACCATTGTTGCAAAAAAAGAAGTAAAAACGAAAAAAACATTTTCCGAATTGTTAAATATTGCAATATTAATGTTTTTCAACTATGTATAAATATAAGGAAAAAAGTTAAAAGCATTTTAATGTGTAATTAATTCTGATTATCCGCTGTGAGACATTAAATCAAAGTATAGTGTTTATGCAACTGCAATTGAGATATTTACAATACTTTTTGTATACAAGATGAAGTGAAATTTAATCTATGTATAGGATGTATTTTTATTACATTCTTTTCTCGTAAAATTTTCTATTTATAAACAAACAACTAGTTACAATTATAAATATCTCTTGCAGGATTTTTTTGCATATTTAAAACAGATTCACAAAAATAAAAAATAGCGTAATCTTTTCCCCAAAGTATTGCAAAAATCTTTTTAAATCTAAGCAATTTTTATAAATGTTTTATTTAAATTATTTATGTGCAATAAATATTTTAATTAATGCCGACTTATGTTTAAATATTAATTTTTTAAATTGTAATAAGAGAGCTGAGATTTTATGAATTTCTCTTTTAATACGTTTTTTCTATTGAAAGGAAAGGCAAAGCAGTTATCTCCATTGAATACCCTATTTGATTGAGGCAACTGAATCACTGGAATTTTTTATAAAAGAAAATTGTGCTAATAGCTTCAGAATGTATTTTGAAATTGTTGAATTAAGAAAAAGATATGTTTAAAATTTTATTTATTTGTTTATTTATTTTTAACTTTTTGTAACTATTGAAAAATTAATTGTCTTAGATTTGTCCATCTTCTGCATTTTTATGAATACTGTTAAAAAAAACTTTGTATTCTGAATCTTAAAAATACAAGATTTAGGATAACCGACTCTGACAATCGTGTTTATTATTAATATTTAGATATGCACAAGACCTACATGATTTCAAGAATTATGAATTACATTTTGTGAAATAAAATCCTTGAAACAAAACGTATTTCTCGTTTTTGAAGACAATCCAGTCTGAGAATTTTAAACCTGAAAATAATTTCGAAATATTTTTGATCGAGAGGAAATTCTCAATTTACTGTGTCTGAAGTGAAAATATCTTTGCTTATCAGATTAATATCATCATGTTTTAATGGAAAACACACTAAACAAAAGTAACATGATTTGGCACTTCGCCAAGAAATAATTATGGATCTGAAGTTCGAGAGTTCTTAAGAGATGAAACTAACAGAGAAATTAAACTTTTTCAAAGATCATAAGAAAAAACAATAATCCATTTATTTAAAATGTCTTTCACATTTATATGAACTTAAACCTTGGGGTATATTTCTCTTATATTTATTTATTATACCTAAAATATATAAACATGATTAAGGTTACAGATTTATTTTACTCTGAAGTAAAAGCAGTCACGGAAATTCTTTACGATTTAAAATGTAAAATATTTACTGTACTGGTGAGAACTAAAAAATGTAATGGCAAGAGAAGCTTAAGCTTTTTTAACTTGATATGATATGGGTCTGTGCAGTATAGGTAATGATCAGTAATAAATTACAAATCTCAATCGCAGTTGCCTTTGTGCATCCATCCATACTCGAGTTTTGTCAGACCTAGTCGGTGTTAACAATGATAGTGAAGTATCAGACGTAGTGTTGTTTTTGATTCAGACTTGTACCCGAATTCTAAGTTCTATCAATAGTGATTTTTGACGTTGATGGTAAGATAGCTTGTTCTATAATTATTTAAATATTGTCAACTGCTGGTAAATATATATTACTTTGTCATCTGTGTTCTCATGCCTGTTGTAAATGTTTTCTCACAATAAAGTCAAAACAACTAGAACTGCTTGTGTACGTGTGTGTATTTTTTCCCTTTAAAGAACTACTCCATATGACAGGGTTTTTTTTAATGAAAACATTTACACTACACCCTGTACTACAATGTTTCGCTTGGATCTTACAAAAGTATGGAACACTAACGAAATTTTAAAACATTAAGTTATAATAGATTACAATTATTTACAATGAATTTACAAACTGATCCAGAATTTTTCTGGTGGAAATAAGTCGATCAAAATATAAAGGCTAATTTATATCAATGCTTTTAAGTGCCAGTGATAGGTTCTCTCATTCACTAATAAGCTCAGAACACAGAAAGAGTACATGTTCAACATTGACCTCTCCACCAACACTACTGTCACAAGAAAATGATGGAACCATATAAAATCTACGCAAATAACTTTTAAAGTGACCATGACCAGTGTGAAATAAGATCTTTTTGTAATTCGGTAAGCGAGTCTGATATAAATGGAAGAAAAAAATTTCTTTGTTAAGTTTCCTTTTTTTTAAGTAAAACATTTTTTGTTTCAAGACTTAACCAGTCTTTCTCTCATGACCTTGTCTGATACAGTTTGATGTTGAAAATTTATCACAATATTGAACAAACGTGCCCGTCATTACTCGTCGTTGATTTATTAGAGACTATTCAATATACAGTTGCACCTGTTTTTGTGCGGTAGATAGGGACCGCATGAAAATAAAAGCACAAAAAATGTTCAAAAATTTCATACATATAACAAAATTCTTACATATAACAAACTTTCGTAAAAATACTACAGAGAAATTTTTTATGCCGTGGATAGAAAACTCGCATTTATAAAATATGCCAATTATTTAGAAAATTTATGTATATATATAAGAGTAACTCCATATATAACAAAATAAATAATTAAATATTACACACGGAAACATTTTTAAAACATAGTTTCTCAATGTATACACGGATAAGTTTTTAAAATGTACACACATAATTCATTGCTACTCATCATAATCCAAAGCCCTGTGATGAATAAGTTTAAAATCGCTTTCGTCAATTGAAAGTACAATTTCAATTGATTTATTTTTTGGCAAAATAAAGTAAGAGATAAGTTTTTGTGACGAAGGTCGGGTGGTCAGTTGCTTGTATATGTCACGATAACTAGATATACACGATTGAAGCCTTTTTTTGGAATTTTATACTCATTTCTTAGTTGGTATCTATTTTTAAAAAATGCTTTTCCACTTTGTTGGAAAGCATTTGTTATCCGCTCTCAAAGAATCCGGTTCTTATTGTCCGTCTTCATAATCTATCAAATTATAGATAATGTCACTGTCATTGAAAGTTTCGTCTTCAATCAAGCGCGGGCTGCTGGAGCGTTGAGAGAAAACAACTGAATGCGCATTGACGGGAGACTGATTATAACAAATAAACCAGGTTTTTTTTTGTCTCAGATAATTGTTTCATTCAGGATTAATAAAGAAATATTTGATGCGATACATTTATTGGATATAAAATCGTAACATATTAGCATCGTTTTATTTAATTATATATATAAAAAAGCAAAAAGAGTATTTACATTCACATAATTTGTTTACAAACTAATATGCTGTACATGTAAAAGTAAACTTCTTAATTTTCAAACGTGCATGCAAAATGGAGCTAATTTATGCCATCAAATTTAAAAGACATGTTTCTGTGTTCCTTTTAATTCATAAATATGCAAATGTTATGATAAAATGTCTTCTGTAAAGAAGAAAGGGTAAATTTTAGCAATTTTCCAAAACAATCTCAAGCGCAGCTTTATGAATCGTGAAAAGAAAAAAAAATAAAGAAAGTTGTTATATAAAAGACATTTCTCATATTGCAAAAAGTATATGTAGAAGTAAGATGGTAGAAACAGATTCCATCTACAGACAAATGAACATAGTTTACCAACAGGCAATATCAGATAACAAGTAAATAAGCCTTTCAGATTGTTGTTCTCATAGACTAATATACAAAGTTTTGCAATAGTATTTGCAATATTCGAAATTCATGAAATGCTTCGTAAACGTTTATATAATGGACGTGGAAGTAGAAACTCGGCTTCTTTGATCATATGCCTTTTTATTGAAAAGATACTTGTAGTAAAGATTAATAACTAAAATATTTGCCCTTATATCTATGGTATTTTCCTATTTATCGGGTTGATGATAAATGTCTTGGTGATTTCGAAGCAAAATAAGCATCAAGATTTTCTTGTATATCTTCAAATTCCGTAAGCTGTCATCCTTTCAAGCATGACGTCATCGATCTGAATGTGTAGTAATCAGAAGGAGCCAAATCTGAAAAATACCCCGCATGCTGTACAACTTCCCAGCCTACGCAGAAGACGAGTTACTGGTCTCGTTTTGCTGTTTAATAAAACCTTTGCCATACAACAATTTCACTCTTCACGCATATTTTGCCCCGTAAACCAGTGCTTCTCAAACTTTCAATACTGGCGCACCCCTTTTCAATCACAATTTTTATCGCCCCCTCCCTTATACATTAATAATGTACTGAATGCAATAATAATGCCCTTTTTTACGCTAAAGCAATAATTTTAGTTATAAACCGTACAAATTCATGACATAAGTATTAAATTTTGTAAATTTTTCCTTTCTCTAATTTTTAAATTGGAACATATTGCAAAATGCGGTGGCTGCTTAGAAGACAAAATATAGATATCAAGTTTTTTTTTAGAAAGAACTCAGTGGGTCAATTTCTAATCATATATAAGCATTCCTTTGAAAAATTTGCTCTGTAAGACAAGCCCATGGAAGTCGCTAACACTTATTAAACTTGTTCTTAATTTAGTATTAATTAATTAGTTATAAAATACTCTGTGCAGCACTGATACATTAAAAGTATTCCGGCCGAAGTACTCGCTCTTTGCAGAAGTTCCTTTATAAGAAAATAAAACACTGATATAATCGCTGAATTTTAAGAAGAGTAAAGCCAAGTGCGCGACAATGTTTACAAAAATGTAAAATGATTTTTTTAAATCATTGCTCAAATTATAATTAGTTTTAAGCGAACTGTAATTTTAAGCCTCACAGAATTAGCATTTAGAATTGATGTTGAATAATGAACAATAATATAAAATTCCGATGAAAAATAATTGTATTATTTTTAATATTTAAAGTGAAAAGACTTCAACAAGTTTTAACCCTGGAGCAGGCACGCACTCGATACTAATGGTCGAGTGGGGTTATTGAGTCACCTCAAACCTTTTTTTTGTAATTATTTTTATAGTACACATTAAAAATCGTAATTCCAGTGAATAATTTAATTAAGAGAAAATATACTCACCCCTACTTTCAAAGAAAACAGAAAATATTTCGGAAAAAAGTTATCACACCGAGAACTCAGTCAAAACAAGTACCTTAAGGTTGTAAAAAAACGTTTGTCACTCCCAAAAAAGAGAGATATATGTGACAAATATATTTTAGTTCACACGTTAAGACTGTCAAACAGGAGGATAGTGTGTCAGAGCCATTGGCAACAATTAAACAGTTTTGCCAGAATTACCGATTTCGTGCACTCTGTGCTCGGCGTGACAGCTCCGGATTAAAAGTGTTTTTATTACAATATAGATGTTCAAAAAAATTAAGTAAAACGTTTTTCATTATGTTTTATATGTTTGAGAATAACTCATAGAAGTAAATCTTGGCCAAATAATCCTTCAAAGTGCTCTCTGTGCTTTTCCAAAAATCATAAAAATATTTTACAAGGAAAAAATCGCAGCAGAAATAGTTTATTTACAACTTCCCTAAATTAAAAAACAAATACATAAGAGCAGGGACGTAACTAACCGTACGAGTAAGTTCGAAGGTCAAACCGCAGCAAATACATTCTGCTGCCTACAGATGATTACAATAATATAACAGTGATGAATTTTTTATCTTCCTAAAATTTTTTTTTCATTATGGGTCTGGGTTTTGTTTTTTCTCATTTTGGTTTGAAAAGAAACCGCAATAAAAAAAATCTCTCATCATGGGATTACAGCAAATCAAATAAAAGGTTTTTTATTTGGTTACAGTATCAAAGATAGCTAAAATGGGGTTTTGGAGTAGAACCTTTTATTTTTTATGACGTAATATCGCAGATGATATATATAAATTATATCAGTGTAAATGTGTTTTTTTATTATGTCACAGACAGTGTTTTGTTTTACTTCATTCCTGTAAATAATTTTTTTAATCTTTTATTTTCGATATACTCGCGCCCCCCTAGGGAGCGCTCCCCACAGTTTGAGAAACACTGCCGTAAACCATCCTTTTTTCAACCCATAACATCACTGGTACAGTTAATCTGTAACAGTCTGATCAGGTTCTAGAAGCTTGTAGTAAACAACTCCTATCCAACCGCAGCAGACGCACATTAAAACTTTTTTCGCACAAATATTCGTGTTTGCAACACATATTTTATTGCTACCCTGGATCAACCCACGCTTTTCTGTGCTCTTGGGTTTGTGGTATGAAATGTACTGTATCCCTCCCCCCATGATTTTGACAAATTTTTTGTCTTTTTGTACCTAAAAGGTAAATTAATGCACATGTCAACTCTTCTGTTTTTGTGTTTCTCCATGAGCTTATGAGGAACCCTTTTCCTTTCCTTCTTTGTCTTTCCCATTGCATACAATTGAAGTGATATTGCTTGGTGAGGAACTGTTTCTTGAACAAGCGTTTCTTGAGATTGGCATGAGTTTTCATCCTGTTGAAGTTTTACGTTTTCATTTTTTAAAAAGCTGCAGCTGGATGTGGATCGACCTCAATACTAAAATTGCCATCATGAAACCTTGCTAACCACTTTTTTTATCGAATGTTATCCAGGATGCTGTAAGTTAAAGAATCATTCAATTCCCTAGCTTACACAACCATCTCTATATTCATCTTCAATTCAACTTTTGCTAAATTTATGCTCAAAAAACAGCAATGAATAAACGTCATGTATCCAAAATGACGGACAAATTGAATACTTTAAAAGTTTGTTTTAAAATGCAACCAACTTTACGGGAGTGTTAAAAGTGTCCATAAGAGAGCTTATCTTAATAAAGAATAAATATTTTTGCTATTTTTATTGGTCAACAAAAATACTATATGAGACATTTATGAAAGGTTAAAACTTTGTTCTATATATATTTATCTATTTTTATGTTTGTCTCTATGCATTGTTGCTTCAATGTGATTGAAATATGTATCAATTTTTAAATCTTGAGCTGAAATCTAAAAGAATCTTTAAATACACCAGAAGCTTAATAATAACACATAGATAAAAAATAAATTAAAAACAATATATAGTTTCCAATATAATAAAATACCCACTAAAGCGAGCTGGTAATGGCTAGTTTTTATATACACTGCTGTTTGTAAAAAATGAATCACCATGAATCATCAGAATCAAATGCGCTTTGCAGCAGGTATCAATTATAGGATGTTACGTAAAATAGTAAAGTTTCAGAGCCACCGCGCATGCGTGGTGTACGCAGAGCCCCTCTGATTTGATGCTGGAAGCATATTAATAGAGGGCTGTAGCGGCATGTTGAAAATAGTTAATGATTAGTTGTTAAAGGTGAACGTTCATTAAGACATAAATATGCCTCCACGACGAAATAAGGAGAAATTCCAACAACTTACGGAGTTTGAACGGGGGAGGTTTATTGACCTTCGAGATGGAAGATTTTCCTATAACGCAATAGAAGCTCGTGTGCAGCGGAATAATTCCATAATGATGCGAGTTTGGAAGCTGTGGACCAAAAAGCACCAAGCAACTCGAAAAAAGGGCAGTGGATGAGGAAGGTGACGTCAGCATGCGACGATCGACACCTGCTCCCCATGGCGGTGAATGACCGTACAGCTTCCTCCTGGCATTTGGCAGCCCGTTGGTCTACTGCTACAGGTATACTAATGTCGGCTTCGTCAATTTTTTTTTTCGTCGACGTCTTCTGCACCGTAGATTGCGTGCAAGAGTGCCTTTATACAGGATCCACCTCACGGCAAACCATCGACGGCTGGGGCTCATGAGCCTGGCAAGATGATTGGGACCAAGTTGTCTTTTAAGATGAATCACGCTTCAATTTGTGGGAGCATGATGGCCGCATTCGTGTTAGACGCTATGCCGGTGAACGCTGCCTTCCAGAGTGCGTTATCTAACGACATAGTGGTTTAACATCCAGAGTTTTGGTTTGGGGCTCGATTTCGTATCATGGACGATCCAATTTGCTATGAATTGAGGGTAATTTCAATAGCAACACGTATGTTCTTGAAGTGCTACAGCCCGAAGTCGTTCCCTTCCTTTAAGGCATCCCTGGAGCTATCTTTCAGCAGGATAATGCACGTCCACATTTTGAAAAGACTGTTCGAGATTTCTGTTCAACCCAACACATGCAACTTCTTCCTTGGCCTGTTTATTTGCCGGATATGTCACCTATTGAGCACGTGTGGGATTTGGTTGGTCGGCGTTTCTCTCGTGATCCGCGTCCTGCAGCTTCAAAAGACGAACTTTTGCTGCGCATACAAGTAATAAGGAAGTTTCTTTCCACAAGCAGATATTCAAAATCTGTTTGACTCCATGCGACGCCGTATAGCATCACTTATTGCAGCTCGTGGTGGCTACACCTAATGCTGATTTCGGACACTTAATATTGTTTTTTGCTTTGAAAATCTCGTCATTTACTTGTACTAATACAAGTCGTTTGTGCGTTAAATTTCATTTAATTTTGATGATTCCTTCATGGTGTTGCATTTTTTACAAACCACAGTTTAGTTAAAATTTATAGAATCTCTAAGCCTCTTATAAGAATTACGTAATCAAGAAATTAATCAAATGCTCAGTTCACGAAAATATTTTATTATTGTTATAAAACATTGGTAACAAAAATTATTTAAATCCGATTTTTTCCATTCGTTTTGCATCGTTATTTTGTTAAGAAATTTATTTGGTTACGGATTTTTAATCTAATTACATTCATTTTTCTCAAAAGGCTTTTTCGAATTTAAATTATACCTCGAAATTCGACTTTGCTCAATGCATTAAATTTAGAAAATGTATTTTTATTTGTTTAGTAAAAGAAATTCACACATAGAGGGGTTCATTTTATTTTAATTTTTCATTCAAAATTTTCACAACGAAAAAAATTTTGAAGTGTTTCTTTGAAACAAATTGCACTGTTAAGTAATATTTTTTTCACTCCATTGATAACTGATCCCAAACCCCACGTGCACAAATTTCATTTTTTTTAAATGGAAGAGAAATTTTTATGAAAATAGTTCTTTTAAGGTGCCTGACTAGTTACGAGAACATTTTTTTAAATATTGCTGAAAATTCCTCTTTTTACTCATTTTGTGTTTAATTATAACTGAAAACTTACAAAAATAACAAACAAAAATATGTTTTTATAAGAAATGGACAGTTTTAGGTTAAAATTAGGCATTTTTTGCACATCACGGCAAACACTGTAAAATAAATTCTAATGCATGAAATAAAAAAATCTCTTAGAGTTTTATTCAGAAAGCAGTTACCTATGTTTTGATTTATCATCTTTGAAAAATTTCAATTTATCATAAAATTAGGGGCCAAAAGTGCACAAAACGAAAATTTTTCAAAATTTGACCCTAAGAAAAACAATCACAAAAAATGTAATTATATTGTTTTTTCTTAATCTCTGTTTCACAACATGTATATTATAATAATAAACAATAATGCTAAATTTTATGCAATTATCTCAAAAACTTTTTGAGATATCCTGTTTGCCATGCGATAAAATATGGAAAAATCTGTTTCGGAGAAAAACGCATTTAAAATCTAAATCTTAAAAAATTATACAGCTAAAACAACCTAAAACCCTTCTATATTAAAAGAAAAAACTTTTTATAAGCACATATTAGTATTATATATTTGTTTCAATTTTTTTCTTAAAATTTTGTCACCAATTTTATAGAGTTAAAAAAGCTTTTCTTAAAGTTTAAATGCATAGTTTTTTTTAAATACAAATTACACACATAAAAAAACATTAGAAAAACTTTATTACATTAAAAAATAATAATTTTTATATGGAAAATCCTAGTTTTTAAGTAGCTTAGATATGTCTAAGTATCTTAAAGCTTAAGAAATATGTAATATAAAATATATTAGTATGAGTTATTTTATCAGTAAATATATATATATATATATGCGCGCGCGGCGCGAAAAGGGTTATAAGAATTTAAAATAAAAAGCGTATAAAGAACAACTTTTGAACCCTCCATGTGAATACACTTTGCCTTTTTTCATCGTTAGTAATATTATTTTCTATGCAGCTTTTCTTTTTTCCGAGAAAATTTTTGAAATTCCAGGGGTATGTCACAAAGAAGTTAAAATGTGTTCCAGATCAAATTTTACAAATCCATGTACAAGATCTTAGAAAAGGAAGAATTTTTAGCTTTAATTAATAATAATAAGCCCTTATACCACAACTTAAAAGGAATTAATGTTAATAATGTACCTAAGCAAAATGTTTCAAGTTTATATATAATAATTGTATCTTTAAGTAAAATACTCCAAAAAATGTTACTGAAAAAGGCTTTCTGAATAAATTTCGAAACCTTTATGAATAGATTTCAACTTTTTGTCACCAGCTGGGTAAGTATTATTGGTATTACCTGTGTCAACATTGCCATTACTGCTAGCACCATTGATGAAGTTAATTCCATTAAATCGGAGCTTCTTAGATAACTTCCAGATCTTTCTTAAGGTATAATTAATTATTTAAATTTTGTCTTTAAGAACACAGTTTTCTATGAAACATTTATAAAAAAGTTAAATATGAAACAAAATATCGAGAAGCAAGGGCATAAGAAAATCGAAAAATGAAAAAAATATATGAATTTATTTTGTCAATTTTTACTAAAAATTGTTAAACCATTTTTTTAAAAATATCACCATGTCCTCTCATTACCTTTCTTGAGTTAATATTTTTTTAATAAATTTGATAAAATACCAAAAAAGTGTAAAAAAGTATTAAAATGCAAACACTTTCAGTTTCGATATTTAACTTCCGGTTCGTTGTTACTGCTCTCTCTTGACATAAAAACTGTTGTAACTTCATAAATAATTGAAGTACAGACAAAAGTAAGGTGTTTTTAGAAAGCAGAAAAGTTCAACTACATAAAATTTGAAGCAAAAAAAAATCGTAATTTTCATCAAAATTGACGTTTTTGCACTAGTCAGGCACTTTAACCACAAGATTCAATTTCAATACATATTAAAATGAGAGGAAATATTTATTAACACACAAAGGTTAAAAATGTTTTTTTTAATTAAAAAAACAACCCCAAAGTGTATCAGATAAAAAACGCGCATTAAAATTTAAACGTACTGAATTTCATGAACGTTCAAAATGGATCAGAGATTCTACAATCCTCCTTAAATTATTTAGTAATTAATTGTAGCAGTTTATTATGTTAAAAATAGTTTCTAAGACTTTCAAGTTTGAAAACAATTCCGCTGTTTTGTCTTAGACGTGCAAATGTAAAACGAGTGTCACATATCGTCAAGCATATTATTGAATCATAATAAACTTCTGAATATTCCTCTATTGAATGTTCCCTAGCACCACTAAAGCTATTAGCGACATATCTCATGATTGTAATGAATATTCTTCAAAGGCAAAATATATATGTACATCTGGCCTTTAAAATTGCCATTTAATGAAGGAAGGATTGTACAAATGTCTAATTTACTTGTAAGGAAGTGGAAGCTGGGTATGACTTAGGAGGTAGAAACGGCCTCTCCAACTATGTATGAAAGCAAAATTACGCAAAGAGTCTCTCATTCGTGTTAGTTGGTTGGGGAAAAAAATCGTGTTCTGTATCATACAAAGAGGCACGCATTAGAATTCGACAACAACAGAATCGTAGCCTCTCGAAAGTGCAGTTCACCGTTCCGCGATATTATACTCGCCTTGGCTGAAATCCAAAGAATATCATGCGAATATAGAATCGATATGTTCAGTACAGTCATACTGAATACCATGCAGGAATTTAACTGCTTCATGCACTAACGACCAATAGAATATGGTCGTGTAGGCCTTGGAAGATCCTTCAGTCACATCACAGACTTTGATTCAGGGTCTGTATGCTCTACGAACTGTCTGCACAGTTACCATTGTTGGGGCTTTGCTTCACACTGTAGCGTGGAGACACGTGACAGAGGGATACACCCAACAACAAAACTAGATATAGGGGTGGCAGCATGTTTTCTTTTCAGACAAATCCAGGCTCAGCATGTAACATCTGTATAAATGTATCCATGTCTTTAGGCACGGAGGAGAACGCAGATCAACTATTTGCATTCAATTTCGTCGCTGTGTTTGCGTCATCTATAATCTGAAAAGAGAGTTTACATTCTAAAATATTATTGCCGGTGGGTACGCCCTATCTTCGCGGCAAACACAGAGATGCCATTTTTCAACAAAGTAATGCAAAACCATATCTTACCTGTCGTATTCTGACTTACCTCAACACAAATGTTGTTGAACTGTTTTTCTGGATAGCACGTTCTCCAGATCTCTCACCCATTGAAAATTTCTAGTCAGGGATTGCTAAGAGACTGGGCGGTCACTACTCTTCAAGAAATATGATGGATGAAATGTCACACAGACTTTACACAGCATGGAATGGCTTGTCAGTATATGTCCCCAAGCTCAATTCGATTTAATGCATAACCAGTCTTAGCCACCAGAGGCTGCAATTGTGTATATCCCTGTGCATACTCGGACCTTGTATATCCCCGAATTGCATACAAATTTATATGCAATCATAATTTTATCCCACTCAGCTGTATACGTACAATAAGTAAAATTTTATTTTTTTATCTTATATGACAGTTTAATGGCCAATGTTTATATCTATACATGTATATATATATATATATATATATATATATATATTTAAATTTTAAATTTTAACACGTCATTTGCGCGCGTTTTTGACTAAGACGTTTAGTCTTCATATATTCTTATGGTTAGTATTTTTTTCATGTAAGTTTT
The DNA here is from genome assembly GCA_019973935.1 of Trichonephila clavipes. Classification (NCBI taxonomy): domain Eukaryota; kingdom Metazoa; phylum Arthropoda; class Arachnida; order Araneae; family Nephilidae; genus Trichonephila; species Trichonephila clavipes. The sequence goes on along the minus strand of BMAU01020258.1, from coordinate 129,279 downwards.
TATCCTAGTTTTTCCTATAGAATTTTTTTAATATTCATATCTATGAGAGAAACCTTAATATTTTCTGTTAATACTTTCATTTTATTTTACTGTCTGGTGTTCCATCCACGTATGATAAATATAGGCCTAATTTTTCAACATGGCTCTGTTTTTTCTATTTAGTCAAAAATTTTGCTGTACACGGAAGGTGGTACTATAAAGTATTGCATAACCACAATTTTGCTGGTCTAATTCAGTAACGGCTTTAGAAATGATAACAGGTCTCCATGTTAGTCCAAAGATTATTTTGGTATCTTCAATTGTTATGTTTCTTGGAATCCAATTTCTTTCTTTTTTTGGCCTTGCAGGTAGTACAACTTCCTCACTTGTTATTTTATTTTATTATACTATATATATATATATATATATATTGATTATATTAAAATGTATGCCATGTATTAGAATTCACAATAGTTAAGTAATAAGATAAGTCTGTATTTTATTAAAAGCATATACTCTGTACTGCCATTAAAAACTATTAATACGAAATATTTTTTTCGAAAAAGGAAATTATGAATTATCTTCTAAGCATTGCAAGAAAAAAATATCACAACGCCACCAAAGAGAGAAAATGAAAGACTTTTTCTGTAGCTCATAAACCACCCACATAAAAACCAACATGGGGTTTTACTTACTTCAAATAATTTCCGTTTGGAGAGCATCTCCCAAAATGATAGCTCTTAAATAGCAACTCGTAATTGAGGAAGTGAGACATAAAACCTCTTACTATTAAGTAACTTCCACCACCATTTTTAAAGATAAGTCGAAATGAAGACTGAAAATATATTGGAAATAATGGTTTAAGTCTGTCCTTCAGTATATTAAAGAATTTTTATTTGAAATAATAAGAATTTAACTTTCCTATTGAGGATAAAAAAGAAAAGTTTTATTTTAGTTATTTTTTATTAAATAAATACAATTATATAAATACAGCAGAACCTGCTTTTGTGCGGACTTTTTTTATGTGATTTTATTTTTGTGCTATTTGTTTTGTGCAACTTGTTATATATGTGCGATATTTTTTCATGCGGTGTATGAATTTCATTGTCTTTGGAGCCACTGTAACGTTTTCTAGCTATTTATTAGTGGCGTAACGGAGAATGTTAGGATCCCGCCTGAAAGTCAGGTTTTGCCTTTACTATTTTATAAATTAGATAAATATGTATTTAGCGTAAGTCGGGCCTTCGACCCCTAGAGTCGACCCCTGCCCTCGCCCCTCCCTCATGTGGGGGTGTAAATTACGCCACTGAAATGTTGGCATTTCAAAACGCTCTGTTCATTTGCTATAAAACAGTCTCCCGACAATGCGCATTCGGTTGCTTTCTCTCAACGCTCCAGCAGCCCGCGCTTAATTGAAGGCGAAACTTTCAATTACAGGTAACATTATCAATAATTTGATAAATTCTGAAGACGGACAAGAAGCCGGATTCTTTGAGGGCGGATAAAAATATGCAGGGATACAACTTTCCATCAAATCGCAGAAGCATTTTCTTGAAATAGATACCAGTTAAGAAAGAAGTATAAAATTCCAAAAAGAGCTTCAATCATGTATAGCTGGTTATCGGGACATTTACAAGCAACTGACCACCCGACCTTTGTCGCAAAAACTTATCTCTTACTTTATGTTCATAAAAAATAAATCAATTGAAATTGTACCTTTCAGTTGACGAAAGCGATTTTGAACTTATTCATTACAGGACTTTCGATTACAATGAGTAGCGATGAATTATGTGTGTGCATTTTAAAGACTTATTTGTATATACAATAAGAAACTATATGATTTTAAAATGTTTTCATGTGTAATATTTAATTATTCATTTTGTTATGGAAGCATTCTTACATAAATTTCGTAAATAATTGGTATATTTTATAAACGCGACTTTTTTATGCGGTCCCTATACACCGAATAAAAAAGTTTTTTGTAGTATTTCCACGAATCAGAGTTTTTTTTTTGTTTTTTTTTTGTAAGAATGTATAAAATTTTTGAATACTTTTTTGCGTGTTTATTCTTTTATGTGGTCCCTATCTACCACACAAAAACAGGCTCAACTGTATGCATATACATATGACAGAATTGCAATATTAATGCGCAAAATAAGAAGATATTTTCCTTATAATTTTCCTTTTTATATTTGCTGTTGGACTATTATTTTTGTTTGTTATTATTTATTCATTAATGAAATTTCATTCTACCAATGAAATAAAATAGTAAAAAGAAATCACATTCTCAGAAATTAGGCCCTTCCAGGTGGGATTTGAACCCATGACTTTTGGATTAGAAGTCCAACGCGCTATCCATTGCACTACTGGGCACAACGCGCGATTTATCTTTTTATAAATGTTGTTGGACTATTGTTTTTGTTTCTTACTATTTATTCATTAATTAAACATAATTGATGAATTAATATTTGTAAAAAACTGTATATTAACATCAAGTGTCATCCACTATAAGTTAAAAAAATTGTATTTGAACTTGAGTGGATGAATTAAAAGTATTTTATTGATGATTGAAAATATGAAGATCTATATATATATATATATATATATATATATATATATATATATATATATATATGTATATAATATATATTTTATATATATTATATATATAAAATATATATATTTTAATTTGAACTTTCGGATCTCACAAATATTTATTTTTTCTACCTATACAACTATTTTAAAGATGGGTGCATCATCTTGGGCGTTTGATGGTTCAACCTTCCCCTATTATGCACTAAATTGTTTTTTCAAATTTTAAATCAATATTGTAATATCTTTCAGAATGATATTGCAATATTTTATTTTTAGTACATATAAGTGATTTAAACCTCCAAGATTTTAACATTTTAAAATTTAAAGTATAATTCCTGGTTTAATTTTAATCTTTTTAATTTTTAAAAAAAAATTATTTTTTCAAGAAATAATGGATATTTAATCCGAAAGTTCAAGTTACCAAGTTGCAATAGGGGAAGGTTAAATAATCCGAAAGTTCATCAAACTAGTTAAATAATCCCCACTTCAAGTTAAAAAATCCGAAAGTTCTAAGTCCGAGATTGCACAAGTTAAAAATCCGGATATTTTATAAATTTTTATATTTTATTTTATAATTTTTTAATTTTGTTTGAAAACGATGGAATATTATCATCATTATATTCACTTATATTATGCCAAATTGTTTTTAAATTTTTAATATTGTATATATCTTTCAGAAGTGTTTTTATTTTTCAAAGGTATTATAATTTAAAGTATAATGGTTTAATTTTAACATAAAAAATATTTTTTGAAATTTTTTTTCAATTGATAATTGCAATAGGGGAAGGTTGTTTTTATATATTTAAATATATATTTTTATTTTTATTTTATAATTTTTAATTTTGTTTGAAAACGATGGAATATATATATTCGCCATTGATATTCTGATGTTTTTATATTATAGGATTCATATATTTCAATTTTTCAATTGATAATTGTGGTTGTTTTTATATATTTAAATATATATATAGGAGAGTATGAACTAATAGAGTCAGAATTCAAAAATCATACTTGATATGTTTTTTGTGTAATAAATATTTAATATCTATATAATTTAGATAATTATATGATTTTTATATTCTGAAAAACGTTTGCAGAGCACGAGAATTTTTCTTAAAAGAAAAGTATTGCATTCAAATTCATTTGAAATTACAGAAGAGCTTTTAAATAATCCCATAACTATACACAAACATTTTAATTTAAATATATATTTCAATGATGCATATTATAAAAACAAATATGACATATATGTATACATACTAAGATAGATATATCATCTCGTTGTTTTACTGGTAGAGATATCCATTGCTAATATTTGATAACTATTCAAAAAGAGGAAACGAAATAAAGTTTAAACAAAAGCAAAATACAATTAGAAAAAAAATCAATAGTAAAACGAGCAGTTGGTACATTGTACACGAATGTATATTTAATGGAAAGTTTCTTTCATATAGTAGAACTAACATAATTAAAGGAAAAGAAAAACATCTCTAATGTCGACCATGTAGAATAGAATCAAGTAACAGAAAAATATATATACAAATAATTACAATAGTGAAGAGCACAAACAAAAACATTTAAAGAAATAATAGTACTAAATTAATGATCATTAAGATGTAAGGAAAAAGTTGATGAATATAATTATATAACTACATCAGCTATCTTAGTGAAATCTTGCTTGATTCCGGAGTCAGAATATTGCAGGATAGCCCAATGTAAATATGAGATCATGAAATAAATGTTTTTATCTATTAAAGGCCCATTAACTCTATATTTATATTTATATATGCTTTATTTTGAATACTTGTAAAGGATTTTTATTAGACGGATTTTGTATTAAACTTCGAATATCAGCCACTGGCATCGCTTGTTGTTTATGTAGTGAATGGCATTTTCCAAACAGAATTTTTACATTTAATTTATAAACTTATTGATAAACAGTAGTTTTGTAAAGCTCCTTTCTTAAATAAATGACCAGAAACTCTCCATTTCTCTCTATTTATAAATATACATATCAATATAAATTTTTTATGTGAATTCAAATTTATTAAAACATAATACAATATAATTCATATGTCGAATGTTTGAACTTACTTAATTTGCTCTTTGATTATATATGGCAACCCATGACGATTGTTTCTTTCGTTAAGTTACTATATTGGCGAACTCAGCAATGTTTTGTCTCACTGTAAAATTTTAAATGCAAAAGTAATAATAGTAAACTGCTCTTGAAATAAAAACAATATCCTTACTACAGTTATAAAATCTTTGCGACTATACATAACAACCCATTATGATTGACTCCGTTATTAGGTTACTATATTGGCTTGGCAAACTCTGCAATGAATTGTCGCCAAATCCACTCGCTGTAACATTTTAAAAACAAAAACAATAATAGTAAACAACTCTTGAAATAAATACGAAAGCCTTACAACATATTCCTAATGAATTGACTATATTTCTGACTCCTCTTTTAAATTCCTGCTGTTGCTGCAGTAGCCTAATGGTCCAGGTATTGGTTCGTGGCCGGCATGTCACGAGTTCAAGCCCAGTACCACAAATGACCCACCGTGTAAGGGAGCGATGCACGTTAAATATGTTGAGAGCTCAAACGTCCTTTCCGTTGGTGTGGTGTGGTAGGTAGGAGAGGGGTGGCAGCTCAGATATCATCCTCGTCACTTGACCGGGGTTCAAAGTTAGGAGGTCCGTCGCCAAAAACCCTATTGTAGTTGAACAGTGCGATGTTAATCTTCACTCATTCACTCACTTGAATTCCTGCTTTTGTATAAAATACATTAATGGGTTGATGAAAAAAATGACTCCACTTTTCAAAAAATTATTTTACCTTAATTTTATGTGAATTATAAGTGAAATGTGCCATTGTGATTACAGAATTTCGAAAATTAAGTTCCTTTTGGGAGAAGTAAGTAATTAAATAGGGGCCATGTACTATTTATTGATAGCTTAAGCAACGGCGACTATAGTAAGCACTTTATTACAAGTTGTGTAACATCACAAGCACTCTTTTTAGTTATCTTATATCTATTTATTCACTCAGGCATGCACCGTTGGGTTACGCTGCTGCCAAAATTCAATATTGTACTGTGGTATTAAACTTAAAATTTTCCATTGACTTAAAAAAATATTCATAATACTGTAACGGGCTCTACTCAGGTCTTCTACTAATCCTCGTTTAGAAAATATTCTTTAACTGTGATTTTAATTTAAAAACCGCTTTCCGTAGAGGTAACTCAAAGTTATGCAAATGTAACTACTATTTTAGTGCCTATCTTTAAGCATGAGAATTAATGATTAAGCGATGATAATTAAGTTAAATTAAAAGTGTTAGTAAACAGCGACTGGTGGTCGCACATCTTAAGGTGGCCGAGGTAGCCTAGTGGTCAAGGTAATGGACTCGTGGCTAGCATGTCATGACTTCGAGCCTAGTACCACTGAAGACCCGCCGTGTAGGGCAGCGATGCACGTTAAATCTATCGAGGGCTCAAACTTCCTCCCGTTAGTGTGGTGTGGTAGATAGAAGAGGGGATGCAAGTTCAGGTGCCGTCCTCGTCACTTGACCATGGTTCAAAACTACGTCGCCAAAAGCCCTCGAGTGGCTGAACAGTGCGCCGTTAATATTCATTCACCCACTAGCGCATCTTAAGATTAATATTTACGGAGAATCCTTCAGGAAGTAATTAATAACCAATTTTGGAGCTGGCCATACTATCAGGCTTCAAGAAGAATCATACAAGGAATTTCAACTCCAGAGAAGTACCTTCGATAATTTAGTTGTCTGATTACGGGTTAGGATTTCATTTTGCTCCCAGAGTTAAGTTATATAAGTATATTTCGTAAAGTGCTGAAGATTAAATAAAATTAGCTGTTTTATGATCAAGTCTGTTTATTCCTCGAACCCTCTCACACCCGCAATTTTCAGCCCACGACAATACTTTTGAAAAAATAAAATAGTACTTATTTCATTATCGTACAAAAACTTAAAAAGAAAATATATTTATAAAAGAGATTCGATTACGATATATTTGGTTAATCATAATTGAAAATTCAAATTAAGGACTCCAAAATTAACCACGAGCTTCAAAATTATAAGTTATGAAATATATGTGTGTATTTATTAATTCCTGCGAATAATTTAAAATTAAACCTGCTGTTCTAATAATATTTTCTGTGACTGAAGAATTTTCTAATACATTATTTAATTCGAGGTAAGCTTGTCTCCTTAAATATTCTCTCGAATATGTGTAGTTGTTGCATATTCAAGGAAAAGGAAATGAATAAGTCAGAAATGAAGAATTGATATTGAGATCACACACATGTGTACTTAAGATATTAATATTAAACTTTTGAAAACTTCTTGTTAATAATCTTATATCTTATAGTGAAAATCCAAAGTCTTTTTACGCGAATTATGGAGGTAACAAATAACATAACAGTATATTAGATAGTATGCTTAATATAAAAAATCTTAAAATTAAAGATTTATAATTTAGTTAATAAATCATTTGAAGTGTTACTTTAAAGACAGAGATAAATTTCTTTTAAAAAATTATTTGGAATTAGGTAAAATTTTGTTCGATTACCATACAATCCAAAATAATCTTCCATTTCACCGACACTAATCTTGCCAAGCTGACTTGATTGATGACAACACACAATATACACAAAAAAATGTTCATAAATGTATGATAATATTAAGAAAAAAAATTATTAAGAAATGAATGCTTTTTTAAGATAAAAAAGATTTCGTTTAAATAAAATATGTGCCTTTCAAAAAAATTTGCTGTAATGGAAAACGAAATTACATTCAGTAAATAGAGTACTGCAAACAAACACGATCACAATTATCTTTTGCTATAATATTTTATATAGCTTTAAAGCCTTCATTTTTCATTTTTTTGCAGTAGTTTTAGTTATTAATTGATCAAATAATGCTGAAAAGCATTATAAGATGCACATTGTTTATGTAAAATAGTTAATACAATTAATGTAAAAGAAAAACACAGAATGAATGGCGACTGGATCAGAAAAGTAATTGATAGACTGATTGACAATATGCATACCTCACTGATAAAGGATCAGTTTTGTATTTTATTATAAGGAAATACCACAAAAGCATTATTCCATAATAGTTTTTATGGGACAACAAAATAAAGTTATTAAACAAGTATAGACAGCAGTGATGTAGAAACAAAAATTGAGCTATGCGTTGGTATTTAATGCATACACAAAGCGTCCATGAAATAAGATAAGATTGTAGGTAGAAGCTGGAAGAACAGTATTCGACTCAGAATCTATTGTTGTGACAATGGCACATATAGGTGAAAGCACATGCAGCAGGTCATTGGCAGAAACGGCTGTTGTTCTTAATTGGAATTTAACAGAACAGACTCTGAAAAATATATATTCTCGATACTACAGTATTAAAATAGTATCGAATCATTACTATAATTACCCTTTACATGTAAGCAAACATTCTGGTCCAGCAGAAATCCATCAATTTTACTCACTTAGGCACAACAAAACTATTGAATGCTATAAATACAATTGCTTATCCTGTATATACATATAGTTCCAGCCATGCTATTATCAAAATCTTATTTGCTATAAAAGAACGCAATACATTTCAATAGGTGGAACTGGGAACATAAAGACATTCTCTGAAAGCATTTTTATTTAGAAACAAATAGTGCGCACATAAGCTCGTCAAACATACAACCTCTACACAATATCTCAAAACAGGGCAAAAAAATAAAGTTTAATATTCAAAATCAAATGATTTTTTTTAAAATTCACACATAGAAATAATAATGGCATTCCATCTTAAGAAATATCATTTGAATATCTTGAACAAATAAGAACAATAATCACAAACAATTGTATATAAGAAAATAAAATATTGCATTTGTGTGTGTGTGTGTTTCATAAGAAATAAATTTAAAATAAAATAAATACTTGAATATATACTAATATATTCTTAAACCGTAACATCTGTAACTAAATCCAAAAGGTTGAATTTACTAGGGCAACCTATTGATAACTATCTTTTTGAAGAGATAGTACTGGATGTCTAACAATTAATTAATTGCTCTGAAAGAAAAACTCGCTCTCTCTATATAAATGCTACCAAAACGCTTCCATATAACAGATTAAAAGCACGAGTACAGAAAACTTAGGAACATCATGTTCTTTGTGAATCACACTGAACTTTTCAAATATCAAAGATGCCTTTCATGATTTTTTTTTGTGTGTAAGATCACTTTTAAAACCCACATATGATAAAAAGGATGCAACAGACGTTTTTAGTTACTATAAATAGCTCAGCAGAAAGCACAAGAAACATTTTGAGCAGCTTTTTGTATATCTGAAAGGCATTCAGTTATATATATTTTATACACATAATCTTTTTGTTTTATTTTATAAACTATCAAAGAGAACAAATAAGTTTGTTTCTCTATCAATACAAGTGCATTATGATTTAAATTCTTTGGAAAAATTTGTTCAACTTTCAGTATAATTACATCCATTTTTTTTTTGTTTTTAGATTTCATAGTCCATCTGCAAAAAAACTAAAAAGAAGAAGTAAACTTATTGTTGTTGAAAACAATGGTCATAGCCATTTAACTAAACATGGTTAATGACTTTTATTTCAATTAAAAGAACTTCGTATATTTTAGAAATGAATACTTTTACATCCCAACATTTACCATGTGTAGTTCTAAATCCAATGAATGTCGTAAGCTCATAGAAACGAATACATTTCATAACAGTGAAACATTATACCAGCGAGAGAGATTTAAGATACATATTTCCACTTTCTAAAGAAATTGCTACAGTAAGACATTACTTACTGCAACACATAATTCAAAGAGTCAAACTATGTGTTTTATATAATCTTAAGAAAGTGATAATGCATTTAAATATTGCTTCGCAATTTCGTATGATGCAGTTTTACTGAAAAGGGATATATATAATCAAGTATGAGCTTTTAGTATTAAATAATGCATACTTTTGCTTATATTGGTATTTAAAGGAAATTAAGATAATTTTCTTGTGGGAGAGAGGACTTCCAAAAGTACAGGACAAATTTTAATAAGATTAGTCATGTTTATACTCGCGGGCTGGGCAAAGTTGACTCAGCCTTTAATCCCTCCTGCAGTGGGTCGATAAAATGAGTACCGAGCTTACTTGGGGACTTAAAGACTAGGGATCTCGCTTCAGACTGACCACCTACTCATGCACCTCAGTGCCCAATGGTCTCGTAAACTGGAATGGGCACAGTAGGACCTGGCCCTCATGAGCTGTTGCGCCACTGAGTTAGAGTTTTGAGAATCATGTTTATGAATTTATGAAATATAAAAAGTACTTCAAGGAAATGTTAGCTATGCACGCATATTCGAGTTAATAGCTCATTAAAGAAAACTCCAAGAAGCTTAAAAGCTGGAGAAAAACAATGTATTAATGGAGAATATATCGTCACTTTTCTTACAATTACACAACTTCCATAGTAAAATTCATCATAGAAATGAAGCAGCATACGAATCTCTGTTGCAATCAGTCCCATTACTGTAGCAAAGCTATTTTCAGATTCTAGATAGTTCTGGGTGGGAAAAGGAGATTTGTAATTACTCTCCCTCATCCTTCATATCTTCTACAGAATTCTTGAGACCTGTGGTTCTCTAATGCATCAGGCGAATTCCTTCATTTCTAGAAATTCGTTGTCCATATTAGCTCCATGGAGATTAACTTTATCATTCTTAAAATCCAAATTTTATGTGAAATGACCCCTGAAAAGGGGTTCGCAGAGCACCAAGATTTCACCTAACTTCTACGCAATAATCACCAAATACATGTTAAAAGTAAAGAGGTCTGTCTGGGTGCCTATCCACCGTGATGCCTACCAGACTATCAAACTTCCGCTACCATACTAGTCTCTTTCTCGGATGTTGGAGAACATATTGTGGATCCCTGGTTTCCTACAAATGAAGAAACATAGGTTATTAGCAATTAGTCTGAATCTGGACTTATCATCGAATAGAATGGTATTCCACCGATCCCTGCTTCAGTGGCGATGCTCTTTTCACTATTTTAAAACGGTTCTTCGGTGCGTAAAAGTGAATGAAACGTAAACATGAAATCTTCTTGCTAACATAAGCATTGATGGAATTTTTTTATTGCATGAATTGTGCTTACGTGTTCCAATTTACTTTTATAAAGAGCTATTGCATTACTTACCTGTTCCTTAAATTCTTCGAACAAAACTTTATTCTGTAATGTTAATTCAAGGGAATTTAACATTACAGAAAACGACCATACATGTACACATTTGGTTAATCTACATATTTCGGGGGGAAAATAGAATAAGCAGAATTTTTTAAAAAAGAAATACATAGTTTGAAAAATTTCATTACAAGTAGAATAACATTTTCGAGTTTTATCTACATCCAGAAAAAATAAAGTGGTAACATTTTAATATGAACTTCATAAGCAGACTCGATAGTGTTAAGGGGATTAGAAACTTTCATTCGCATCTTTTTATTCTAAATTTTAAATATTACAGTGATGTAAAATATGAAAATGGAAGAATAAAATTTATAATCTTTCTTTACATGAATGATACTAGAGAGTTTTATATTGCTACGGAAAAGTTTTTGAGAAAAGTCGTTGTCTGATTTGATTTTATATTAACGTTGCACACATATTGAAGTTAAATTGGTTCTATTGGTTACAGACCTCGTAATTTTGAACTTTGGACAAGTGACAACTTCTCCATCAAGCTACAAGGAGGACTTTGAGCCTCGATAGATTTAACGAGTATCAGACTCTTCACCCGACTGGTCTTCAATGGCACCTGAAATTGAGTCTGCTATTCGGCAGTGCGAGCTTGCGACCATAGCCGCTAGGCTACCACTACCATTTTGTTGATTCTTCTTTAATATCTGTATATTATGCATACAAAAGTATCAGGTTTTTCTGTGCGTGCTTATAAAATTCACAAAAATAATACATAATACAGCGTTTCTCAAACTGTGGGGCGCCCCCTAGGGGGAAGAATGTTGAAAAATCTAAAACCAAATATTATTTAAAAAGTTATTAATTTACTGGAAGTAAACTAACAAGATACATTGACATAATAAAAAGTAAAATTAACAATTACACTGATATAATACACTTATAAATATATCAGTACTGTTTAATGTATTTTATAAGTAATTTAACAATACTAAGAACATAATTAAGTAATAAATTAAGAATTAAGTTAAGTAATTTAACAATACAAACAAAATTTAATAATTACCAGTGATCCCATTTGGACTTGTCATATATAAAATTATACACAAATATAAACACTTATCTTAATAATTTATACTGTTTATTATTAATCCCTTAACTGCAGATTAAAAGTTACGTGATTCGCTCCCCTATGCCTCCGTTTTCCACTTAGGAGTGCTTATGTGATGTATTGAGGGGGGGGAGAAAAAGGAGTAAGGAGAAGTAAGAAAAGAATAAGTAAATCCTTCGTAAACATCGTTAAGGTCCTTCTATTGCATTCCAAATCCTTCGGAATAATTTTATGAATAGCAGTGCACAGAAAACACCGTGCTTCTGAAAGACGTATATATACGTCCGGGACATTTAACGTGGCTTTTGAGTGAGACATATATATACGACGGTGTCGCTAAAGAGGTTTAAGTATGGAGGATGGCGCGATGAAATTTATGATTGAATGTTGGGTCGCAAATATTGAAAGTTTGAGAAGCACTGACATAATATTTATTTTGTTCTATTATCAACAAACATCAAAATCATTTCTACATAAGTTTGTTTAATTGCTTTTGATATTTTTAGTAAAAGGAATCAGTTTCTAATAGTGTACGTGATGTACAATATATAAAATTTTTACTACTTTTAGTTTTCCAAATGCTGTTGTTGCTTCCAATCCCCTTTGAGCAGGAAAGCCTACACCAAGTCCATGTGACCTTTCCGCGTAATAGTGTCACACACCAGGTTTTGCTCTTCATACAACTGTCGCAGGGAAATGCCCCAGCAGTCTAGAAGAAGAGCAGGAGAAGCAGGGAGAGAGCAGGGACAGGTAAAAAAAGACTTTACCCCCTGCACAAAAGTCATACTACGCAGATAACCTCTTTTAAGTGCGCCAAGGCAGTCTGATGAGCCCTGGAACTCCTGCACTGTAGAGATAGGTCAGGACTCTCAGCTGCGTACCAGCTAAGATGAGCAGGAGGGTTTCTCCAAGTCGAATTCATTTTAGTTCTTTGGAGGGAAAGAATTTCCGAATGGATTAAGAACAGTGGGGAACTGGGGTTAGAGAGATCACAACCCCTAGCGGCCAGTTCATCAGTTGCTTCGTTCCCAGGCACACCCACAAGTGATGATATCTACTAGAGACATACTCGTTTCCTCTGACCAAGCCTAGCTAATTTGGATAAAATATTTAGACCAATACTGTCCATAATTTTTGGTGAATTCTTCAAATATTGGATGGAGCTTCTGCTGTCTGTCAGAATCCAGATACTGTCCTTATAAGAGTTGAGAGCATGATCGAATACACCACTAATAGCAATGAGTTCCGATCTAAAGACGGAACAGTGGTCAGGATTCCTGATGCTAATTTTAACATCATTCCCAGGAGTGTTACTAAAAATACTACTCCCTGCTCTACCCGTATCCGAACGACAACCACCTGTGTAAATAATCAAGACTTCATAGGGTATGTTATTTATTACTTCAAGTGCCAGTGGTATGAGTAATTCCGGATGGCTGCTATGCTTGGGAGTACTGATCAATAATTCCTCTCAGAATTCAACATGATTAAAAGAATCAATAGGTGTGATGCAACTAAAAGGTGTAGATGTGTCCACATTGAAATCAATAAAACCATGTTTACGCATATAATTAAGTGGGCTGTCTCGCTTTAAACGTTGGTTACTTGTCCAATTTAAAATGAAAGAAGAGGTTCTATTAAAGGAACCAAAGGTTTTAATTTTGTTAAAATACCTATATGAGTTGACTTCGAATCTCATAAGAGATTGGATGTCTGCCTCGAACAGAACTATGTCAGTAGGGTGACTATATCTAAGGTCCGTAAAAATCCTTGCAGCATTGAGTTGTACTTTCTCCAGTTTTTTCAAGTTAGTAGGAGATGCTACTTGAAAGATTTGGTACCCATATTCACAAGGACTGGGCGAACCAAGGTTGTATAAGTTGTTCTAAGTGTGGAGCTGTCTGAACCCCACTCTCTGCCAGAAAAATATTTTAAGAGATCTAAAGTCTCTTTCTTGCTTTATCGGCTATTTTCTCAGTGTGTTTTTTTTGCAGTTCACTTCCGAATCTAAAGTGAAACCAAGATAGGTAGGGTATTTACGGAAATTCAAGCGCTCACTCCTTAGGAAAAGCTCAGGAGAGCAGTTGTAAAGATGCCTATTAGTCATGAAGAGGCTGAGTGTAGACTTGGAAGCATTGAAAGTAATTTTGTGGTTGTCTGCAAACTCCTGAATACTTACTAAGGACCTATTGAGCTGGGATTACATTTTGCTAATATTTGCATCACTGCACCATAAAACGATATCATCCGCAAAAAGTCCAATTTGAGAAGGGTTAACATATCTTTTAACCCCGGAAAAAATAATGAGAAAGAGTTGGACTCATAACGCAGCCCAGGATAATTCCTTGATAGGTTTTGTAAAAATCCGAGAAACTCGCATGAAAGTTGACACAAAAATTTCGGTGATTTAGAAAGTTTGAGATCCAGGGCCGAGCTTTACTTTTAATGCCAAAAACACCAAAGCGTTTGCTTATCCGCTTATATTTCCATACCCTATCAAATGCCTTTGACACATCTAAAATTGCCGCCATGGTGTGTCTCGTTGGTTTGTGATTCAGAGAATCTCTAACACACTGGGTAAAGTATAAAATTTAGTCAGCAGTAGAGTGACCCTTCCGAAAAGCAAATTGCTCGCAAGTGATGCAGGTAAGAGAAATAGGACAATAGCTTGTCGTAAAACCGGCATTCTTGTTGGATTTATGAATGGGAATAACGATGGCCGATTTCCACTGTCTTGATAGTTTGCCAGTTTTCAATGACAAATTACATATGTATAACAGTCTTTCCCTACCCAAAATTCCAAGGTGGGACAAGAAATGTCCAGGGATACTATCTGAACCAGGTTTTCCAAATACTCTACAATGATAATAAAATTAGGAGAACATTAGTAAAGAATTCTTCGGAAATCACTCTTCAAAATTCATAATCTGATTAACAGTAACGTTGCACTAAGAAGTAATATTAGTGACTGACCTAGAAATTTTGAGCTTTGGTCAGGTAAGGAGGATGACAAGTTTTACACCATTTTCTATCTTCCACACCATGCGTAAGAGGCGATTTTGAGTGCCGAAAGATTTGAAGTATTTCGGACGAGCCATACAATATATATAATATAATATATATATAACCATCAAATTATCTTCCATGCATTAGTATTATATTAAATACATGTAGATATTTAAAAGTATTTTTTGAAAAAAGAATACATGTATATGGGTCAAATATTTATATATATGCATTAACACTCTAACATTCTTAATACCTATAAAGAGGAATTTCTTAGAATTATATAGCTCATCATTACAAAAATAAATTAAAGAATAAAATACATAAAATGTATCAGTTCCGATTCCATTTCAATGTAGAAATTAGTTACAAAATTTTCTTTCCTTTTTTTTAATTTAAAGTTTTATTATCCTTGTAAATATATTTCAATACCTAATAACTGAGTTAATAGAGAAATGCTGAACTGAAAAAAATTATATTTAGAAGATAATCGCATTAAAATTATTCAAAAGCAATCGTTTTGAAAATTTACAGAAGGAATAGGAATTTAACTATCTGTAAAATTGTTTTTCTGGGATAATTTAGTTTGCATTTAACCCAGCACCACTCGCGCGAAAAAAAAAAGACCGAAAGTTCTCACGCAGAGAATCTCATACCCAAGGGTGTTTACATTCTGTTTTTACAGTAAAATTTGTATACAAAAGTTAAAAAGGAAGAAAAGTAAGAAACACACACAATAAGTTTTTATTACATTTTTCACACGCAAATTTATTTATTTAATTATTTTTGTTCTTTTTTATAAGAGCATTCAGCACATTGTTTATACACTGCTTTTATCTCGTCGTGAGTGAGTATGATGTTTTCACTGGATCTTAATTTTGTTTAAATCTGTATCCATTTAAAACTACACATATTAGAATAAACTTCTCGATTCTTTAAATTCAAAAATTTTGGAATTTCTTATTTATTTTCCCGTATTGTTCCAGCAATAGTTTTTTTTATTCCAAAAGTTCATTTGAAAGTGGATAAGATGTATGCCAGTTGTTTACTTTAAAATTACATTCTTCCCAAACGTTTGTGCGTGTGTGTCTCTACATAAAAACATTTAGTTTCAACTCTTCTAAATTTGGATCAATTTCAGTGGAGGAATCATACTTGCTGTTATAGTCTTCATTTCATTCTTCCTAATCATACCCGCGAAGAGAATTCCTTCATCCGAAAATACTGTTGTACTATATTTGTTAACTTCTGTATCTATTAAATTACTTAAATGTCATATTTCTTCATCATAACTATAATAATGCGCCATAGCATAAGGAAGATTTAAAACGTGTTCATGCATTCAGAATTGTAACGGCGATCCACGCGCAGGGTATGACATACCCGAAGAGGTTGTTCCAAAATATGTATTTAGAATTCGCCTACAAGCTAAGGCCCCTTAAAGGATATGACCTTAAAGTCAGTTACACCAGAAACTATTCATTTTCCAAAAAAGGTTTAGATGGAGTCTTGAAAAAAGTTAAGTGGTGGGTATGACATACCCTGCGCGAGAAGTGCCGGGTTAAATGGAAAAATAATAATACATTTTTGAGTTCATTGTTTATTTTTTTACAATCGTTCATAGTTTCTCCGTTTATATTCTTCGTCTGAAATAGTATTGCTTTTTTAGAACATCGTTAGATAATTTAGAATAAGAAATTGTTTCTTAACTTTAAAGAATAATTCTGGAGAGGATTTTTTTTTAAAAAAAATATGGTAGCGAGTAATGCATTTCAAAAGAGAGAGAGAGAAAGAGAAAACTCGTGCGCATATGTATAAGTCTAATTAAGTAGTTTAGAATCGGAAAGGAAGAAAGACTCATCTCTTCTTTTTATCGAGTTTTAAGCGTTTCTCATAGAGTAGAATCAGTTTGAGAAGTAGAAAGAAACTCGAAGATTCCCCTATCGAGTCTTTACCTTCACAGACAAGGGAAATAGTTCGGAATCGGAAAGGAACTAAAGACTCGTTTGTAGAGTGTTTTACGTTTCACAAAGAAGGGAATCGGCTTGGGACTAGAAAAGAATTGAAACGTCACCTATTCTGATCTTCACAGCAATGGATAACAGTTCAAAATACGAAAAAATTGAAGAATCTACCCAATCTTTTACTCTAAGCAGTGAGGAGAAAATATTTAAAACTTCACTAAGAACAGATTTCCGTGGGAGTTCAGATATTATCGTTGTCTTACAGGGATAGTTTCAAAATGACAAGTTGTTCTTTTGATCCCCATTATAACATACATATAGGTCTTCTCTCTACACATCCGGTTCCCGTTACTGACTCCATAAAATTCAGATAGAGCTGGGTATTAAATTGAAGCCTTTTGCAATCTGCACTTAAAACTATTCTGCCATCTCATTCCATTATTCAATCTTTGATGGTTATTTATTTTATTATTTTATTTTCATCAAATGTTACAAAAAAAACTATGATCATTTCTAAAGTGCGTGGATGAATAAAGAGTGGAAATTTACACATGTATTTACAAAGTATTTTCATAGAAATGCACAGTTCATACGCATGCGTAAATTACGTGTACGCTCACAAAAATTTAAATTTTAGTTTGAAAGCATTAATTTTAATTTATGTGTGTCTTCCTTATTTTTCCAGACATTCCGATAAAAATTCCAATTCTGTTTGTTTTAAACACCTCCATACAACATTTAAAAAAAAGTGCTCACAGGATGTTTTTTTATCTTACATTTGTGTATTGCTTCTTATAAATAATAGCAGTGGAGCAATATTATAAACGATATTTTATTCTATGGATAAACTAATATTTTTATTTTTAATGATTAAAAGAGATATAAAAGTTATCTTTAATGCTGCTCTCTGATGTATCCTAATAATATAGTTTTATTTGAAAAAAAAAACCACATAAATACTTTTTATCTGTTTCTGCTTTTAAAAAATTATTTGGTAATCTACACTTGTGCTTCAAATGGTTCTTTTTAACTCCGTAAGTAGTCCACTTTTTTGCTCAAAATGCTTTAAAAGAGGCACATTTTCTTATTGCATGTAACTAAACACTGAACTAATTTTCGCCTTCAATGCACACATACACTCACACAAAATGCCGGATGAAAAGTATTTCAGTACTATAGGCAAACTACATCACCTTTTCAAATCATTAGAATTAAATAAAATACTATAAGAATTAAAAAAAAGCGCGCAAATCAAAGAAAGAAAGAAAATATCAATGTCCGTACAGCGTACCCAAAAGCCCTCGCGTAGCTGAACAGTGTGCCACATTAATATTCACTCACTCCATAGAGCGTACGGGCAAACCTCTTAAGGGGTTAACATCTTCTGGCCGTGGGTAGCCTAGTGGTTAGAGCATTGAACTCCAGACTGGAAGGCCTGGGTACGATGCCCGATGTCACCAAATACTCTCCGAGTACACACGGAGCACGTGCTCCTTAAATCAGTGGGTCCGAAAGTCGCTGAATCACGAGTGCAGGGGACTGGAGAATATTTCCCTCTCCTTCTGTCCCATGTTTAAATTGTGGAGATGGAGACAGGTGGTGTCGTCATCTATCATCCCTTCGGGGAATTTCTCCCAGCAAATTCATACTGTCACCTGTATGGTGCTCAAGGTCAACGGCAGGCGCACTTCTAGCCCCTTGCCACGATGAATTTCGTGGGCCTCGTTCTGACTACGTCAGACAGGTGGCATTAGCCACAACACCATCTTCTGGCTTCCTAAGTAAATCTAATCCTATACTTTTCTTTTGTTCTTGATCTTCGTATAAATAAAAGAAAATTTATTATTTTACTTTAAAAGAAATTAATAATTGTTGGGATTGTATTAATATTGTAAAAATCAGAAATATTTCATTAAAACTAAAATATTTTCTTTTGCTATGAGCCATTGCTTCCAAATTAGACTTAAGCCATTGTTCTAACCTTGCGAATTCGGTTGAGAAAAGATATTTCGTGTATTACGGAAGTAGATGAAGGTCCCAGTTTCCACCATCAGAGAAGTTATTTCAAAAAAGAATCATTTAATCTTCGTCTCTCATTTCCTAGAATTCTAAGGCAAATGCTTTTTTTCTTTCGGAAAGCTTCCGGTATTATTTCTAGAGCAAATATTTCAACGTTTTTTGCTCTGTTATGATAAATTTCAGAACTTCAGTGGAATTAAAGTAAGTTTTAAAAATATATATATTTTTATTTTTTACACATTCGCCCATTTTGCTAAAATCTTCAGATAATTTTCCACTTTTCTTACAGAGATTAATGTCAGAATGTCCAGGTAGATAAGAATAAATTTCTAAAATGTTTTTGCTTTACATGCTATTCTCACGAGTTCTTACTTTTAAAATAAGTGTTATTTAGAATAATTATTGCAATCTGTTTGAATGAATACATACTTGCAATCTTTTCAGATATAGCTATATAATATATAATAAAACATGTCATGTTTGTGGGTTCGACCCCGGTCCAAGTCGATGGAATTTCATAATGTAAAAAAATCGACAGCGTCCATGTCGTATGATTTTGCGGCATGTTAAAGATTCCTATAGGGCCTGTTTGGCTTAGGTGCTCTTCACAAAATTAAATTCCAAGAACAATTTCTCATCGTCAGAGCTCGGATGCCTTCCTTTGAGAAAAAACTGGGTGTTAAAATTACTTTGAAGCAATTGGTATCTACCTAGAAGGCACTAAACTAAAAAGTGATACCAGTTCCCAGGGAATGTAATAGTTTTGTAATGGTAATTACCAATCCATATCGCATTTTGAAAGAAAAAATATATAATGAAACATGCTTTATTCTCATTTTTTGTCTCACTTACATTCCTCAACAGCAAGAATGATAGTCTGCCATCCATATTTTAATTATTCATGAAGAAGTGGTATCATTAACATTTAGATGAAATTTTCCAAAATTTATTTGTAAGGTTTCTTTTTACCTGGATAGTTTGAGAAAGTTGAAAAAGAGTATCATACGAGTATTTTATGTTTTAAAGCATAAAAGTTTTACAAATTATCTTTTATAATAATTACTTCCATTAAAACTAAATGAAAATATTTTATTCAAATTTTATATTGTGAGTTATTTTTTAAAAAAATTTATATAAAATATTGTTAACATGATGCTATAAAATATTTACGTATGCTAGACAAATTGATTAAAAAATACATTTCGCTTCTAATTTATATTTTGAACAACAAAAATTTGTTCTGCAAAGAAATTCGTGCATTAGGAATTGGAATAAAATCTAATTCGGAATTATTTAAACAAAAAAGGAAAATAGTACATGACAAATTCACTTTAAATTTACGAAAATAATTCAAAATATGGATTTGTATTCTTTGTAAACGCTAAAAATTTTTATTATGAATATTGATTCATATAATTTAGAGTTCTAATATTTATAGATTCGTGCTTTCAAATTAATGTAATAGAAATCGTTGTAATTTCTAAACTTCATACAAAAACATAAACCCTTTTTGTTTCATTGAACTTTATAAATATCATTTTCTTACTTTTATCATTTTAACATGCCCATGTAATAAATGTGTTTTAATGAAAACAATGTTTTACGAAATGATATTTAGTTTTGAAAATCTAGGTTGGGTGAGTGAGTCAATATTAACGCCGCACTGTTCAGCTACTAGAGGGCTTTTGGTGACGGACCTCGTATATGTGAACCATGGTCAAGTAACGAGGATGACTCCTGAGCTGGGGCACCTCCCTCTTCTAACTACCACACTACAATAACGGGAATTGAAAATCTAGGAATTCTCTCGATTAATGATCTGAAATATAATAAAACTGAGTTATGAATTTAAGATGTTGAGAGTATTGAGAAATATTCTTAAAAAATCTCCGAAATTTCTAATATATATATATATATATATATATATATATATGTGTGTGTGTGTGTGTGTGTGTGTGTGTGTGTGTGTGTGTGTGTGTGTGTGTGTGTGTGTGTGTGTGTGTGTGTGTGTGTGTGTGTGTGTGTGTGTGTGTGTGTGTGTAAACTATCTACCAATAAGTATTTGGACACTCATGTTGATCTACTTCACGCCTTCTGTATTTGAATATCGTGTAGGAAACAACATTGGCATTAGTCGCATACCGAATGCCACGAAATTTAGAGCTATCTGACTCCGAGGACATAACAGTTGGACATCATAGATATGGAAGATGTTTAAGGGACATATCTTGTGAGTTACTCCTTTATCTACAGATGGTCCTTATAAGTACCCCAACCTTAAAGTACATAGAATTTTTCACCTAAAGTACATAGAATAATCCAAATTTTTTTAAACTGAAGTTGCGTTTTCAGTTGTCATTTTGATCGGATTGCCTATTTTGTTATCCTTGTCCCGCAAAAGTAGTTTAAGAAGAAAGTAGTCAAAGACTCAGAGGTAAAACAAAGCATAAAACAGTAGTTGCAGAATAGAACAAAAAAAAAATGGTTAATAGAGGGTATGGTCCCTAGAAACAAATATACAGGCCTCTCACCGTGATTTTATGCTGGAAACAAATTTATAAGCTCCTGCGGCAAACAATCCCACACGATCAGCCACTCTATTTTCAGGTTTTGGATGGTTTTCGGAGGGTGGTTGCGAGTTGCAAATGGACTTCCTAAATGCGTTATAAGCATTCTCTGTAAAGATGAGGTCTGGAGATCTGGCTGGATAATACATTCAGCGAATATCTTCATTTCCTAGAAATTCGTCGACCAGATGAGCTCTGTGTGGCTTCACGTTGTCATCCATTAAAATAAAATCAGGTCCAATTGCACCAGTTAAGAAGTGAGCGAATGTAGGGCTCCAAGACCTCATTTCTATACCTCGCATTAGTCACAATTGCCTCTTTTAAAAACATGTGTGCAGCCATACAATGTGATACCTACCCAGACTAGGAAGCTTCCCTTTCCGTAATGGTCGATATCTCAAACAGGCAGGTAGTGGGTCTCTGGATTCGCTCCATATGAAAGTACGGTGGGAATCATTGGTTAAGCTGAACCAGGACTCATCAATGAAGAGTACGGTCACTCATTGATCCCTGATGCAATCTCTATGATTTCTGCACCATTTTGAACATACTTTACTGTTCACAGAACTAAGTTGGAAGCAAAAAACAGGTCATCTTACAAACAGCCCTTTCTTAAGAAGTCTGGAAACAGTCACCCATGAAACTCGGGCTCCTGTGGCTGCATTAAACTCACGAGAGAATTGAGAACCTATAGAATATCTGTTATTTCTCACTATAATGGACAAATGACGACCTTTTCTGGTCATCGTGGCTCTTGGACGACCTTTTTCAGGATTTCTTTTGACATATCCGATATCCTGAAACTGTTTACATCAGTTGAACATGACCCTGGTTGTTAAACTGAATTCTCTACAAATCTTAATTTTTGACTGGCCTGCTTCTTGCCTATCCACATTCCATTATCTAGACATTGGTGGTGACTCATTAAAATTATTTAAATTTTAATTTTACCGATTGCTACAAGAAGTATCCACCAACAAATTCCGTGAGCTGTGCTGGCGAACAAAATGCGGATTTTGGCCCTTCTCTTGTAAATCCTGTTACTCTAGTACAGCGATACCCGACCTGCGGCCCACCGAGCCTTTTTAAGTGGCCCAGTCATGACCTATTGCTCTTGAGAAATTCATTTATTTAAGAACAATGTCTTAAAAATTTGGTGGGGAATTCTATGACAAGAAATCAAATGTATCGATTTTGCTTTTTTGCTGTCGATGTCGTACGGCTGCGAATTGATACTATTTTTCTATTTGTAACGACTACGGTTAGGGATAACAGATAACAGTGGAGTAGCAACAATTTTATGGGTGGAACTATTTTCAATAATCTTTCATACCTTGCAAGCGAAAAATATTCGAACGGTTTGGAGGTTGACTGTTTTGTAGTAAAAAACTAATATGGATCAATACTTGTTTGATTTGTCACGACAATGCTGTATTTAAAGAATACCAATAAACAGGTATCATTCAAAGAATATTTTTCCTCGGAGATTTCTTTCAAGAGGTGATAAATAGGTTTTATTGAAAGTTCTTTGAAACATCAACAAAGTTTTTTGTCAGTGGTAATGTCACAGCCGTAACAAAGACATCCTATGAAGTTTGTTACACTATTGATAATCATATGAAACTGTTTACAGATGTAAAAATTGTGAAGGAGTGTTTCTTAAATTCTTTTAATATAGTGTTAGTGACAAAAATAAAAAATATAAAAAGTAATAATCAAAAAAAGCAAAACAGGAGTTATAATTATTACTTATTATTTTGATCAATTTTTCTGCATTTTAAATTTCCAATGTTATCTTAGTCCAAAAGCACCCCCTTTGACTTCATGTTGTGGCCTGCGTGCAAT
This sequence comes from Trichonephila clavipes, assembly GCA_019973935.1. NCBI lineage: Eukaryota > Metazoa > Arthropoda > Arachnida > Araneae > Nephilidae > Trichonephila > Trichonephila clavipes. The sequence continues at coordinate 105,943 of BMAU01020258.1, read as the reverse complement.
AGTTAACATGCGTATGCGGCTCGCGTGAACTGGATGACATGCGTATGTGGCCCAGAAGAAAAAAAGATTGAGTATCCCTACTCTAGTAGCTTTTTCCCCCTCACACACGTATAAGCTTACGTATTCGATACACAAGATATGCATCTTTTTTTCGATACAGTATTTCTACATGTCATTCAAACCCTTTCATGAAACTCTATAAAATATTAAATTTTCTTAATTTGAATACCAGTGTAAAATCACCTTTGCACTACAACCGTAGACATGGAATGTCCTGGAGGAGTGTACATATATTCTTGTACTTTAACTTACTTAATGTAAAAGAGAAGTTTGTTCTTGAAAAAAGACATAATTTATTTGATTTTAAGTTGAAAAACAATTAAACAATTATAATTTTTAAATTAAACAATTTTAGCATATAAATTAAAAATATTATTTACTTTGAAGTGAATAATCTAAATAATTAATTACTATTTATAATCCCAAAACATTCAAATCACCAAGAGTTATCCATATCAGAATAGTGCTTATAATGTTGTGATGTTCCTTCCCTTGGAAGAACATCTCTGGAAGTATCAGCGTGAGCTAGAGGCGTAGGATTAACGAAAGAACTAGGATCAAACAGTATCTTAATATGACTTTATTAAGAGATTCAACTTAAACCTTTAACAAATTAAATTATAATAATTAATATGAGAGAATCTACGATGGCAAAATACGCAACACACAATATATATATATATATATATATATATATATATATATATATATATATATATATATATATATATATATATATATATATATATATATATATAATAAGACTTAATCTAATTCAGACCACTATCAGTAAGTAAACCACCAAATCTCCGATTCTAATATTAAATAATCAATCCTACCTTATTACAGCTTGGAGAAACGATCAATCTTGATCTATGCTTAATCTTGTCTTTGTATGCCCTGGTGTGCAACTTGGCCTTATATATTCGATCACTAATAACTTGTATTCAAGTCACACAAAACTCATTCAAACTTGAACCACGAACTGTAATAACCATCAACTGCCACAAACTAACATCAATTGTCAAACATTACCTTACATTGCCATACCGCTTACTCTAAGTTTCGATATTTAAACGTTTGTTCATTTGCACCTTTCATTCACACTTCACTTCTTGGATTTGGTGAGAAAAGAGTTGCCATTAATTCTGGCCCAAAGAACCCAAAGGACATGTTAAGGAAAAGACGCATGAACCGTCACAATGTATCTCAATGAATTTCTTAACAGAAAATTATTTAAAATTTTCCTAGTTTTTATTTATTTGAAAAGGAATTTTACCACATATCCCTAAAACTCTTTTGCACTTCTATGAAATAAAAAGTTGAACATAAACGCTAACGCTATCGGAATCCTTTCTAATAAGAATAAGTTGGCTATACTTTTTCCAATCCCAAAAATATTTTCGAGCCATCTTATATTCCAAAGTAATCACTTTAAGATGCGTGCATTGCATTTAAAAATAAAGAGCCAAGGCTTAGCCCACTGTGGATATAACAGGAGATTTGATTTTATCGCTGTCAGGTACAACCATTTCAAAAGAAGAAAAATCATATTTCATCCATGAACCTTTGAGAAAACCTTGAGTTGAAGAACTAGGAGATAACTTCGAAAGCAATTTCTCTGTTTCATCTAATAATTTATGAAAAGTCAGAGACAATAAAGTCTTATATAGCCTGACCCAAATATATTTACCAGAATAGATATGTAAATGAACGGAAGAATTTGCCTGAAAATCTGCCAATTGTAAATTTCTTTAGTATAAGGCGTCACTAGAACATTTCAATTTCTGATAGTAGCTTCCAGATCATTAAGATCTATCTTTCGAAATAATGTTGCTCTTTTGAAACTTTTTTTTGAAGGATGACAGTTATTGTTCCTCTAACGAAAAGCCTTTATATACGAATAAAGGAAGAACCCATTTCGCTACTTATTTTCAACATTTTTGCTCGAAAATTGGTCCATTATATCATATCTAAGAAATATTTCATTTCCTTAGAATACATTTCATACAATTTTAGAGAAGCCTATCAAAATAATCAAGAAAAGCGACTATTTCTTATTCTTATGCAGAATCATTGATTTACTTTTTGAGGGATTGCAAGAATTTCGAAATTTGAATTGAATGTGCCTTATGATAAAAGCTTATAATGTCTAACATATAGACATGGAAATAAAATACTAAACGTAATATATGAATATGAGAGTTAAGTACATATTTTAAATAAGAGTACATTTTTACTTTCAACTTAAACACCAGTCTTTTCTCTAAAATTTTGAATTCACATCAACTTGCTTTTTTTCTTTATTTTTTGTTTAAGTTCACGATGTACTAGAAATTGGCAACTAGTCATTAAGCACCCACTTCATCCATATAACGAAATTTTCTAGAAATATCTGTTACTCCTCGAAAAGGTGTATTAAGAACCTACTGAAATTTTCTAAGGGAAAAACATGTTTAAAAGAAGTGTGTGGTCACCTGGGATGTTCAAGCTAAAGTTAAAATCTGAAGATGAGACCCATAACTGAGTCTCAACTTCTTTTTCATCTTGATTTGTATTTATCTGGAAGGAGCGCTCAAGTTTTTCACATAAAGTGCAAAAAAATTTGTTGAAGCAGTTATATGAATATTGAGAAGTAAGAAACATAAAATTCCTTAATTTTTGCGTATAAATTTATTCGTGATTAATATTCCTCTTTTTCTTCCTAGATTTTTATTCTGCCTAAAGAAGTATATGTGTGCCAGCTTATAATCATTGATTTTTGTCTTAAAATAATATCTGTTTTTTTAATCCCTTAATCAAATATTTTTAAAAATCCTTATATATGAAACTATTTATTTAAATCATAAAATTCCTAGACACATTTTTCTGTCACTAAAATATTTTGTTAAGTTACTGGCATAACGATTTCAGGCTGTTAAACATTTTATTTAATTTATCTTTTATTTTGTTCAAATTGACATTTCGTTATTCTTCTGCCATACCCTACGTGATTAAATTTATTTAGCAACTATTTTCGTATTAGGTCAAGAAATTGCAGCTGATTCCATGCAATTTGAAGTTATCAGTAAGCAATGCGGTGAGAAATAAATTCAGTTAAGAAAAATCAATAAACCGATTAAAATAATTAGAATTCATTTCTAAGTAAAACATTAAAATAAAAGGGAGATAATTTAGCCCGTGAATACATTTTATAGCCATGAATTTTAATAAATACAAAATTAGGAGCCACTTAACTAATGAAAATCATTTATCAAATTTGTCACAGTCGAGAAAAATTTCGAGAAAAAAAGTGATTCCATTAAAACATCGGCACGCATATCCAGTTAAATTTCTTACTTATGTATTTATTGTTTATTTATAATGAATCATAATGCGATAAATAATAATATATTTATACTTTGGCACATTGAAATAGTGAAGGTTAAGTAATGATTCAAGAGGATTAGCTTATAATTCTTTGGGTTTCATAAATAAAAACGGCTCTATGTGTTCCTTGGTGTTAACAAAGTTATATATGTTCTACCGTATTAAATTTGGAATCCTTACGATTCGCCGATTAAAATACATGATCCAGATCAGACCCAACATAATCCCTTTTCCATAAAATGTTCGATTCTCTTCAAACTAATACTTGAACTAAGAGCATTTTACGCTGATATCACCGCCAATCGAAGACTTTTCTTGCGCCACTTCTACTTGGCCATGCCTCTCCACAACACAGAGCGTGAACTTGGCGAGCAATGCAATTAGTTTAATGCGAAATGCGTAGGTGCCTAGATATAAATCGACTAATTAAACAGCCAGCCGCAGTCTTAATTAGTATTATTCAACCCGTCCGGTGTCGTAGGGGGAGGGGTGCTCGATAGGATAGAGCGGGTAATGCATCTTTCTCGAGTATGTTGGATGAGGAAGACACGATATTTCGCTTTAGAGGTAACCCAAATGGTTGATCACAAATCCATGTTTGCTAAAACCGCAAGATGCAGTGGTGAGGATCTAACACCTACCTTGAAAGTGCATATTCTATCTCTGTATGTTGTAGATAATTTATTAAAAATTATTTAAATACTTGTGTGTTATCATATACATGAGGAGGGGCTGTCAAGGAAAGAATGGAAAATATGTGAATGACGAATGCTTCCAAAATTCATCTGCCATTACATGAAACCAAAGTAAAATAGCTACAAAATTTATAGAATATAGGAAATAACTGTGATAAACGGATTAGTATTAATATTCGCTTATTACATCACTACATATACCGTAAAATCACGTACTATTAACACAAAAAATAATATCGAAATTTATGAAGGAGCGTTATACGTCTAGTGCAAAAAGGATAGTTCAATAAAAAAAAACTTGAGCATCAAAAAATTGTTCTAAATCTATCTAACACTGTCTATTTAAAAGAAATGACATACCTTATGAACTTAAACGGTTTTACTTCTAGAAGTCTACCATTTTTTCAAAAGTATGGTGTACATGACCTTGAATAAAATACTTCAAGACATAAGAGCACTCCGCACATACGTTTCAACTTTCATCGTAAAAATGAATTTGTATGTTCCCATGCAAATACAAAATTTCTTAAAGTTTCAAAATTCAAATTTTTCTCCAAACTGTACAAACGATTTCTAAAAGAGTCAAAAATAAAACTGTTTTTATATTTTTAAATATGAAATTTGTGTATTTTTATGCATGTAACAAGCTTCTCGCAGCAACAAAAAGCATTACACATCTGAGTTGTAATTAGTTACCTATTATATTGAAAAACTTTTGAATATTAAAGCTTAAAAACTTGTCTGAACAATAAATAAACATTAATATTTGCAATAAAGTGAAATATTTAAAATATATTGTTTAGTTTTCTCAATAACATGTAACATAAAAATATCACAGCTAATTTTTTAAAAAATTGACATTTTTTTTTGTCACGATATATATTGACTCCAGTCAAATATTTTGGGAAAATCCCCCCAAAACTCACATGAATATATATAGTTACATATCAGTAACATGAGGGAAAAAATTTCATGTACATTCATACTTTATATTCTGAGAAAAAGAGATGAATACAGTTTTAAAAACATCATTTTTGAGAAAATTGAATATAAAGTGCCACTTTATGACAAAAATAATGAATTACAACATGTATTTGCCCCATTTTATTAGACATTAGCATCTTTGCAATTTATTTTGCATAAAATAGGGAAAAAGTCTTAAATTGCCCAGAACAGCATTTTTCTGTATTTTTTAACGAGAAAAAGTTAATTTTTTCAAATTCTCTATCAATTTTTGAAGAATTTGTAGCTTTTATGCATTACAAATATAAAATTTGAATAGAAAGCATCATAAATATAATGTGAAAATAAATCAATATTGTTTTGGTGTGAATTTGAGACGGTATTTAAAAATACCTGATTATATATATACGACGTTTCGCAAGTTTTCGTTAAGCTGTCGTAACATTATCATTAGGTTTTGTTGTTGCAGACAGTTTCCAAGTTTTAAACTTCAAAAGTTACTCTAAACTGAACAAATGATTTTTGAAATAGACAAAATAAAACTGTTTTTATGTTTTTAAACATGAAATTTGTGTATTATATGTATGTAACAAGCTTCTCGCAAAGACAACAAACATTGCATTTGATATATCATCTCATACCTTTCTCTCAAAAACTATTAAACATAAAGACTCAAATTTTTATTCATATTAATTAGACATTATGTTTATACTGAAGTGAATTTTTTTTAAATATTTTAATTAGTTTTTTCAAAGACAAACTTTTAATTCACCTAACATATATTATCATGAATTTATTGAAAATTGTCTTTTTTGTTATAATTGCTTTATATTTTAATGTTTTAAGAATATTTCAAAAATGTCACTTCAGTGTACACAATTGCATTTAAGAAACATAAACTACATGCATACAGTAAATTTACACAACTTTAAAAATATAAATATTAGAAAACCGAAATTTTTATAAAAAAATCTTACTTTGTCAAAGTAAGTATTTGTAATATTCATTAATCCTAGTTTTGAATGCAGAAGTCTAAAATCGCAAATAGTATAACCTTATAATATTTTTAATAATATTTATAATACCTTATAATATTTTTTAAAGAAATTTCTCTTTACTAATCTTTAGCAAGTTTAAATAATAAGTAATAACAACTAATTAAAATTAAATTTAAAGTAAAGGATAGATTTGAATTTAGTTAAAATCACTAAATATTAAATATAACATTCCAAATTTGGCTCCAAAATATTTAAGTATATCTAACTCAGTTAAACTTGCAGTTATTATACAATTATCTAATGCACATGAATAAAAATAAAAGGGGGCATTGCACCTTTTCCCCGGATTTAAAAAGACGATGTTTATATTTCTGTCAAAATAGGCGTGGTTCATAAGCTGATTATTTTTTAAAAATCATTTTAAAATACTTCTAATTTATGTAATGGCTTCTATTTTATATCATTAGGAAGGTCTTGATTTGGAGATTTTAGAAATATCAACAACTCAAAATCGATTTTCAAAAGATCATTACCCTACTGAGTGCCCATAAAGGGTAAAACTTATATATGGAATATTTTGAAATTTTAAATACACTACATTATAAACAGATATATGAATTACAATGTTGCCAGTGTTCATAAAATTTGAGAAATCTTTCTGTCTGAAAAGGTTCTGCGCATTTAGTTCAGGCTCTTGTACATTTGGTGAAGACAGCCTTAAAACAGAAGGTGGTATAGGCAGGAGTTGAGCGCTGTGCAGTACCAGAAAAGATCTTCATCGCTCTCGATGGTTGTATCAGACCTGCAATGTACCACTTGGCCTTCAAGCAAATGGTCCAACATGCTTTGAAAAGTTCCACAGTAAAAAGCTAAACAAAATTCATTAAACAATTTATTCAACTCCACAAAAATAGTGCTTTATTTCTATCTTTTTATACTAAAATTAACAACAACCAAGGATAAGTGACCAATTTTAATGTACTGTTGAATCCATTTTTGTGCGGTAGATACGGACCACATACAAATAAACAAACAAAAAAATATTCAAAACTTTTATAAATTCTTACATATAACAAACTAATTCGCGGAAATACTACAGATTTTTTTTTGCGGTGGATAGGGAACGTATAAAAAAAGTCGCATTTATAACATTTGCCAATTATTATAGAAATTTATGAAAGAGTACTTCCATAACAAAATAAATAATTATATATTACACATGGAAACATTTTAAAAATATATAGTTCATCATTGTATACACGGATAAGTTTTTAAAATGCACATACATAATTCATTGCTACTCATCGTAATCCAAAACCCTGTGATGAATAAGTTCAAAATCGCTTCTGTCCCTTGAAGGTACAATTTCAATTTATTTTTTGGCAACATAAAGTAAGAGATAAGTTTCTATGACGAAGGTCGGGTGGTCAGTGGCTTGTAAATGTCACGTTAACCAGATATACATGATTGAAGCCTTTTTTGGAATTTTATACTTCTTTCTTAATTTGTATCTATTTTAAGAAAATGCTTTTCCAATTTGTTGGAAGATCCCTGCATACTTTTATCCGCTATCGAAGAATCCGGTTCTTCTTGTCCGTCTTCATAATCTACTAAATTATTGATAATGCCACTGTCATTGAAAGTTTCGTCTTCAATCAAGTGTGGGCTGCTGGAGTGTTGAGAGAAAGCAACTGAATGCGTACTGCCGGAAGGCTGTTTATAAAAAATGAACAAAGCGTCTTGAAGTGTCTACATTTCAGTGGCATAACGTAGCCACTGAAATGTAGACACCACAGGTGTACACCCGTAGTGACCACATTTCAGTGGCATTACGAGGGGCAGGACTCTAGGGGCCCAAGGCCTGACTAACGCTAAATACGTATTTACCCAATTTATAAAACATTAAAGATAAAACCTGACTTTCCGGGGTGAAAGGGTCCTAACATTCTCCGTTCCGCCACTGGTAAATAGATAAAAAAACATTACAGTGGTGCCAAAGCTATTAAAATTGATACGCCGCATAAAAAAAAAAGATCGCACAAAATTAAAATCGCACAAAATAAATCGTACAAGAATAAAATCACATAAAAAAGACCGCACAAAAACAGGTCCTACTGTATATATATTTTAGAAAGTATTCTATATTGTACAATTGTTTTATTATTTTGTTGTACCTGTACTTTATATGTAATTGTTATTGAAATGGTTATTAACATAAGTATTAATTTTTCATAAACATTTATCTTTATATTATATTATAATATAACATACGGTGCTTTATTTTTTTCAAAAATAACAAATACATGAAAAAAAAACTTATTTGAATATAATTACTCTGTTGCTTAACTTTTTGTGCATATAAATAACTTATCCAGACAGAATTTTCAATATACATATATATTAGTTAATGTTTAAGGATGCAAGGTTTCAAAACTTATTTCTTCTTAAATAACTATGAGCATCAAATTTTTATTAATACATTTAAAGTGCTTACTAAAATTGCAATATTTGAATATTTCCTTTCCTTCCTAGCATACCTTTTGAAAAACCGTAGTCAATTAAATCTGTTTAAAAAAAATTTGAGGTAAAATAATTAAGCACAGTATCAAACTTTAGTATACAGGGTGCCTCAAAAATAGCGCCCGAACTCTGCACAGCCGGATTTCCCGTTAGGAGTAAGTAAATGACCAAAGAACTGTTCCTGTACGATCCATAGTTTACGAGAAAGATACGAAAAATAAAGTATTATAGCACTGTCGGATTAGAAACAAATATTTGTAAAGGTTAATTATGGCAGATGTTTAAAGTGTCCGCCAAGGCAGGCTCGAGTACACTGTGAAAGAGATGAGCGCGCACGTCGCAGCAGCGGGGTGTCCACCGAAGTACAAGCAGAATACAGATAAGCCACAAAGTCCATTTATGTAATCATTACGTCTCGATTCAACACTTCTTTGAGAACGCCTCATAGGTATTAGAAAATACAGCCATATGAGATCGGGTGATCGTGGTTGTCATAGAACTGGACCCACATGTCTGACCCAATGGTCGGGTTATGCTATATACAGCCAACCCCGTACTGGAGCAAAAATATGCGCTGAATCCTCACCATGAACTATCATGCATCATCATTTACCGTATATTTCTGGTTTACTGTGGATAGAGCAGATACAAGGGCATTTTTTATATATTCACAATAAGGAATCTGGCTGTAAAGGGTTTGGGAGTGATTTTGGGGACATCCTGTGTATAATATATCGTAAAAACTTAATGATTCCGAACTCATATTATGAAACACAAAATAATAATATGATTTTATTTTGATTATAATCTCTTAGTTATTTAGTTATAATAATAATTATGTAACACCAGAAAATTTTTAATTTTTTTCGTTGATTTTCTCTAAATTTCAATGTTTGTGTTACTTTTCAAAACAATATTTTTAATTTTTAAATGATTTTTTATCAATGTCTAATTTTAAAGGAAAAGGAGGAAAAACGACTTAATCAGAACAAGTGGAAAAAGTAATTAATTGTTTCTTATTATACAGAATTCCAAAGGGAACCTTTTTAGAAATTTCTCATATTCAATTTCTCTAAGCCACATTTCTAATTAAGAATACTATCGTAACTATAACAAAAGGCATTACACTTTAAAACCAAGAACGTTAATTTTTAAAGTCTGGAACCTTAATCAACTTGTTCAACACAGCGAATCAAAGTGAAGTACTTGTAATATCCTCCAAATAAAAGGAATAACAGCAATTATTTCGTTAAAACAAATACTTCCTTTCACTTCCTGTCGACAAACCATATTTCATTCCCCCAAACACCTCCGTATGTAAACCAGCCGAAATTCTTCTGTACCAGTAATTAACACCATTAAACACCCTTTTGAAACTTAACAATAAGTCCCTATCACGAAAGCACTCGTTTAAGACTATTAAATCCCACTTGGCGAGAAGAAAAAGCCTTGTTTCGAAAACTTTTCAAAGAAAACGATCGCCAGAGGAAGCGCCATTCCCAAAACAAGCCCTCACGTTATCAAGCTTTCCAACCGTATTTCCCTTTCATTTCAGGTGAAGTCTTTCCCTCCTAATCTCTCTTTCACAGCGAATAAAGCACTTTATCCGTAAATGATGAAGTACCGAGGATTCCAAAACTCCGCTTCTCCAGATTTCGCAGATGCTTTGTGCTCTAAGCCGCACTCCTTTCCCGGAGCATTGTGCAAATAATTTAGAATGAGTCTTAAGAAATCTCGCTTGGGGAGTCTGGACTCGAAAACGTTGCCTCTATTATGCTGAGACCATTAGGCAAGGAAAGGGGCATTGTTTTTAATCCGCATGCCTCCTATTAAAGTGGGTGGGGTCCTTCTCAATTCCGTTTCATCCCGGAAATAAACTGAATTTGAAATATTGATCTCGTAAACGAAATCCTTCTACTCATAAAAATTGCACAGTAAGTTGCTATACTGTTATTAAATTGTTACTTTTATTTATTCTATCTAAAACAGGGGTATATTCAACCTTCTTTTCGGCCGGGCCGCACACATATGTTTACTACTTCATGCGGGCCGCATAAGTATGATGGCTATATCACGCGGGGGCCGCAACATGAGGATTAATGAAAGAGGGGGGAATGCTTTAAGATCCAGATAACATAGAAAATTTAGAATGTGGAAAGTTGATCAAAATATTAAAACTCCTATATTGCGTTTTCTAATTATTTTTCATATTTTTTTTATTTTTGTCACTGAATTTTTCTATAAATTGGAAGCATTTAAGAATCACTCCTTCGCAGTTTCTGCATCAGTAAACGGTTTCATACCATTACCAATAATATAACAAATTTCATAGGGTGTCTTTGTTACCGCTGTGACATTACCATTGACAAAACACTTTTTCTGCTGTTGTAAAGATTATTCAATAAAGCCCATTGATCACCTCTCGAAAGAGATCTTCGAGGAAAAGTGTTATTGAACGCGATTGCTGTTTATTGGTATTTTTTTAAAATACGACACTTTCGTGACAAATCAAAAAATTACTGATCCATGCCTGTTTTTCACAACAAAATAGTCAACTTGCCAATTGTCTTGAAACAACCTATTTTCTTCGAATATTTTTCGCTTGCAAGGTATGAAAGATAGTTAAAATATTTAGTTTTATTCATAAAATGGTCACTACTCCACTGTTGTTTATTATCACTAATCAGAAAAACATATCAATTCGCACCCATACGACATCGACAGGAAAAGGCAAAATTAATATATTTAATTCCTTAACAAAGAATTTCACACTTAATTTTCATAAATAAATTTCTCAAAGTAGTGGACCATGGCGGGGCCATTTAAAAAAGCCCGGTGGGCCGCAGGTTGAGGATCTCTGATCTAAGATGTGTTTCTTTCGTATCGTTCTATAAAACATTTTTTATTTAAAATGGCTTCATTTTGTAATATTTTGTTCTATTCTATTTATTCCGGTGACATCGAAGTTCCTCCCTCAAATATCAATCCCTTTGACGTGGTGCGGATGTTTACAGAAGGGGGTCGACCTTCTCACTTGACCTTGGCTCAAAATTACGAGATCCATCTCCAGTATCCCCCATGTTGCTTTACAGTGTGATTTTAATAAAACACTCACAAACTCACTCATAGTTGTAATACAAGACTCAGAAGGTAATGTAAAGAATCAGAAAGAAATCATTTAATGAATTTAAAAATATAAAAAAAATGTGTGTTTTCCATCCTATGACATGAAAAATTAAGTAAGAAAATGCAAATGATTTTGACTATTTAAGAAATTAATTAAAAAATTAATTAAGAAAAAGGGTATCTTAAGTGACAAAACTTTGTGAGTGTGTAAGTGACACATTTTTATCCTTCGGAATTGTGTGAGATTATTTGTGGAATAAACATTCTTAGTGTCATTTTCAATATCTGCACTTTTTAAGATTATTATCATACTTCATGGTTTTCCCTGTAACTGTACTTGATTTATTCAAGATTCTGACGATTTACTTTGAGTTTTTAAATAGTTTTTATAAATATTCAGAACTCATTTAACTAACCCTTTCTTTTCTTAAAGAATCAAAAAGTTGTCAAAATGTTAAATGCATTAATTTCTCAAAATTCAGCTTTGTAAAAAATGATTGAAATTCGATAAATATCTAGTAATTCTTAAATAAATTCTTAAAAATAAAACAGAAACGTTGTTTTAGATCGGTTTTTTAAGCTTAAAAAAGAATCAGTGGAATGCATAAGGGTGGGGTTTGGAGTTCAAATCCTTCCATTCATCAAAAGATTTTTAAATTGAGCTTAAAAATTAAGCATCCCTGTTCTTTCGCTCGCTTTCAAGTAAATGTATGTGTTGTTTTTAAATGTACCCCACTTATAAAAGCACTTTGTGTAGACCAATGGTATTCACACTTTTTCAACTCACGGAACCCTTATAGCTAAATAGTGTTTTTTTCCAGGTATAGAAGTTTAAGTTGGCATTACTTTCCAAGAGGGCGACCGATTTAACAGCTGTCAAGTGATTTATTCTTAGTTTTATTTGGCAATTCATCATGAATAGACTCATGCCTGAACAACGCTTTCAAACTGTGCAATTTTATTTCGAAAATAATGGTCGATTTTCATAAGCGAATTTTGTTTAGCGATGAAGTGCACTTCTGGTTGAATGGCTACGTCAAAAAACAAAACTGCCGCATTTGGAGTGAAGCTAATCCACAAGTGTATGTCGAAACACCGTTACATCCAGAAAAACTGACTGTTAGGTGCGCTTTATAGGCTGGTAGAATCCTTCTTCATAAACGATGAAGGCCACAACGTTACAGTCAATGGTGATCGGTATAGAGCCATGATTACTAACTTTTTCATTCCTGAATTGAACAATCATGATGTCCAGGAGCTGTGATTCCAACAAGACGGCGCAACATGTCACACAGTTCGTGCCACAATCGATTTATTGAAAGACACGTTTGGTGACCGCCTAATTTCTCGTTTTGGACCTGTGGATTGGCCTCCAAGATCTTATGATTTAACCCCACTAGACTATTTTCTGTGGGGCTATGTGAAGTCATTGGTCTATGCGGATAAGCCACAAACGCTTGACCATTTGGAAGACAACATTCGCCGTGTTATTGCCAATATACGGCCACAAATGTTGGAAAAAGTCATCGAAAATTGGACGTCCAGATTGGACTACATCCGAGCCAGCCGTGGCAGTCATATGCCAGAAATCATATTTAAAATGTAATGCCACAAGATTATCTTTCGAATAAAAAAAATTCATGTCAATCGAATAATACACCGTTGTTTTATTGCAATTTAAAGTTCTATACCTCTAAAAAAACAGCTTTTATAAGATGAAATTCTGGAACCCTATATTTTCTACTTAACAGAAAATACCGAGTGGCGATAATTAAACGACCCTACTTCAAAATTATCTACAGACGAAACTATTGTTCAGAAAGTTGTAAAATTCTGTGTACGACATAAAGAAGGGATAGAAATTTGTTTGAGCAAATAAAGAAAATTAGTTCAAAATGTCGCCACTAGAGGGTGCTTTTGAATGAAGACCACATTTATTACCAGTTTTCTATTTGTATTTTATCGCTTTTTTATCCACAGGACACGGTAACACAAAAACTGATACTCATTAAAAAACACAATCTCTAAAATGAACTGCAAACTTTAATTAAACTTCTTCGATGACTAATTTTCAAAGGATTTACACGAAGGAAGACGAAAATATGCAATTTTTTTCGACGTCACACAGCAACTGTTATAAAAGCAATAAACTTTCATGGGAGAATAGTTTATTTTCAGTGTGCTCGATATTGCTAATCAGAATGTCATTACGTTTATTAGATCGTGCGTTGTTAGTAAAGTTATTCTATCAAAACGATAATTCCGTAATAGTTGCTCTACGGAAATTTTGGACTTTAAAAGAGATGCGAGAAGGTCCATTGACTGCTAAAAATCTTCGATTAATGGTAACCAAATTTGAAGAAACAGGATCATTGAATGTTCGTTCTGGAAGAGGAAGAAAGCCTGTTTTTGCTGAAGCAATAGAGAAAGTTGCACTTCAGGTGGAAGTGGACAAAGCATCCAACGTGCAGGCTAGTACAAGTGTTCGCCGTGTGGCAGAAGCATTGGATCCGCCTCGTTCAACTGTCCAGAAGATCATGCAAAACATCCCGCGTTTCTTTCCATAGAAGCTTCAACTTGTGCAGGAATTGCTTCCACATGATTTCTAGACTCGACATCTGTTCTCACTGCAGTTTCTTGCTCGTTTGGAAGTTGATCCAGAATGGCCTTGGAATATCTTCTGGACAGACGAAGCACACTTTTATTTGGATGGTTCGGTGAATACTCGCAACTGCCGAATCTGGGAAACAGACAATCCGCATTTCACTTTACAAATTCCGCTACACTCACCAAAATTAACGGTATGGTGTGGGTTTTCCACGTTTTTTATTCTTGGCCCGTATTCTTTCGAGGAATTAGGTGCTGGAGGTCCAGTAATATATTCTATCACTGGACAGCGATATGCATCGTTATTACGGAATAAAATTATTCCGGATCTGCAAGCACGTCAATGCCTTTCACGCATAATTTTTAAGCAAGATGGAACTTATCCACACATTACACGTTGTGTTAAAGACGTTCTCAAACATCACTTCACAGAAGAACGTGTGATCAGCCACCAATTTCGTCATCTGTAGCCTCCCCGATCGCCTGACCTCATCCCATGCTATTTTTGGCCTTGGGGCCATTTAAAACAGCTGGTAAACTGTGATCAACCAAGATTCTTTACCTGATCTCAAAGATAGTATTTCCTGACATGTTTTTAACGTTTCCCAGAACACACTGCAATCAACGGTGAAACATGCTATCTTACGATTTCAAATAGTAGCTGAAAATGATGGTCATCATGTTGAGCCTTTATTGTTGTAACAAAATTTGTAAACTGTTATAAATGTATGCTAAGTATTAATGTATGTTAAATATGATCTCCATTAAAAACGCCTTCTAGTGGCGAAATTTTGAACTAATTTTTTTATTCACTCAAACAAATTCTCATCCCTTCTTTATATCGTACACAGAATTTTAAAGCTTTCTCAACAATAGTTTCGTCTTTACGCAATTTTGAAGTAGGGTCGTTTAATTATGGACACCCGGTATATTATAGCATATAATATATAAAAAATATCACAACATGTTATAGATACTTTATGTAAAGGCAATTAAAAAGCACTTTTATTAAAAAATTATAACTAATTTTAATATCATTAATAATTATATTAATTTGTAATCCAAATGTCACATACCATGCGTTGTACTTAGTAATTGGGATATATGCTTGCATATTTTATACAAACTGTCGAAGTCTAGGTCTATTGAAATAATTTGCAGAAGCATTTCATTTGTTTTTATATTTTGCTTTTGTAGCCACATATGCTGATAAATACTTTTCACAAATACGTTATTCTGAATGGCATTAAAATGTTTATAGCTCTGGGAGAAATCCCGTGTATTCTAGGTGAATTTTCAAACTAAAATTTAGGATCTGTTCTTGTCTTTCCTATTAGAAAACTATTTAGTTTTGCAAATCTTTGTACTAACCAGTATAAAACTATTTTGTGGAACCCGGGAGAGTAAACAATAGAATATTCCAAATCCAATAGGATAGGAGGAGCATTTAAAGAATATATATATATATATATATATATATAATATATATATATATATATATATATATATATATATATATATATATATTATAATGAAAATTTAAAAAGTATTGCAAATTAAATTTATATATTACGCATAAAGAAAAAAATTTCAATTTTAATGACTGTGGGGAGCTTTAGATACTTATGGCTATACAAATTTGTATACATTTGTATAACTATAAGTATACACCGTGTTTTGTATGCACAATTCTTTCAATTTTTAGTTGTGACATGTGGAATCCTTCACGAAACCTCAGGGTTCCGTGAAACACAGTTTGAAGCATACTGATGTAGGCTATTGCTTAGGATACGTTCTGCATAAGTCATGTGTTTAAGTGATAATTTTATCTTAACTAGAGTAGGTGTAAGAAAAGGTTCTGTCCTTTACGAAAACGAGCACTTCTGTGCGTTATCGATCATTAGCAAGAATTCGGATTCGACTGAAGCTGGTTTAAACAATTTGATTATTATTTAATTGATGATTTATATATATTTTGTTTTGTATATTAGTCAGTTTTCTTAAGGCGAGTTGGAACCCCTCTCTCTCTCTACTAACAATGTTAAATAGGCTGTTTTCGATGTACCTTTTCTCAAATCTGTTATAAGTACATGTTTGAAATTTTTCATACAATTAAAGCACATCTTTCTCATTATACTGAAATTAGCTTTTAGTTAATTTTGAATTTTTTAATAATTTATGAAATATTTTATCAAACATTGTGGAATTTGACCCATATTCAATAAAGAACTTCAATGATGATTCTTGATGCTTTCAATAAAGAAATTCAACATAAACGTCTCTCTTTGACCAACAGAAAGGGTGTAATTCTTCCTCACGACAAAGCTAAACCACAAGTGGCATGAAAAAACAAACAAACAATTGCAGAGTTTGGTTGGGAAACCTTACCTCAGTTAGCACATCATGATATTGCTCCATTTGACTATCATCTGATCAGGTGGAAGAAGAACTTTCTTGATGAAGATTATGTAAGTTATGAGAGTGTCCAAATAACAGAGGAAGAATACTTTACCTCCAATATAGAAGACTTTTTTCCTGAACACTAACAAAGAGTTTTAATTCATAAAAGACATTATATTTTGGATTAGATTTTAAATTAAAAATGAAAACTAATATTTTTTCTTTAGAAAAAAAAACAGAACTTTTTCTTACACACCCAATAAATATTAATAAAATGTGTTCTCACGTACACGTATATGAGAATTTTATAACTTGCCATTACGTATGCAGAAAATTTTAAATCTCTTCCAATGCAGTAATGTTTCAGTTAATTTACTCTCCCCATCATAAAAGTACCTTCCGAATTGAAAGAATTGAAAAAAGCGTAAACGTTGTTTCTCATTTAATTTTCAATCAATTCTTTACGGAAGAAAATGCAAATAAACTAAACAATTGTAAGTCTTTTACGATGAGCCACAATATATAGAGAGAAAAAGTAAGAAAGGAAAATCACACGTCTGAAAATACTGTGATCTACTTATGAAGCGAAGGACCAACCTTTTATGTTTTTCTTCCCTGCCTGTCCGCGCACGATTGAGAAAATCTGATTTCGAGAAACTTTTTCCCAAAGAAAACGTTAATTTTATTACCACTCAAAGAAAGAGATTCTCGGATAAAAAGTTGGTGCGGACTCCATCCTGTTCTTTATGGCCTTTTTGTGGAAGAAAAGTACCAACCCTCGATGCCCAAAGAAATAAGCGACAAAGAACGAAAAAGTAGTTGTAGAACTCTTGCCGATGCTCGCGCCAATCATACGTTTTCAATCTGACCAGGTTCTAAACATCTTATTTTTACTTTTCTTAGTCCCACTTTACTTTTTACCCGTCCATCCGAGAACGAAATAGGAACTATGCGCAGAGGGGAAAAAATTGGATGTCAGTTTCATTCTTCTCACGTGGGGAATTATTTATTTTTATTTTTTTGTGTCATTGCCTCTTTTTTGTTCTTTTACTAGCACTGCCATGTGTATTTCAACTTACATAGTGTTATATATATATATATATATATATATATATATATATATATACGCTTTTGAACAAAGAACAAAAATGTCGGGTTTCATTTTTTTTAATCTTTGCTTGGCTTAACAAACATAAAAAGTTATAAAAACAGAATTCTGATGTTTAAAGAATTCCATCAAAATGCCAAAATCTATTAGGCGACTCCTCAATCCTGTTTTTTTTTTTACCATTTGTTCAAAAACTTTTTAAACTCTTAAGATACTAAAGTAGTTTTAGAATGTAATTTTTTTATATGTTTTTTCCCTTGCATTACAAAAAAAGAAGATATTTTAGATGCCTTTATGCGTCTCAAATATTAGGAAATACCTACGGAATACTTATTTAGAAAAACATATTCACATTTTTTAGGAAAAATTTAACTGCCTAACTTAATTATATGAATTTTCGGGTTTAACATCTACAAAACACAAGCGTACTTTTAAAATTATGGTTTTTTCAAGCTAGTTAATCCAAGCAATTCTGCTATAACTGATTATTCTTTATAATAAAATTTATTTTTAGTGATATTCATCTTTCAATTCTAATCTCTATTTTATTTAAATTTCCAAAATTAGGTTTATTGTTTCAACACTCTCTAAATTTTTTGACAAAGTGATCAGTTTATATGATCCTCGCTAAATTATAAATACGAGGGTAAGTCAAAAAGTAATGGGACTTTTGTAATTTCTCTTTCTAAAATTTGGCAACAGTGCTAGTATCCAGCGCTGAATGACGAGTGGTAGGCAACACTTCTATACAAAGTGTCACTCGTCTTTCGTCGTATTTTTTGGAGAGAGGGCAGTAGATCGTTCAACATGACAGTTCCATTGTCGACCAATGAGGAAAGGCGGACAGTGATTCACTTTTTTGTTTTCGGAAAGTGTAAAACCTGTGGAAATGGTTTGTCACACATGCAAGCGCAGTATGGTGACAGCTGCTTACCGCGAAGCAAGATGCACGAATGGATAGAGTGCTTCAAACAGGGAAGAACGTCTTTATGTGACGACGAAAGATCGAGGAGTCCATCGACGTCAACCACTAAGGGTCATCGTCATTAAGGGTATAGTGATGGAAGAAACGGCTTGTATTCAGCTCAGATATCACACCTTCCGCAGGCAAAAACCGAACCATTGCCTTCCTTTCTCACTTGGTGCAGATCGACAACTGAGCTTCCATGCTGAAACGGTCTCTTACACTCTAACAACTACGTGTTGCCAGCAAGCCCTCACATTTAGAGCTCAAAACTAGCGCTGTTGCCAAACCTTGGAAACAGAAATTTCAAAAATCCTTTTACTTTTTAACTTACCCTAGTACTTTCTAATTAGCATATATCTTGAAAAGGCGCTTATAAAGTTTCCCTCTGTTGATGTTACACTAAACAAGCTATAAGTAATTCGTAACAGGTTCAGCTATTATTTTGTGTTACACGCGACTTCCTGTCACCCCTTTAGTACTATGAACTCATTTCTAGAAGAAAAATTACTCCAGAAGAACATCATTTTTAGAAGAATAATTACGCATGCGCATAAGCACATAATCTCTTAAGTTTCTTTTCACTCTAACTAAGAATAAACAGATGTTAAGCGTACTACATCGCTTAACATCTGTATACAAGACAACGGCATTTTGTATACAAGAATTCATAAATCTATGAGAGTAATGAAAAAGAAACAAATTTTTGTACCATTAGCCCTGGAACCCAACACTGACATAAATAAGACAAATAAATAGTGATTTACATGTGCTACTGTTGCCTTTACAGTTGGGATTCTATTGAATTTATAAATTTAACATGGAATTTATTCATACTTTCTTTTTAAAACAGATTTCTTTAAGCAGCAGTTGCTTAAAAATAAAATGAATATACAACTGTAAGGGGATCAAGAAGAAAATATCCTGGATAAATGATCAGTAAAGAATAAACAAAACTCATACAAAACTTCTGAATTCAGACACCAAAGAGATGCTAAGATTTCCATATTTCGATTTAAGAACTCTGGTGTTCACTCAGATTCTACAATACAAGCATATCTTTTTGTCTGACAAGTATTTGAGCTCTTTCTTGCTTATAGATATAGTTAACCTTAAGCATCTTTAAACTTGTCACAAACTGTATCATAATAAAAATAGCACTAAATGTTTGCTAGATTATATATCTCAGTCTATAATAAAAAAAGTTTTCGTGGTGCTGTAATAAAAATTAACTCGGTTGTTTTCGCAGCAGCGACGATGACAATCATCAAGAGAATGTTGTGCTACAATATCCGCCTGAATATCTATCATCACTAATTCCATTGGGAATGCCACCCGCTAAAGGTAATTCGAAATTAGTCTATCGCCATGCTATTAAGAAATGTATGTATTACTAATGGACTGTGCAATGACACAAGATTGGTACTGAAAAATATTCAGAAGAATATACTGCAGCATGAAATTTTTTTAGGAAGTAAGAAAGGCGAAATTGTATGCATATTAAGGATTACACTGGACACTCGAGGGGACTTGTATATACCATTCGTACTGAAACGTACGGAATTCCCTGTAAGATTGACATCTGCCATGATCATTAATAAATCACAGAGACAGAGTTTTGAAAAAGTCGGTTTATGTGTAACATCGAGGATAATATTATGTGGCTCTTTCAATAAGCAGAAGCAAAGATGGAATAAAAATTCAGCACAATCTAGAAGAATTGGTGATTAGGAATATTATTTTGAAGAGGCACTAAATTGAAGTACAAACTAAAATACGGAGATAAAGACTTAAAAATTCATTTATTTTTCTTGATGCCAATAAATTGAAGAAAAAGTGTGTGTACTTATGACCACATGATAAACGTGATAACTTCAAATTTTGTAATGTAATTTCAGGGATTAGTTCGGTGAATAAAAAACAAGGGAGCATTAGTATTGTCCCATAAAATTATTTAATCCTATGTCTGTACTCATAAAGTAACATTTTTGTACAAAATATACAATCATATTTGTGAATTAATTATATTCTAAGATGGGAATAGTAGGTTTATGGTAGCTGAAATAGGTTATAAATACTTTATATTCAAAATTTTATTTAAATATCTATAAAAAAAACTTCATCAAGCGTTGCTCCGTACTTCATCGTGCTTTTATTTGGATCATCTGACGTAATTAAAAATTGAATTTTTATTTTAAAAAATCAGCTAAGGGTTTTTATTTGTCTTTCGACAAATCTACCCCCCCCCCACTTAAAATCATAAATAATTTGCTTAGAAGACCCGATCCGGTTTTGCGAATTTTGGTTGTAATTTAACAATATTCAATTCTATCCATGAATTAATTTAAGCAATGGAATGTAAAGACCGGTAGTTGATTGGGAATCGAGGAATCCAGGTCAAAACCTTTAAAAGGGATTCAATCAGAAGATATATATCACATAGTCTCTAGCTTATACTAGCTCTTTTGTCATTGTATGGCAGTTTGGTACAAATATATCCGGTGCTGTTGCAAGGTAAGTCTTAATTATATTTTTTTCTTATATTTTACAATGTAACTTTTTCTTAATACATGTATACTTAGTTTTCTTGTTTCAATTTTCTTTTTAGACTCAAAGTATATTTAAGTAATGTGATTAACAGAACTATTTGTTCATTGCTATTCTGATTCGCTTAAAAAAATATTTTTTTATCTTAAATTCACTTCAATATTGCTAATGATAATTATACTATTACTTAGTTGTATAAAAAAATTTCTTTTTCTACATTTTTGTTTAATTTTATTGTGGATTTCTCTCTCTATCTAAGCCTATTTTTTAAAAGTACTACATGTTTCATTTTGATGCTTCTACTAGGATTAGAAAGAATCCCGCATTCATTTTCGTAGAAAGAGGTGACGGGGGGGGCCGAGCCCCCACTTCGATCGAAGCTAGGAACTTTACTTTTACGGCGTATTGGTGGGGGAACAAACTACCGCGTTTCATGTTGTTTCGAAGGGGTGGGGGGAGTGGTAAACGTCTCTCATTTTCTTTTTAGGGGTGTGTATGTCGTGAAGGACCTTCTGCGAGCATGATTTAAATAACCTACCTTTCTTTATAGTTATTCCTACTGATATATCTTAAGTAATAAATACACGTGGGAAGATCAACTAATTAAATAAGCACACAAAAAGGAAGACTGAGTTTTACTCGAAACCCGAGGGAAACGTTCCTTTTTTAGTCACGCGGACCAAAGAGGGATGGCCTCAGAGAAGGGGTGGTTGACCTTATACGACCACGCTTTTCGACTAGAGACGAAAAAAGCCGAGTGTGACGTTCATCCAAGTTCATTCTCCGATAGAAGTTGTCACTTCAAAAGTAGAATACGTAATACATGTAAATCACAGTTTTATAGTTTGAGCAATGAGTATGAATAGTTGGATAATTTGTACAACGGGGGTTGGTCCGTCTTCAGGCGAACAGGAGGTGCCTCACCCTAGTTTATTTTAACATTTTTTTTAAACTTATGCTTACATATGTATGGTGATAATAAATTAATTTATCATTTAAAAATTACTTATTTTTGTACATGAGTTTTATAAAAGTTTACGTTAGAAAATGTTATTGTATTTTATTTATTTATTTTCTAAGACGGCAAATTACTTAGGTCAGTGTTTCTCAAACTGTGGGGTGCGCCCCCTAGGGGGCGTGATCTCTGCGAGGGGGGCGCTAGCATATTAAAAAGTCGGAAACAAAAGATTATTTAAAATAATTATCAATTTACTGTAAGTAACAAACAAAATGCTTTCAGACATAATAAAATATAAAATACACATTTACACTGATATAATACACTTATAAATGTATCAGTACTGCACAGTTTATTTTATAATTAATTCAACAATACTAAGTTAAGAACAGGTTTTGATGATTACCAGCGACCTTAGAGGTTTTGTATTAAATTTTTAATTTGTACGGTTTATAATTAATCCCTTAAGTGCCGAATAAAAGTTACGTGATTCGCTCCCCACTGCCACCGTTTTCCACGTAGAGGCTCATATGGGAGGGTGTTTTGGGAGGGTAGGGGTGGAGAAAAGTGATAAATAAGCACATCCTTTGCAAACACTTTCAAAGTTATTTTATTGCATTCCAAAGCCTTCGGAATAATTTTAAGGCCAGTAGTGCACAGAAAAGATCGTACTTCGGAAAGACGTATACATACGCCCAGAAAATTAATGCTTTGGCTGAGTGAGACATTTATATACGCCAGTTGCACTTAATAGGCTAGAGTCGTATTGTCGCTTTAGTGTCAAACTATAGTATTATTGCATTAAATACATTGTTATCGTATGGAGGGGGTGCAATGAAACTTATGATTGAATATTGGGTCGCGAATATTGAAAGTTTGAGAAGCACTGATTTAAGGGGATTCATTTACAAAATCATTTGCCTCTGAAAAATCATCACTCATTTTCTTTAAAAAAAACTACAGAAAACCTACAGAAAACTACAGAAAAAACAGAGAACAAACTTTTTTGTTGTTGTTGTTTTAAAACCTTTATAGTACTCTCCTCTTTGTGATTCTCTGGGAAAAAAAGGATTCTGTAAGGTTCATACTTCTTATAGAGCCATATTTCGGAATTATAAATTCTCTGCCTAACGGGTTTTGTTATATTATTGTTATATATTATTTGTTGTAGTGTCTTTTATAATTACAGCAATCACAAATTTAGATAAAAACAATATTGTTACTAACTGTCATCACGCCAAGGAAGTAAACACCACATTTTGAATTCGAAAGAAAATAATTCAGTGCCTTGAATTCTAAATATGAAATATTTTAATTTGAAAATACGAATAATTTTACTTTTCATTCGGTTACACGTGTTTTATCCAAAAGCTTAATAGCTAAGGTGACCAACCGTCCTACTTTAGGGAAAACAGTCCTCTTTTTATAGGTCCCGTTCTTTCTCGAAAAGTGTCCTCCTTTTCAATATTTTAAAACAACTGATCTGTTAATCTCTGTATTCAGAGATGAACCAAACATGTTTCCAATATGTCGAGGAATAGTCTGAAACAAATATCACAGGAAATAACAGTTTTCAATGGTATTTTTTTGACTTCATCGCAAGTAAATTCGGAAGATATAGAAAACGGTGCTGATTTTTTTATCAAAAGAAATGCCTGATATCAAAATCGTTGACAATGGGCTGTTTGAAGAAATTTGAAGACTGAATGTATACTTAAATTATAACAAATTGAAACAATTGGAAAATCAACATACTGAAATTGATAGATGTGTTGAGAGAAATACTTAACCATTTCAAAAATAAACGCATTCCATATGAAAATTTAGTTATTCTTTTTGAATTTACGTTGTGCTGCTTTGGAACTAATGCACCAGTTGAAAGAGTCTTTCAGTGGGTAATTTTTTGGACAAGTCAGAAATCAAGATTGAATGTTGATATTTTAGCTGCTGTACTTACGATAAAGATGAGGGATATTATTTGCTCCGAAATTTCCGATATTGTAGAAAATAATATATTGAAAAACAAAAAATTTAATTCAGTGAGAAAATACTCATTTAAGAACATACTTAAAAGGGATGTAAACATAATTAGAATATTTTTGTTTGAATTAATAAGATGTTTCACATATATTTATGTTGTAACAGTTTCTTAAATTTTTGATTCTCCTTTTCATTCTAAAAAATCTGGTCACCTTATTAATAGTGTGTACTACAAGTTTAGAATTTATTAAATAAAATTTTTAAAGTGGCAAAAGTTTTCTTTTTCCTCCTGCTTAAAAAAATAATGATAAAGGTATCCGACTACCCTAAAATCATATGTTTTGCCAAAAATACGAAGTTTATTATTTTTCATTCACTAGAACGAAATCTGCAAGTTTTTTAGTAAAAACATATGCCTCTACTTTAAACAAGATGTCATTCTTTAAAATGCGTTTCACTCCAAATGTGCTATTTTCTTAAATGCTCAAACAGAGATAGTGATTGCTCAAAAAGTTCTGAAAATAATCAACTGAAATTTTTTGTGTATGTTCTGTATAATAGCAGAAGTGTTTTAACCTTCAGATTTACCAATAACTGTTTTATTACAAAATTTATAGTCTCTTATGTGAATATATATATATATATATATATATATATATAATTCCCTCTAGTATCCTTTTTATTAACTCTTTGTACTAATATTTAAAATAACTTTAACTCTTTGTTTTAAAATTAACATTGTAATCTTAATCGTAATCGACTAGTCTGAAATCCCTGTCCCACCCATTCTATCCAATAAGAACTACTATTGCGTAATCATCACGCGCTTGCACTGCTGGTATACAAGCCAAAAGCCTTGTGTAATCACTCTCTTTTGTCTACCTGCCTTCATCATGTAATCAGCCGGGTGCAACGCGTTCTATGTTTGTCTTTGTATGAGTTTGTGCCATTATGTTTGCTTCTTGTTATGTGTAATGCCGTTCCTACTGGATCTTTATGTGTTTCCGGATGTGAATAAAAAGGAATAACGATTAGCATGAGTGCCTCTTCGATAATACCTTACTCTACCACGCTCCACGTAAACACATAAAATCACATCACCGGCCATACCCTCTCTTTGGTTCGCCATTTTTTAAATCAACCACTCTCCAGAAATATTACAGAATTATGTCATATATATATATATATATATATATATATATATATATATATATATATATATATATATATACATATACACTCTGTCGCAAAAAAATATATGCACCCAGAAGAAATTGAGCTACATTCACGAAATTTGGTATGCATGTAGTGTATATGAAAATAAACAAATGATTAAAAATTCAGAACAAAATATCATTTTATTAAGCGGTTACAGCTTGCAAAAGGTTAAAAATCAGTAAGTAGTAAAGCCACCTCTGGCAGCTATACAAACCGAAATTCGGCGTGGCATCGATTCAATTAGATCACTTATGACCCCCTGTGGAAGATCCTGCCATAGTCTTTGCATCTGCGGAGTTAATTCTCCTGTATCTCGGGACGGCTGCAGTTGCCTTCCCAGCGCGTCGCAGACATGCTCTATTGGCGAAAGATCTGGTGACCTGGCAGGCCATGGTAGGACGTCATATCCTTGAAGACATTGTTGGGAGAGTCGCGCAGTATGTGGACGAGCATTATCCTGTTGATAAATGGCACCTGGGCGACTTGATAGCATGGGTAGCACAATCGGCGTTAAATATCGTCCACGTATCTGCGAGCTGTCAAAGTGCCTTGAAGGACCACTAAAGATGATCGTGTGTCCCAGAAATTGCTCCCCACACTGTCACACCTTGTGAAATTGCTGTATGCCGCTCGACAATAAATGCCGGATCGGACCGCTGGCCGGTGCGCCTCCAGACACGTGTGCGGTGGTCATCAGCACTGAGACTGAATCGGGATTCATCACTGAAGATGACACGTCTCCAGTCTGTCACACTCCAGTTGCCCGAGGTCGGCAAAAATCCAGTCGACACTGCCTATGATGTGGGGTCAGTGGTAAGCGTCTTAGCGGACGTCGGCTCCTCAAGCCAACTTCGGTCAGTCGTCTCCTTATGGTTTCTCTTGATGGCACTGGATGTCTGGAAGGAGGTAAGTGGCGTTGAATCGATGCTAGCGACGTTGTTGGTGCCGAAGTGGCCACTCTTTTGATTGCACGATCCTCGCGATCATTTGTGTTCCTGGGACGTCCTGACCCTCCGCGACGGTACACTCTACCTTCTGTGATCCACTGTTGCCAACACCGAGCAACTACCATATCGCTCCGACCGAGGTGGCGGCCGATACGTCTATTCGACCAACCTGCTTCTCTGAGGCCTATTATACGGCCCCTATCAAAGTCCGTCAGCTGCTCGTACTGCCGCCGGTTACGTCTTAGAGGCATCCTAAGTCTCAATATCGTCTATCAAAGTCATCAGATTCGTTTGTTTAGCCGTACGGCGCTCGTACTCATGCTTTTAAACTCTCCCCAGTTGCGCAACTAATATGCGCATAGCACACTAGCCTTGTCTCATTGGCTTCGAAATTTTTAATCATTTGCATATCTCTTACCAGACTACATTCTTGCCGAGTTTCGTGATTGTAGCTTGATTTCTTCTGGGTGCATATATTTTTGCGACAGAGTGTATATATATATAATAAATGTTTTCTTTAGTAATTTCATATAACAACTAAGATACAGTGATCTAGTTTTTGTAAAAATAAAAATTTCTCTTATCCTGAAAGTCATTTCAAAAATAAATAGCAAAGTATTACATCAAAATTAAAAATTTGTTCATAAATTTTTTGTATAAAATGGGCCTCATTTATGTAACTTTTTTGTAAATTTTTACCCTTTTCCATTTCAGTAATAATAATTCCTTTTTTTCTTCTTAATTTTAGCAAATTTTTCTTAAAATGTACTAAATAAATCTAAAAACCATAGACCTCATACCTCCATTTTTTTTAAAGAAAGTTAATGCAAGTAGTTGGATATCTTAAATTCTTTTATTTTATTTTACTCCATTTTTTAAAAGAATCTTCAGGATATATTTCTGATATCTCATAAGAGAAAGAGAGAAAAAATCTGATTCTCTCTCTTAATCACTCCAAATAAATTTGTCCAATGGATGTGATGGGAAGTTAGGAAAGTATCTTCCAAAATTCGAGTTTCCCAACCACAAGGGCATGCATCAAATACGACATTTGGACAGAAGATAGGCTCCGTTTGAATTATAGGAGCATTTTCGTTAGTCCGTAGGAACTAAGTCCAACGAAAACCTCCTTTCGCCCTCACCCTCTGCTTTCGATTCCTGTTTACAGGGCTGCAAATGGTGAATTTCCCACGGATCGGAAAGAGGGAACTCTCCCTTCATCTCCCGAAATTCGGGATTTTCGAGTCGTGGTCAAAGCAGGAAAGCCAGTGGTGAGATCGAAATTGGGATTGGTACGCACGATGGGTTTGTTTTGACGGGTTTGTTCTGTGTCAAGTGAAGTCGCTGGACACTTATTTGGTAGCCGAGTCGGGGGAAATGAAGGTTGCGGATTCTATAGGAAATGAGTGTTTGAAATGTCAATGGAATGGCCATTGCATTTTCTTGGCAAATGAAGGTTGTGGAGAAATTTGTGAAAATAAAATAGACAGTATGTTTGATATATATGGATGTATATGGATTATAAAAAATATTGTTTATAGCAAAGATAATGTGAGTTTTGCTTAAATAAAAAAAAGAAACGAGTCTTACAGTAGTTGCATATGATTTGTAACATATGACATGTTATCGAGGTAAATACGCAATATGAACTTTTTTCCTGAAAAAAATATGAATCGGGTATGATTGTAAATGATTTTCTATCAAATAATTATATCTTTAATGAAAATTGTATTTAATTATGTAACAAAAAGAGTAAAAAAGGCAATATTTTATCAAAAATAATTATTCTTATTCAATATGGGGAAGAGCGGAGACAATAGATTTGTGATAACTAAAATATGACACATATACTTGTGATTTCAAAGTATTTCATCGTTGGGTGGATGACCTGAGTACCCAGCTCTTTCGAGCTACAACCTCATCCAGTAGGTATTTGTGTGACTGTATATGATTGACTTTTACCCTTTGTTAAGTTTAAATGCTTTAAAAATAAAATAAAAATACTGGGGATTTAGGGAAAATAAAAATTTAAAATATTAAAATGCATTAAATTTGAGAAAAGAAGCTTCAAAGTCGGCACAAAACACCCGAAAACAAAGTTAAAATTTCGATCTTGGGTTGGCGGGGCTAAACTGACCAATGGGAATGCAGCTAGGATCATGAAAAAGTAGTTGAAAATAAAACAGAAAACAGCTTTTTTTTAAAAGCTATTAAAAATATACTATCAAGAATAAAAATAGTAGAGGAACATTTAAATAAAAAGAGATCAGTCGGAATAATTTTCCTAGGCAAATTAAAGAGTAAAAATTGAAAAAACCCAGGGATCGAACCCGATGCAAAGAATTGGCAGCGATTGACTGTGACCACTAGACCACAGGGGACTCGAGGAAAGCGGTGAAATAAGCATTTAAGATGGAGGAAGCAAGATTTGAGAGGAGAAAAATAATTACATGAAGAGGGAGTCTGAGAGAATATTTCTAGGTCTGTTGAAATTTGGATCAGGGATATATTTTTCAATATATCCAAGATCGAGAGATTACTAGAATTATCAATATTATGAAAGATAAGTTTGTTGCAATCTTTTTAATGAACCATCTAATTGACAGCATTTTACTTGCGGTCCTGAGGTCAATTTCAAAATATTTAAAAACCGTTGAAAAACAACGTCAATAACAGTACAACTGTTAGCAGTCGAAACATTCTAAATTGTGTTCATTTCAAGCTTGAGTTCATCATTTATAAAAGCTATGAATGACTCAGCTTTTGGCAAACTGAAGTTAAAGTTAAAATCACCACTCAAAATCAGGAGAAGCGAGTGATAATTTTTCAAAGAGTAGAACCACCTTCGTTATATGGCAAATATACAAAATGCAGGGAAATCTTTAATTTTTTTTTTTTTTTAACCGTTTGATTCGAAGAAATGTATACGACCACCGAAATCACTGTTTGTCCATTTTCAAATAAGCATTCTGCCGCACTTATGTCCTAATATCATGACTAATGGATTTAGAGTCAAGCACTCGAGTGCTTGATGGCTACTAGAGTTGGGCCCCCATGCGAGGGTAGCGAAACAACACAGCCATGCAATCTCATTGGTCAAATCAAGTAGCGCACGCTTACGTCACATCCTGTTACACTCATCCGTCCCTTTTCACGAAATCACTCCCAACAAATATCCAGCAACCGAGAGGAAAACATAAAACATAATACATAAAAAATACACATAAAAAAAATTGTTGCCAATTTTGATTTGTCAAAGATCAGGATTTTACTTTGAGTTCAAGCGTAAAGCTGTGATATCTAGTAGATGTCTTGAGTTCGGGAACTTATTTTTCTGAGTTTTTTTTAATAAATTTTGTTTTACGGCACTGATATTCTTGATGATTTTGTGTCATTTGGTTTGAAGTCTTACATCTTAGTCAACTTGTGGTGAACTCTCGTTCGCGGATGTGTTAGAATGTACCAAAGGATGACGAATATTTATAAAACTAACACTTTTATTATGACAATCAAATCACTATCTAAATTTAACCTAAGCAAGAGAAATTCTCAGATTAATTACTAACTTGAATACTTATTGCAATTGATCAATTATCTAGAATTACGGATTCTCAGCAATACCAGTCCGTCTAAATTGGCTTGTCTGAGGTTTTCACTTGAACTCCTGTAGCTTCAGTTATTTTACCTTTTCCGCTTTACATTCAGGGTGACAACAATCGCCATCATATCTCTAAATTTCCTCTTCATTTTACTTTAAATAGCAACTCTCATCAACATAAATCACGGTTCCTTCACAGGAAGCGGTTTCACAGACATACAATGTACAAAATAAGTTTTTCCTAGAGAATTAGCAAGAATCATGAATTGAACCCGTTTTAAACTGAGCCAAAGAGAAATTCTTTTTATGACTATTTATTAGGCGCCCTTGCCATTGCTAGTTTCGATTTGAGAGGGAAGAGCTGCTGCAGTCTCTAGTTCAGATACGAAGTCGGATTAATTCATACAAGCCATTCATAAAATCTCTGACAAAAAAAGCAACGTACCCAAAAGAAGTTATCCGAATGCACAAAATTGCATATGCGTGTAAAATATGATAAAATGTGAAATTGAGCCCATTCGTTAATTATTGGCTGCCTGCCAAATGGAACTCTAGAATGTAGCATTATACATCTTTCGAACCCCCTAGTGATGTAAAAAGCTGAGGACATTCCAATGCTTAGGCATAATTACCGTGCGAATGGGTTCTGTCGACTCATGTACCAATGCCATGAAGATGCATTCACGAATAGTTTAAGAAAATATATCACATGCTATTAGACTAAAGCAGCAATTGGTGATCTTTCAAGACAAAAGAGCCAATTGAAACATTATAAATAGCATATCGGAGAGTAATTTATACGTATACGCATGCGCACCAAGAAGGGTTTCTTCCCAATTTGGTAGAGGTAGTGATAAAGACTGCTGTGTTCAAATTAATATGTTTTATACCATTATATAGCAAACACGAGTAAATGGAAAGTTCTCAATGAAATATCTAGAACATTTAAAACTTTTTCTGCGCTCCGTTGGATGGGGAATTTTTTTAACCATTTTATGGAGTGGTCGTGGGGTGCAAGTCACCCCAAGCTCATGAAATCGTTAATTCAGAGAAAACTGTTTAATTGTTACCAAAGACCTTGTCATATCTTCTAATATATAACTGTCTTCATGGGAACTAAAAAGTATTTGTCACATATCTCCCTCTTTTTTTTGGAAGTGGCAAACGAGTTTTTTTTCGCAATCTTAAGGTACTTGTTTTGACTGAGTTCCCCAAGCGATCACTTTTGTTTCAACTTTTGTTCCCCTTAGTGGTTTTGATTGCTGTATTGTACGACTTATTATGATTTATAAATGTAAATGAAAAGAATATAAAATAGAAATGAGCATCTGTGATCTCTATTAAAGGAAGTTGAAACTGATTAAGCAAGGCATATTAATCATGATAGCGAAAATAAATTTGAGAAAAACGATGAACATGAAACGTCTGAGTTGAAAGGAAAATTTTCAAATGCTACCTAAACAACTCCATCAAGAAAAATATAAAGCCATAAATGAACCACAGGACACACTTTGCCCTGTCAAAAATACACAAACAAGAAAAAGTTCAACATGCTATTTGTCGATCCCCAAAGGACAATAAAGCAACAATAAATTGAACAAAAATACGACATTTTTGCTTACAAATAATATTTTTCTCTGTAATATTGCATTTTTTAAATATATAATTATATATATTAAGCATTTTAAATTAACTTTTTATTCCAGTATTTTCCTATATTATAAAGTATGTATCAACAATTAGCGAATGATATTTTAGAGTTTTGAATAAACTTGTCCAAATTATTTATAAACGTGTGAAATAAGGCTTCTGCATTAAAAGCTAATAAATATTTTTCTTTGAATTACAATATTAATCTTAAATGCTTTTGGTAGATCATAATTACATATAGAGTATATTAACGCCTCACTTTAATTAAACACTAGAAGTCCTGGAGTTGAACCTCGTGTTTTTAAGCCTCTGCCAAGTAACGAGGATGATACAACACCATTGGGTGGAAGATCATGGTATATTCAAGCCGAGGATACGCGTACTTAGTAATCAGCTAAAAATATCTAAGAATCTAGTGAAATATATATGTTACAGAAATAAAAAGTTAAGATTTCATCTTGTTATATTCAGTGAGAATATATACGAGATGTGACACAAAAAAAAATCAAAACTAATAATAATAATTTTAAATAAAAAAATAGCACAGAAAGTACGGTTAGGACAATTAGTGTACAAGATAACAAAAGAATGGAAAAAATAGGCTAGCATCAGACAGATTACCAAAAAAAGCTATCGCCTTTGGCGATTTTTTTTCATTTCATCAATTTTACTGCAAAAAATCCCACTCGCTTTACTCGACAACATATTTGAAAATTACTGCACCCCCCACCACGAATTCGGCTTATATACACGTCCTAAAATTAGGATAAAGTTTTGAAGAAAACTTACTTATCACTTATACACAAATCGGCTTATTTTAGGAAATGTACGGTTTATAGTTTTATATAGATACATAGATATTATCTTTTGGCTAAATTCCCGGAATATTTTCAGCTCCTTTAATTTTTAACAAAATACAAATACAAAATAAATTTCTTGAGAAACATTTTAAACGCATACTCTAGCGCTCTACACATCAGTTAAAATCATAATACAGAGTTTATTGATCCCCTGAATATTCTTAGTTTATAATGTCACTACCACATTTTTATTCGGTTTGTGCGAAAATTCTCCACAAGAGTACTTTCAATAAATCGCAAGAAATAACTTCCGGAGAGCAGCCTTTCGGTAAACAAGTCTGCAAA
The DNA here is from genome assembly GCA_019973935.1 of Trichonephila clavipes. NCBI lineage: Eukaryota > Metazoa > Arthropoda > Arachnida > Araneae > Nephilidae > Trichonephila > Trichonephila clavipes. Next base: position 73,090 of record BMAU01020258.1, on the reverse strand, counting down.
GGCAAGCAAGACAAAAGAAAGTTCCCCTCAGAAAGACTTTAGGCCTAAGCCCACATTCCGAAAACTGTATCCCAACAATCTATCACCTTCAGACCGATAACGCATTCTGTGACCAAAAAGGTTTCTCTCCAGAGTGTACGCATCATTAGAAGCAGAGAGATCCCCCTTTTCCTTCTTTTTCCCGAAGTTTTCCTGGAAAAAGCCGGAACCATTGGTCTTGAAATCCCAAGTCAGTACCAACAGTCCGGGAAACCTGCCAGCAAAAATAAGGTTCTGCCTTAGCAAGAAGAGGGAGTTTATTTTCCACATCATTCTAAAGGAATGTCTTATTTAATCTCGAAATTTATGGTCGGGTCGTGATGAGCTTGATGGAATATCTTAATTTTTTCTTCTTTTTCCTCTCTTATTTACTTTCTCTATCTTTCTTTTCTTCCTCTTTCCCTCGTCAGGCGTTTCGCGGTTCAATAGATTTGTAGCTAAGTGTGGGTGATAAGCGAGTGTTAGTTTTATCCATGAGAATAAATTTGCTCTGACTTCAGATTTGGAAATAAAAATTAAGCTCATCCCTAAATGAGCAAAAAAAGTTATATTTACTTTGGGCTTTAAAAATGGAAAGAATGTAATTAAGAGTAAGATTTTTGGGACAGAAAGAATCTTTTCTTCTTTTATATGGAATGTGAATGTTGCATTCATCAAATATACGCTGTTATTGCTGTCGTTTTATTATGGTGAAAGGTGGAGAGCTAGAAGAGTTGAATCTGAAAGAAATATTCTGCACCAAAATTGATAAAAGATAATGGGATTTTTTTTAAATTTTTGATTGCGACTGTTCTTTGCATTAGATTGGCTTTTTTATCGATATGTTAGATTTTTAGAAAATGCTATCCAGAATATTTCAAAAGTATTTGACTTAAGCGTTAGGAAAAGAATTAGAAAAGATGTTAAGAAATATATAAATAACATCTTTTATGTACATTTTCTGGTTATTCACATACCTGAAAAATCATATAAACATGAAAACAAATTAAGCTTAACCCTTAACGGGGATATTTTTTTAGCGATGTTTCATTAAAATATTTTTGTGGCCAAGATTGATTCAATAAAAGGTTTGTCTACTTTAGATTAATAAGTAAAATTGTTTTGATTTTTAAGACTCCTTTGTTTAGTGCAGTGCTTCTCAAACTTTCAATATATGCGACTCAGTGTTCAATCATAATTTTCATCATGCCCCCCTTCCATACAATAACAATATATTGAATTCAATAATAATACACTTTGACATTAAACCTATCTTACGATTTTAACCTTTTAAGTACCACCGGCGTATATAAACGTCTCGCTCAACAGTACGTTAATTGCCTCGAACGCATATATAAGTCTTTCCAAAGAACGATCTTTTCTGAAAACTGAAGGCTTTGGAATGCATTAATGTGAACTTGACAGTGTTTGCAAAGAATTTACTTATTTCTGAGGATTTGCTTATTTATTAATTTTCTATACCACCACCCCTCTAATGCACCACATAGGCTCGCCTAATTGTTACATGCTGGCACTGGAGAACGAATCGTGGAATTTTTAATCCACATTTAAGGGATTAAGATAAGTGTTAATTTTGCATATAATTTTATATATAACAAGCCCATGGAGTCACTAGTAATTAATAAACTTGTTCTTAGCTTAGTATTGTTAAATTAATAATAAAATACATTGCGCAGCACTGATATATTTACAATTGTGTTACGTAAATGTGTATTTTACTTTTTTATTATGTCAGAATGTAGTTTGTTTGCTTACTTTCAGTTAATTTTATAATTTTTTAACATAATCTTTTGTTTTCTATTTTCCAACATGCTCGTAGGGTTATCACGCGCCCCACAGTTTGAGAAAAACTGTTTTAGTTGTAATATGTTTACCACACTCCACTGTGTATTATTGAAAGACATTTATATATCTTCTGTTTCCTTTCACCACTCCCTACAAAAAATTTTTAAGATATAGTTTGTAAATACTAAAACCATTAAAAGGAATAGTGAATTAGAAATGTTTTATACTCTTAGATGACAAGGAGAAAATTCAAAATTTCTACATATTATTTCCTGTGAAATATATGAAAAAAGGAATCAGTACATAGTACACGCAAAAAACAAAATGAATTATAAGACAGACGAAGATGAATGATAAATAGATTGATGAATTCGACAGTAATTATTTTTGCAATGGCTTGGTAAAAGGTTACATCCTTTCGATTCTAAGCGAATGATTTTTATGCAATTGAGACTTCATTGGTTTCACTACAAAATAAATAACCCAATGTTTTTTATTTGAAACTTATCGAATGTTAAATTACGCTTTTTATACGAAGGAAGATTTTCCATGAGAAAAATTAATATGGATAAACAATGCTTTCAGCAAATAAATCGTTTCACTTTCTAAGATACACATTAACACTGAAGACTGAAACTTAGTAAATACCTATATTGCCCAAAAGCAGTCAAAATGACTGCATAGTGAAAGAATAACTAATGTAAAAAAAATTGTTTAAAATTAATTTTTAATATTTTTATAATGTATTATTTACAGTCATATAATAAGTTATTAGTAAATATTAACAATAAAAAAATACTTCACTAGAGAAAAAAAAAGGAATTCTAAAAAAGTCTAAGAGAAATTGCGTCATTATATGCGTAATTATTTTCTAATTGAATTTAAAGCAGTCAAACTGACTTCCTTGGGCAATCTAGTGTTAAATATGAAAAATATTCGTTATCAAAATTAATCCAGATTTTAAAATATTATTAAAAAAATATTAGCCTTTTAATAGAAACATGACTTTATTTTTTTTTTATTTTACAGACAATGTAAGTGAATTAAAACGACTAGTTGAGTATTAAAACGTGGCAACAATTAGAAAATTTAAAGAATATTAAGTAAACAAACTAAACGTACACTACGATAAATTAGTTGAATTTTTTTCCCAAAGTAACAAGTTGTTTTTTCAATAAAGTTAACAAAATAAATAATTAAATATGCATCTGTAAAATAAATCAGTTATTCACAATTTTACATTTATTTTTTCGACATTCATGTTACTTTATCGCTGCCTTAAAAGACATAAATAACGAACATCTTTATTGTTGTCAAATTTCGTAGCCATCCAATATTAATGTGGATGATTAAAATCAGAAATTTTACTGTTGAATTATTTAAATAAAAAATGAAACAGATTATGAATTTTTGAAGCATAAAACACGTGCTCATTCGAGTTTAAAGAGAAGATACTTTCGAGGATTGTGATTTGTTTGAGGATTATGATTATACAAAAATATCGGTTTTAACTTAATATAGTAAAAACTAATTATCTTATTACCGCATTCAAATGGAAGCCAATCAATGCTTTTTTTATTATGTTCAATTAATTTAAAAAATAACATAAAAGATCTTTCTTTGAAGGATAAGAATATTTTAACGAAATAAAAAAACCAATTCAGTTTTTTAGTAACTATCATTGACCTTGATCCAATAAATATTGAAAAGATTTCTAATAAAAGATAATTTTTAAACGTCATTTAAGAAGCAGATTTATTTGAATTATGATAAATTAAATTAGTAGACACAGCAGATTATCAGTATGTATATATATGTATATATATATTATTGCCGATAGATAGTAAGGACAAGAAATAAGCATTTATATTTGTACAATCAGCAATCTATTTCCTATTTGGTATAACAAACAAACTGCTTTTTTTCGTTTAACACTAGATTCCCCAAGGAAATTATTTTGACTGCTTTTTAATTTCAATTAGAAAAACCATTACGTATATAATGACACAATTTCTTAGACTTTTTTAAAATTCCTTTTTTCCCTAGTGAAGTAATTTTTATTATTGCTAATATTTACTAGTAACTTATTATATGACTGTAAAAAATATAAAAATATTAAAAATTAATTTTAAACAAATTTCTTTTAACGTTAGTTATTCATTTACAATGCAGTCATTTTGACTGCTTTTGGGTTATATATGTATGTACTATAAATTTCAGTCTTTCTAGTGTTAATAACTGGACTGAATTTCAAGGTTAAACACGTTTTATAAAGCAAAAAAAAACCAATTTTTCTGTTTTTGCTTTATAATATCAAGAACAAAAATACTAATTTCTCCGTGAACTATGTAAAGAAAAAGCAAAGAATCAAAAAAAGAATTTAATTATAAAGAAAAATATGTTCTAATCCTGGATGTGTGAAGTAAATTCGAAAGTAACGGCTGAAAAGGAATATAGGTGCATGTATATACACTTGTCTCCGAAAGTCTACATACAGGCAGTCATCTTACGTGTTTATTTTATAATTACTATCAAAATCTCTCTTTAGAAAATCAAAATACTTGTCAGCAATTCTTCAAAACTTCCTTATTCAAACAACAACAACAAAATTCACCTTAACGAGATAAAACAAAAATGAGACCACCAAATAATCACTAACCATCCGCGCCAAAAGTCTGCGTACGCTTACAAAATAAAGCTTTTAAGAGCAGTCAGTAGGGTAAAAACTTTTTGAAAATCGATTTTGAGTTTTTGATATTTCTAAAATCTCCAAATCATTACCTTTCCAATGATATAACATACAAGCCATTATATGAATTAGAAGTATTTTAAAATAACATTTAAAAAATAATCAGCTGCCTCGGTCACGTCCACTTTGACAGATTAAGTGTAAATATTGACTTTTTAAATCTAAGAACTTGCAAAGCCTCCACAAAATTTCATTTAATCATACATAATTAACTGTAGATTAAATGAAACTTAGCTGCAATTTTAACTATTAGTTTGTTTACGTCCTTTTGGAGCCAAGTTTGTAAAAATGATGAAATTATTTACTTTTAATTTGAAATTTAGTTCCTGTACAAAAAAATTTTTGTAGTGTAAATAGAAACAAAAAGTGAAATTTCTCCTTTCGAAATTTTTTTATACTTCTAAATACTTAATAACTTGCTTGTGACAATTCCGTTTGAAACGTGCATTTTGAAAAAAATTATAATAATAAAATTATTTCAATAGCTTAAAAATGAGATTAAGGCAGAAATGAGAATGCCTTTAGTGCAAACAATGTAGATACTGAACAGGCAATAGTTGTTAAAATAGTGCATATGTAAAACACCTGCTTTTCATTTAAAAAATAGTAAAAGACTTTTCAAACCATTCATTAAATCAACAGAAATTGAAAGGGAACCAATATTCTTATCCTTCATTACCTTGTATAACAAAATTGTAGGATACAATTTTTTTTTTTTTTTTGATAAGGTAAGATTTTTTTATAAAAAAATTCTGTTCTCCAAAATTTATATTTTTAAAAATGTGTAAATGTACTGTATGCATATACTCTATGTTTTTTAAATGCAATTGTATATACTGAAATGGCATTTTTGAAATATTCTTAAAACATCCAAATAGAAAGCGGATAAAACAAAAAATAACAATTTTCAATAAATTCATAATATTAATACTCGGTGAACTAACAGTTTTTCTTTGAAAAAACTAATTAATATATTTAAAAAAATTTCACTTCAGTATAAATATAAACGTCTAATTGATATACAATAAAAATTTGAGTATTATGCTTAATAGGTTTTGAGAAAAAGGTATGAGAGGACACATCAAATGTGATGCTTGTTGTCTTTGCGAGAAGCTTGTTACATACATAAAAATATAAATTTTATGTTTAAAAACATAAAAATAGTTTTATTTTGTCTGTTTTAGAAATCATTTGTCCAGTTTAGAGTAATATATGAAGTTTAAAACTTAGAAACTGTCTACAACAACAAAACCTAATGATAAATTTACAAAATCAAAGCAAAAACTTGCAAAATGTTGTATATATATATATATATATATATATATATATATATATATATATATATATATATATATATAGAATCAGGTATTTTTTTAAATACCATCTCAAATTCATACAAAAACCATATTGATACATTTTCACATTATATTTATGTTGCTTTATGTTCACATTTGATATCTGTAAAGCATGAAAGCTACAAATTCTTCAAAAATTGATACAGAATTGAGAAGATTGATGTAATACTAGAAATTATCTCGTTATCAAAAGCTAAAAAATGCTATTCTGGGCAATTTAACACTTTTTGCTTACTATTTTATACTAAATAAATTTCAAAGATGCTAACGTTCAATAAAATGGGACAAATACATGTTTTGATTCATTATTTTTGTGATTAAGTGGCACTTTATAGTGAAAATTCAATTTTCTCAAAAATGTTTTTAAAACTGTATTCAAGTTTTTCTCAAAAAATAATGCATGAATGTAATGAATTTTTTCCCTCATGTTACTGATATGTAACTATATATATTCATATGAGTGTTTTGGGTATTTCCCCAAAATATTCGACTGGAGTCCATCTCGTGACAAAAAATGTCAATTTTTTTAAAAATTCATAGTGATATTTTTATGTTACATGTTTTTGAGAAAACTAAACAATATATTTTAAATGTTTCACTTATTTGCAAATATTAATGTTTATTTATTGTTCAGACAAGTTTTTAAGCTTTAATATTCAAAAGTTTTTCAATAATAGGTCACTAACAACAACTCAGATGTGTGATACTTTTTGTCGTTGCGAGAAGCTTATTACATGCATAAAAATACGCCAATTTTATATTTAAAAACATAAAAACAGTTTTATTTTTGACTTTTTTAGAAATCTTTTGTACAGTTTAAAGAATGAATTTTGAAACCTTTAGAAATTGTGTTTGCATGGGAACATACAAATCCATAATTAAATTTTTCTAACGTCGTAAAATCACATATTCCCAAATCATGACTTTTACATATTGATACATGTTTACATTATATTTATAATGTTATAAGGTCAAATTTATTTGATATTTATAATGCATCGATGTTAAAAAAATTTCACATAATGTTGCATAATTTGTGAAAATTGATGTAAAATGCTAAAAAAAAATCTCGTTGAACAAAAACTGAAAATTACTATATATGTATTTTCTGAACATTTTAAGGCTTTTTTGTTTCTTATTTTAGGCTTAAAAAATAAAGAAGATACTAATGTTTAATAAAATAGGGCAAGTGCATGTTGTAATTCATTATTTTTGTGATTAAGTGCATTTTTACCCTTAAAATTTAATTATCTAAAAATGACTGTTTTCAAAGTGCGTGTACCTTTTTCACAGAAAAATACTGAATGAAACTACTTGAAACTTTTACTGCACATAAATAATATGTAACTCTATATAATGGTGCTACTGTCTTCGAGATTTTTGCAAAATATTTTGCTCAGAAGCAGTTATCGTAAAAAAAATGATAATTTTCACAAATTTCTAAGCGATACTTTTACGATGATTTTTTTTGAAAAAAGTAAACAATATATTTTAAACATTTACCATTATTTAAATAAAAAAGCCTAATTATTATAAAACCAAAATTTGAAGTTTTTATATTTAACAATTTCTGAGAAACAGGTTCCTAAAATGGCTCAATTTAACATTGTCAGTATAGGGGGTACAGACTACTCTTGAAGACATTTTATTGCAAAATAATTGCACTAAATCGTGTTTTAAGTAATTATAAGCTTCTTTATTAGGGATTTAGAATTTGAGATTTGAAAGCTTTTGTGGTTCCCTGACAGGCAACAAAATAGCGATCGATATATATTTTTTTTATTGAAAGAAAAATTATCATAGATCTTCAGAAAAGGAGGAAATTTTAAAAGCAATTGTTGAAATTGTTAATAGAAGACATTTATCGATTCAAAAAGGTATTCATAAACTACAAATAAACTAAAATTTTAACGTCCAAGCTCTTAAATCCAGCCACCCATCTGCAGTGTCATCTCGAGAACCATGTTTTGTAATACGCTCTATAAAAATAAATCCAAGACTATAAGCTTCACAAATAGCCAAAAGTGTTGCTGAGATAGTTAAAAAAAGTGTGACTTTAATTACAATTCAAAGAAAACTGAAAAAGAATGACTGTCATGCTCAGTTGCACTCAAGAAGCCATTTCATCTTCCGAATGAAATGTAATATATTCAATTGAATGAAATGTATATAATCAATTGAAAGTAATTTTTGTAATTTAGCATCAAATAGCACAAAAATATGCCTGCAAATATTCCTGGACAGCTCTTAAGAAAGAGAATCCTTTTTTCACTATCAAACATGGACGAGGAGACATAATGTTTGGAGGTGCTTTGGAAGTCTTTCGGCTGGTAATCTGGAATTTATTGAATCAACAATGTACAAAATTGGTTACTTGAACTTATTGAAGTAAATTATCAGGGCACATGTCAAGAAATTTGTGTTGAGTAATGAGTTTTACTTTCAGCAGCAAAAAATTCCAAGCAAATGGCTTACATTGTGAAGCCATGGCTGTTCTGATATGTTCTAAATTAATTCCGAAAGTCAACCTAGTTCCCAGACCTAAGCACAATACAGCAGTGTTTCTCAAACTGTGGGGCGTGACCTCCTTGGGGGCGTGACAACTCTACAAGGGGGGCGCGAGCATATTGAATATTAAAAATAAAAGATTATTTTTTAAAAAAAATTGTTAATTTACGGGAAGTAAATAAACAAAATACGTTCTGACATAGTAAAAAATAAAACATACATTTACACTGATATATTACACTTATAATTGTATCAGTGCTACACAATGTATTTTATAATTAATTTAACAATACTAAGTTAAGAACATGTTTAATAACCCCCATGGGACTTTTATATATACAATTATGTACAAAAATTATCACTTATCTTAACAATTTGTACGGTTTAGAATTAAATTCTTAATTGCTTCCCAATGCCAACCGTTTTCCACGTCGGCGCGCATATGGGATGTATTGGAGTGGAGGAAAGAATAAAGAAGCAAATAATCTGAAATAAGTAAATCCTTCACAAATATTGTCAAGGTCCTTTTATTGCATTCCAAAGCCTTCGGAATAACTTTATGGATATTAGTGCACAAAAAAAAGTATTTCAGAAAGACATATATATATACGTGCGAAGAAATTAACGCTTTGGCTGAGTGAGACGTTTATATACGCCAGTAGCATTTAACAGGTTAAAGTCGTATCGTAGTTTTAGCATCAAAATATAGTATTATTGAGTTCAATACATTGTAATTGTATTAGGGGGGCGCGATGAAAATTATGATTGAATATTGGATCGCGACTATTGAAACTTTGAGAAGCCCTGCAATACAGCATTTGTGGGGTTTCCTCGAGTGAATAATCAGGGAGAACACAATAACACCCAAGGAAATGCTCAAATCTGTCAGAGTAGAAGAATGGAACAAAATATCCACAGATGAGAAACAACTAATCTAATTAAATCCTTGCCAAATATGTTGAGAGAGTTATAAAAAGAACGGAATATAGCTTAAAAATTATTAACTTTTAGTTACGATCCATTATTGTAAAGGTTGACTTTTGACGCACACGATTTGTGTCGTTCTCAAATATTAAATATTTGTATCATTTATGTAATATTTGCATGATTGTTCCTTATACTATTTGAATTTACAACGCTAGAGGAATCAATAAAAAGTAGTATTGATTCAGAAATACTTCATTTAATTAGCGATCTTCGCATGAATGAGAAAGATGATCGCCTGTGCGCAGACAGAGGCAAGTGTATGTGAGGATTTGAGCTCCAGTTAAGACATTTTGCGTGATGGAATCAATTAATTATTTGCAATCGTTGAGGAATGAGTAGGCTTGGTACACGAAAGAAACTCTTTCCCCATTGTTAGTCTCTATAAATAATCTCCTATACAAGACATCATTACTTGAAGTAACACATAGTCATTACTTTAGCATACATATTACCATATACATTTTCAAGTTTGTTGTTTGTTTAACGTTATGAAAATAATAAAAAATGAAAGAAAATTGAATGAATTATCAATATTAAAGAATGTATGGCATCTTGTTTGAAATATCAATAGTTTACAAAATACTATACCATCTTTAACATTATCATTTCACACCGAAATAATGTTAAAAGAATATAATATAATAGAAGAAAAGTCTTTGTATACGTATGTATCAATTCAAAATAAGGTATTGCTAACATTATCAACATACCAAAAATTTAAATTAAATGATTAAAACATTTATTCACCATTAGTTTTACGATTACTTTTAAAATAAGAAAGTTTATGCCATCCAAAAGATTTACCTTTTGATAATGTGTAAGGGTGAAATTCAACTGTACTTCCCTCTAATTTCAGAACATTAAATTTAAAAAAGTAAAAAGAGCTCTTATCTGAATATAAAATCCACCCACTAACGCATTATTATTCGTCTTCGAGCGATGGCAAATGCCCTTTTCAAGGATCACTTGATCCAGATACGAGAAAATAATTCCCACAATTCCTTCAGTCGATTGTATTCGGTAAAATAATAAAAGCCTTTGAGAAAGAAAAATAAATTTGTTTAATTCATAATTAATGAGAACTTCGGAGAAGAGGGAAAAAAGGGGAATTGATCGTAATTAGTATCTTCATTTTCACAGTCATTAATTCTATTCTTCGGGGGGAAATTTTCTATTTCTAGAAAAGAATTAATTGTTATGACTGTACGGCAATCAAATTGCTATTCGAACGAAATGCTATCTCTTTTAGTCTTGAGCAAAATGGCTCGGCCGAAAGATCTCGACCAACAGAAAGATTAAGAAAAATTGCAGTGGCAACGATTGTGAAGAAACGAGAGAAAAGAAAAAGGAATTACAATAATAAAAACGTGGAACTTGAAGAAATAGTTTTTGAATCTGTTTCGCTCTGAGAGGTAATTAAAGCCGATGGTAATTAGCGAAAAATTAAGAAGGGAATGAGAAAAATTAGTTTTGTAATAATGATGATGATGAGGTCTAGCTATGTGGAATAGAAGACTAAAAGGTATTCTTAATAATGTGGTTATATCTATGAGAAGATTCGATAGCTTCACAGTTTAATGTGAATTAATAGTGAACATTTTTATTGAACTAGATAGTTAACATTTATGATAATTGATTAAGGAGACATAAATTATTTTTGAGGATAAATTATGTTTTATTACATGCTTAATAGATTTTTCATGGAGATTTTTATAAGATGCCTTTTATTTGTTTAATATCCCTTAAAGACTCTAAAAATTAGTGCAGTAAATATGTGAATTACTCTTTGATATTGATTAATATGATTTACATTAGAAATATATGCAGTGTTAGTTAATAATTACAGTAATTACCTTAAAATCCGGCGAATAGCGCACACTCTTTTAACACAAAAAATAAGGTTGAAGTTTAGAGGTGCCCATGCCGAGTATAAAAATGAGAGCTATAAAACTAAAAAGACGATAAGCATAGGAAAAAAATTAGACTTCTACATATATCGAAATACAGTTTATTTAAAAGAAATAGCATTTCTTATGAACTTAAAGGGTTATAGTTTTAGAAGTACTATTTTTTTCTAAATCTTGGAAAAATGCCTCGAATAAATAGCTTCCAAAATATAAGAACATTTGCGCATGTATATTGCAGGTTTCTTCGTAAAAAAAAGGCGGGCGCGTGGTATACGGGAAATATACCTGAAAATTAAAAATTGTAGCTTGAAAGTATAGATCTTTCATTTTATGCCGAATTTTACGGTGCTATATATCGATGTTAAATTCAGAAAGTAAGAACAGTTTGAAAGATATCGTAAACCAATCCTGAGTTTTTGGAAATTTAGAATGAAAGAAAGAAAGATGTTACGTACTTGTTATCCAACAAGGTTACATTTGAGAAAATTTAATTATAAATAGAATGTGAATCATATACAAAAAATTATGTAATTTTAAATTACTTTTCTTATGTGTTTATTAGAAAAATCAGGCCTACATTATAAAGTTGTGAAAACGAGGAAAATTATTTGCACTCTAGATTGTAACTTGCCAACAATCGAAATCCCCCTACTGATCTGACATTCCAAAAGAATTTAAGGTTTCTATCAACACTATTAAAGGTAAGATTATAATTAGGAGTGCATTACAAAAGTTTGAAAATCACAGGTATAGATTACTTCCGTTTATGTTTTCTTATCAATATAAAATAAATTTTATGTTGAAAAAAAGTTTTATTAGAATCTTATATGTCATTTTTTTTTCATTAACATGAACAGTGTTTTCAAAAAATATTTACACTTTTAAAAAATATTCATTGGAATTTTTAAAAATATTTGTCACAATTTGTTTTATAAAAAAATATTATTATTTCGAACAGTTATACTATTATTAGATTCTAATATTTCGGAGAATAAAATGATGAACAAAACATTAAAAAGTTTAAGAAATTGGGAAAAATTCACAAAATTGCATCACGTAAAATTAATAATTCGCCTTTAAAAAAATCTACAAGGGCAAACTGAAAGCAATATAACCTTATAACAACCTTAAATAATTAATGAAAGGGGTTATATACTTTATTTATTTTAAATATTACATATGCATTTTTTAACTATTTAATTTATCTGAAAATTATTTCCCTTATATGGGATATTTAAACGTTAATATATATTCCAAACTCCACCTCCAATCAAGTACTCTCATTTCTTTATATTTTGCAAAAAATCCACAACTGATAGCCATTCTTTTTTATCTTTTTTTTTTAGAATTAACAAATTTTTTAAATACGTCATCATTGTTAACAAAAAGAGCACTTTATGTAGCAGTGAAACCTAAAGTCACTTATTTATTTATTTATTTTAATTTTTTGGAATATACAGTGACACATTTCTGTGAACAATGAGAATTTTTTTTGGTACATTGTCACTACTGCTAAAAGTTTGTATTTTTGCATAACTAATTCAACATTTTTTCGCTGAAAACTTAATCATAAGTAATGCACAGAAAAAATTGTATCGTTTCAAGATAAATACCTTAAACTTAGCTGGAATGATATTGTAAAAAAAGTTAAGCCTTTATATAAGAAAGTTTGAAACTGTTTTTAAATAATAAACTAGAGGATCTTATTTTTTAAAAATATTCCTCGTTGCTGTGTATAAGATTATATCAAACACAGAAAAAAACTATTGTATGAGTAACATTTTTCCTGAGAACGTTTTCTTATATTGTGAATACCTGACCAATTTTTTTAACTTTAAAGTTTATGGATACACACCAATGAAAAAGCCACCAAAACTCATAATAAAAAAAATTACAGAAGAAAAATTCTAAAATTAAGCTTTTGGAATTAAATCTTTTTTAACCATACAGTGACTTAAGCTTGAGATTATACGAATTTTTACAACCTCATTGACTTTTTAAATTTTTTTCCTCATAATCCATGAAATACTTAAGATTTTTTGGCACTTTTGCTGAGAAAAAAGTGTTATTAAATTTAGCTCGTGAAAAGTTTGATTGAAGAAATAATTCTTTTTGACAAGACTTCTTAATCCTTTAAACCCTCATCCAATAAGCATTTAATTGATTTTTGAGAACACATGGATGCTATCTTTCGAAAAAAAATAATACCTCGTATAAAAAATTATTTTCTAAAAAGTTGCAAACAAATGTTTTTAAAATCACTGTAAGTTCTATCACATTTAAACAATCTAGGCAGTAGTTTTTTTATGCCACTTCTAATTTAACGCTTTGATAAGTTTATACATTTTTTTAAACAATTTATCAAAATCACGTCCCAAAATTTGATAAATTGTACAAATAATCGAGCTCAGTCCTAAGTCAATTACAGAAATTTCCATTTTAGCAAAAAAAAAACCCATCAAAATAAATTGATGTTCAAATTTCAATAAATGTCTTAGAACTAATTCCATTAAAATAAAATGTATAGTAATACCCCAAACTTGTGCGATAAGTGGGACTGAGTGATAACCGAGTACTTCGAATTTGCTTAAGTCGGAGAATAATTTCGCATACAAATACATACAAAATATTTTTAAATAAGTTTGGAGGCAAAAGAAAATAATAATTTAGCAAAAAATGTATAATAAAATATTAGATAGCACAAATACGCGCAAAATCGCAAACGAAAGATATTTTGATGTAGAAGGTTTCATAAAATAGAACAAAGCCTTCTCCAAAAGATTTTTTTTCTCCAGCAAAATTTCCTCGTAGCATACTAATACAGTCGGACTCTATATAACGAAGTCACTAAATCCCGAAAATAAGTTCGTTATATGGAAAATTCGTTATATAGAGGTTCATCTTTCAATTTTCTTTAAAAACAACATAAAACAAATCTTAAGCTCATAAACACAATATGATAAAAAAGTAATTATTCACACTTTTTTGTAAATTTGTTTTACATATTTTATTTATCAAAAAAAAAAAGAATGAATGAAAAACTGCAAGAAAAGTTTATTGACGCCTTTTCCACTTCCTGAAGAATTAGATTTTTATCTTTGATGCTCAAGCACTTATGCTTTGACGTTTTTGAGCCACAAAAAACAAAGTTGCCAGTACGACCGACTGAACAATGAACAATACTCAAGGACACGGGGACACAAGACAACTCCGCTGAGGGTGTAAGGGGAAATCAAAGATGGTTCTATTGAACTGGACAACGGGGCTTAAATGTTGCACTTCTTGGATGAATACCCCAGAATTCTACTGCTTTCAGGGAGTTGGGCATCCGAATAAAACTAATTCAATATGTATAATCACCATAAAATGTGTTAAAAGAGAGAATAACTTGAAATGTCCAGAAATATTTCAAAAATAGAGAAAAAAATTGAATCACAAGAGAAAAAGTTCGTTATATAGAAAATACACTTCGCTATAGGGAGGTTATTTTACGAAGAAAATCGTGAAATGTTCTTGGTTCCAGGAAAAAGTTCGCTATATAGAAAAATTCGCAATATAGAGGTTCGTAGTATGGAGGATCATCTGTAATTTATTTATTCCTTTATTTGTAGAAAAAACGTGCTCTTCCTTGAAATCTATATTTTCTAAAATGTGTAACCCTTTTTTTTCAATTAAACTGGTTGCCTTCTATCAGATTACCAACTGTCATTTGATCTTCTAATTGAACTGGGTTCAAAGACTCAAGTTCTTCAATGTTTTGATCTTGTTCATGCATTTCTATGAGCTCATCAATTGCCAGCTTCTGATATTGGGAATCCAGCAATTTTCTTGAACATCATCAATATCCAATTCTAAATTTATTTGCCGGGCAAGATCAAAAATTTTCTTCAGTCACAATACTAATTTCATCGTTTTTCAGCTTAACATGAAGCAGGGAATGAGAAATCGAGTTATGTAGCGTTCAAACAGAACACGAATAGACGAGATTTGAAAATCGAGTTTGTCCAGGTTCGCGTGGTCGGGGTAATGTAAGTCGAGGTATTGCTGCATTCAGTAATATCACTGTGTACTTAACATTTCTTACACTTCTCTCATTTTTGTTTCGTAGAATTTGTCTTAATCTGTAGAAGACATAATGGGTATATAAGTTGAAATTATAATTTCTATAATTATATTTAAATATGTCTAATGCTTAACAAACGGTTTAATTTTGTATTTACATTTTGTGTTTGCTCTTATGAAACAAAAATCATACGCTTTAAAAGTTAAAAAATAAAACATTACATTAATAATAAAAGTGGAAATTAGGTTTAAATATTATTAACAATAAATATGTAGTTATTCTTTTGCTTAGCAAAGATATTTTAGGTTTATGGTTTTATTATGTTTTGTCAATAAAGTTCCATTGAAACAGATAATATTAAAATCATCTTTTTTCTCATACATAAATCAGCTATGAGAATAAAAAAAACAGTGACCTATATAAAAGAAGATCCCTCCTGTGTACGTTAAATGTCATTAATACAATCTCTTCTCTTTTTTAGAAATTCAAATTAATTAAATGTTTTTATAGCTATTTTATGTTGTTTATATATATACGAGGTGTGACACAACAAAAGGACACTGGTCCAATAAATCATTGTACTTTCAGAATCAGTTCTCTGTGACATTATCACCTCCAAAGTAGTTCCCCTCAGCATTCACACACTTCTGCATCTGCTGCCATTGCTGGTAAAAGTTTTGAAACGACATAATCCCTTTAAGAGATCTTCTGTTTTTGTCTGAACCTCTTCAACTGAAGTAAAATGAGTTCCTTTTCGGCAAGATTTAACTGTAGGAAATAAAAAAAGGATGTCCCATCACAGTAATTTTTTGCTCTTTAAAGGCTTCTTGACGGATAGGGCCATGTAAAAGGATGCATTGTCTGGGTGCAACAGTCATCCATCACTCCCCAATTCAGGGCTTTTTTCCCTAACTTTTTCGCGAAGTCTTTATAGTACTTCAACGTAGTAGTGTTAATTACCAGTCTGACTCCGGGTATGAGTAGAAACCTACTAATATCACGAATTGTGGCTATGTTTTGTTCTGTAATCTCTGGCCGTGATCGCCCAGCAGGTTCCTCATCTACCGCACTGATCCTTTCCCAAAAAATCTTTTATACCATTCAAACACACGTGCTCTAGACAAAACGTAATCTCCATAAACCTCGGTTAATATTTGAAATGTTTTCATGGCTGATTTCTTAAGTTTTACAAGAAACTTGATATTGATTCGACTTTTTTCTGGCAGAATGCAATTGCACGTATTCACCCAATGACGCAGTACTCTAAACTGGCGTCATCGATTAAGGTGAAACTGGACACATGGATAGAAGAGATGCGTGGGATGACGTCACCAAAACAGTTCTTGCCAACTCTACTCTTTTTCAAGTTACGCCCTTAGTTTCGTTTTTTTTATGTCACACCTTGTATATATATATATATATATAGAGAGAGAGAGAGAGAGAGAGAGAGAAAGACAGAGAGAGATCCATCTGTTAAGCTAATGGTAAATATTGAACATAATCCTACCTACCGTAAATCTAATAAAGCAAGGCAATAAATAGAAATATAATGAGATAACACATTGCTTAAAAATATGATAACTTCAGTAGTATAATAACAAACTTTTAGCGTAGGAACTAAGATGTTTAATGTCAAACAAAGTTTTAAGGACAGCGAACTTTTCCTTATATTTGCCTATACCATGGGGTTGCAAGGTGTGTGTGCAAATAACCCACAGAACAGAAGGGGGATAAAAATCTAAAAATTACAATTTGAGACCTATTAAATAATCTGCTGACTAAAACGCAAAATCATTACCTTTTCTGAAGCTGTCATTGACTAAGGGAATTGATTTAAGATTAATCGCGCTTCATAGAATCTAACCTTTCCCCTTTCTAACGGAAAATTCATACACAATAATGAAGAATTGTTCAAGAAAAATAATTACCATAAAATCCGGTGTATAACGCTCACTTTTATTACAAAAAAATAAGACCGAAATTTATGGGTGTGCGTTATATGCCGGGTATAAAAGGGAGAACTTAAAAATAATAAAAAAGATGAGCATAGAAAAAATTATACTTCTATATGTATCGAAATAATGTTTATTTTAAAAAAATAAGATTCCTTATGAACGTAAGAGTTGTAGCTCTAAAAGTATACTGTATTTTTCAAAAGCTTGGAATTATACCTCGAATAACTGACTTTAAAACACAAAAGCATTGCGCATTTTAGTGAAATTAAAAAAAGGGGGAGGTGCCCGTTATACGGTGAATATATCTCAAAATTAAAAAATGCAGCTTGAAAGTATAGGAGCGCGTTATATACGCCAGATTTTATAGGAATTAATAAAATAAAAAAGGGAAAACCCTGAATATATCAGTTAAGCCTGAAATTTATACGAGTATTCAAACATTATGCTACTATATTTGAAAGTACATTGTGTAAATAAAAATAGTAGCATAAAGAATTCAAAGTGAAAAAAAGAGTTTGTGTTCTTATTATCACATGATAGAAGTGATAACTTCAAATTTTGTAATAATATTTCAGGGATTAGTTAGATGAGAAACAATAAAAAGCAAGGTGATATTAGTACTGTCATGTAAAATAATTATGCATTATTATTAGGTATGGGAGAGAAAACTTAGACATTTGTTTGAATTCATTGTATAAAGAAAGATTTAAAATGTAAATAATACTATCTGATGAAAACATTTCAGCATTTTCTCATATTCTTAAAGTTTTTCACTCTAAATCGCTTTTTTAAAAATAATGAAAACTATCAGTTGTAATGTAACAGAAATCTGTCTTTCTGCACATGCTCCATAAACCACAAACTGTCCAATTCTGTCGTAGGTTTATTACAATTAATTATTACTGGTATTTGGTGATTTCAGCACTTGAGGGAAGAATTTAAATCCAAGGAAATCCATACAAATTTGTAAGAAATATAAAACATTGTAGAGATTGGGATTTTAATAATATATTTCAAGTTAATCACATGTCAAAAGAGCATTTACGTTTTAAATAAAGTTAATTAATACAGTTAATAGAGCAAAGACATAATATTCCAGTTTGGCTGAAAACCGATTTTTGACGCAAATTTTGTCATTGTTGTAACAATAACATTCGTACAACACTGACGTAAAAAGCCGAATGAGCGTTACAAACCCGTGACGTTCATTCAAGTTCACTCTCCAGAAAAACGTGCATAAAGAAGTTACTAATAACCGACTATTTTTTAAACTAAGTTAATTAATACAGTCAAAAGAGAAACGTCATGAAATTCCAGTTTGGCTGAAAACCGATTTTCGACGCCAAATTTTGTCATTGTTGTAAGTCTTTTTTGTTGAAGGACTACACATTGTTACGGAAAATTCCGATTCATTGTTACGAGCGTTATAGACCCAAACGTAACAATGCTTGGCTTCTTAAAACGCATCATTCAAGTTCATTCTCCAGCAAAACGCGCCTAAAAAAGTTATCACCCCAAAAATCATTAATTAAAAAAAATACAAAAAAATATAATTAAAAATTGAAATTATGTAATAAATGGTGCATGGAGGAATACTGGAAATTTAATTTACAATGCTAATAGCAACTCTCTATAAGGCCCCATTTTTAGAAGAATTGCTACTAATATAAAATATTAAAACATAATTTTAAAAAAGACAGAAATCGAGAAAAGTGAAAAGATATTCAGAGAACCGTAAAAAATTAAAATAATGCATTACTATATTATTTTTTATAAATATACGTATAACGATAATTAGTATAGGTTAATTATAGTATAATCTGTATTTATAAAAAAAATGGGGCAATGTCATTGTGTTATTCTGTATGATCGGTCTATACGCCTGTATTTTTTTGTAACTAATTAAACACAATATTTCCGTAAACTGAAAGTGTTGATATTCACAAAACACATACCGGGTAGTGGTAGCCTAGTGTTCATGGTCACGAGCTCATGGCTGGTGTCCTGAGTTTGAACCCCAGTTCCACAGAAGAGCTGCCGTACAGAGTCGCTGATGCACATTAAATCTGCCGTTGTCCAATCCTCGTGTCAGGTGTGCTGTGGAAGTTCGGTGATTAGGCGTCGGCTCATTCGTCATTTGTCCATGGTTCACAATTATGAGTTGCATCACCAATAGCCCTCGCTTAGCTATATAGTATGACGTTAATAAAATATTTACTCACTCTTTCCCCAAAAGCACACTTATATAATGTTAAAATTAAAGGCTATATATGTCTCTGTATATAGTCAAAATTCTCTACTAAAGAAAGATGAATATTCAATAAGCAAAACTGAAAAAATTGAAACTTCAAGATAACCAAACAGAAGATTTTAGGAAGGATATATGAGAAATTAAAAATATATAATATATAGTTTAAAATATATAAAAAATGGATGCTACAGTATTATAAACATTGTTGACTTAGGCCAGCTCTTATATATAAAATAATTCATATAAAAGTGGGTTTGAACATGTTTTGTGGCCAGCCAACCTTCCCCCTTTATGTTAATAATACTATATATATATATAACACATTTGATGATGATAAAAAAATATAAAAATAGTAGTTTTTTGGAATTTTTAAACTGAGATTATGATAAATTTGTATGCAATCTGATTCTTTATGATCACAGCAATGAATGATGAAATTAAGATGCGATTCTTCATGTAAAAACTTCATAAACTATATTTTACATGGAAAATATAAAATATTTTTTATAAAATTGCTAAATTTTATAACATGTGCCGTCCGCATACCTGCTGGAGCTTACTAATAGCAATTAATATAGCAACTTACGTAATATTATTACAATATGTTCCAGTGCCAGCTGAAAAATTCAATAAAATCTCAAGCAAAAATATTGAAAAAAAATACAGAATACTTTGTTTCTATAAGAGACTGAATCCATACTAATACTTGTGATATGTTCGATTAAATGTTGCATTTGAGGATATTAAGACTATTCGAAACATGTTTGAACCAACATGACTTTAGTTATTAGGACTGCTAATGGCGAATTGTTTATATAATGACAACCTTTCCCATTGGAAATTCATTAACGAAGTTAATCACGTTGTATTTAGGCGAAATGTAATTCCGATGCAAAACTTTATTGAAATAATTACTCCCAGTGCATAACAATGCTGATTTTAACCTTATATCTTCTGAATTTCTGAAAACTAATGCGCCTGAGAAAGAGCTTGGAGCTCTCCCTTTATTCATAATGAGCCGTCATTAAGCCCAGCTACTGCGTCTATCAATGCATCTCAACAGATTATCCTTTAGGCATCTTCATTAATTTTCTACCTTAAATTACACACACACAAACAACACTCCAGTTTTGAAATTCAAGAAACTAATTTGTAAATTCACTCAACAATACACATAAATCGATAAAGATTTTCTCCTAAATCCGTGCAACGTCTGATTATGCCAAAACACTTAAAATAAGCTTACGAAAGAAATTATATCTAATGCTTGCAAGACAATATCTAGTTGTGCAAGAAATTATATCTAATGTTTTCGAATTGAAGTAAAACTTTTAGCTAAAAAATAAAGAAAATGTAAAATAAAGAAAAAACTAACCCTTACAAAAACAATTATGTTTGTCCATTCTACACTCTTCAAACGTAAAATTAAAACACCAAGAAGGTACGTAGGTATGTTAACAATTAAATTTGCGTGAACATCTTGTCACATGATACCCAGTTTGGGGCTATTAAATTCATCAACTGGCTCTCCGAATTTGCTATCAGTGATTACAGGATCGGAACTATTGAAAGAGTGTAGGATATGTTTCGGAGGCGTCAGACAGCTGAATGCCAGCAATTATCACCTGCTGAAAAGAGATTGAATACGGGATTAGCATGACTACGGTTTTTTGATGCGCACAATTTACACGTATTAACCCTTTTGTGGGCCTAAAGGTAGATTATACTTCCCACCTACATGATCTTACTAAATACACCTGAGAGAAAAGCAAAACCCATTATAATATATTGGCCTTGCCGTTATACTGATTCCCGCTTGAGTTTTCTGTTACTGTACATAATCCAGCGATATTCACATTTGTAAATCGGTCGAAACAAGATGGTGCTAAAGAAGATGTACCTTATCCAAAAGCTGTCGCTGTATATAATGATGTCATGGGAAGGGTTGATCGTTTTGATCACAGAAAAGAAAGATACCAAATAAGAAGATCTGTAAAATGCTGCAATAACTATCGATATACATTAGATAATGATGATAGCAGTGAGTTCTCATTGCTTAGTAAGGTAGCCATTATTTTTTATTAGAGCTTCACACCGATATTTCATTGAGCTGAAAACAGTTTTACGCACTTCCTTCTTTATTACATGATGCCAGAAATCAATTATATTCTCAATTAGTTCTGTTTTATTTCATGGGAACTCCATTCGGACCAGAGTATTCAAACGGTACCACAAGTTTTCGATAGTGTTGAAGACAGGGCTGTATCCTGACCAGGACAACAACTCAATGATCTTAGAACGATTTCAATCTTTTAATTGTTTACTTAGTGGCAAAGAGCAGAATCTTACTGAAAAATAAATAAAACATTTTTGATAAATGGAAGGTAGAAGTTTGGGTTCAAGAATGTTGTCGAAATATTTTCTGGCATTTGGTGTCCCATCTATGATATGAAGGTGACCGATACCATCTGTTGATATGCATAACTATATAACAAATTTGTGTAGGTACTTCACAGTTGCCTGGATGCAGTCAGTGTGTAGCATTTCTCCTATCCCATGGCTTACATATTTTCGGCCTTAACTGCCGAATGATGATATCTCAGTTTCATTCCTCCATATAACTTGTGAGCACTTATAATGTGTTTCTTCAACCAGTGTAGTCTTTGAGCGCTGCTGTAAATTGAGATAAGGCTTTTTTTCGTGGAATTCTACCTTTTAGTCTAACATTTGCAAATCTTCTCCTGATTGTTTTTGAACTGAAAGAAACACCAACATCATACAGATAACTTCTGATGACCATTGATGACATTCTTTATCTTAGAGATATAGTATTTTTAATCTTCTGTCATCTACATATGTGGCACACCTTTTTCGGGCTTTTCCTGGTTTGATTTTTTATTACATTGGTCTTCTGACATTTTAAGCAAAACTTTTAGACTCCGTATGTAGTCACTAAACCACCCACCTGCCTTTCAATTTTCAGAAAGGGAAGATCACTTCCTCGTCACACATCCCTTTCTAGGTGTCCAATCCACTCTATTTGAGGTCATTGCTTCTTGTCTGAATGCTATTATTGTCCTGGTCATTAAAGAGTCCTATATAATCTCAATACTATCGAAAAATTATGGCACTGTTTGAATCTCTTGCCGAATGAGGTACCTATAAAATAAGAAAGAGCTAATTGAGAATATAATTGTTTCCTGGTGTGATAACGAAGGAAGAGCTTAAAACTGTTTTAGCTCACCGGAACATCGATGTGAAGCTGGAATAAAAAAATAAAGACTACCTAACTAAGCAGTGATAACTCACTGCTATCATCGGAACCTAATGTATATCGATAAGTTATTGCCACATAACTTTGTGTTAGAAATATCTGAATTCTGTTCTTTGTATTGAATTCAGTATTAAAATCTCTTTAATATGGTATAAAAGACCTTGCATTCTGTGCAACGAAACATTTTCTATAAGCATACAAACTTGAAAAGCATAACAGTTTTAAAAAGTGTCCACAATTTTAGCCTCCACTGTATATATTAAAAAATTCACATGCTGTTTTCCCCGCAGTAACACGCTTCTTGTGGGAAAATTGACTTTTACAAGCGAAGTTCACTTCCCAGCATGAACTAGAAAAACAACATTACGCCAACCTTAAAAATGTGATCAGGTCTGCCAGATTGGCCACTTTATTGCATTTCCTGACGAGTTTGTCGGAAATGATATCGCCAAGGAGCTTTCGTAAGGTCTGTTGGATAAAACCTTCAGAAAATTTCCATGAGGTTTGAAAAGGACCCTGTAAGACAAAAGTCAAGTCAGTTCATCACAGAGTTCAGTCGTGTGTGTTGACTGCGACATGAGATAGACTCTTTAGCTGAAGGAGTTTCTGGAATATTTTAATGCTTGTTTATAACGAATGCTATATGCACTAAGGTAAATACTATGTTATGATATTTCTTTGAATATACAGGGTGGTCCAAAATTCATGGTACAAACTTTAAGCGTATTGTAACAATCATTTATTGAATAGGAATGTATGGGCACAAGTGACGTGGTGAGGTGCAAGTACAAAAAATAAGAGACGAAAAAAAAGACAAAGTGTGTTTATTGAAAACGTCGTTGACAAGCGTAATGCTTACAATAACTGTTCCTAACTGTGTTGCACATGAGCTATGAAGTAGAGCTGCATCGTACATTGCTGTACCTCCACTTGGCATTTGGAGAAGATAGGCTGTATGGTTTAAGCTTGTACTCGCTGAAAATGGAAGATGTGCAAGCGATTTTCTTAGTCTGAAGACTCACACTTACGTGATGAGCAACAGCTCTTGTACTTGGCTTTGATCTATCGGCCACAAGTTGCTTTCTTCCAGGCTTGGACTGCGTACAGTTCTTCCTCGGCCAGCATCATATCTGGTGACGTGGAACGAACGTGTTTCACGAAGTTGATGATGTAACCACTGAAAAATTCTGTGATCCGGCATTCGTCGATCAGAAAACTGCATGTGATACATTCATAGCGCAACTCTGCCATTACCACTTGCACGGCCGTACATGTAATACATATCTGCATTTTCAGCGTACGTAAAGTCTCTCGTCGTAGACGTCAGCACAATTGTGTGAATGGCACTTTCCCCCACTGAGATGCATCATGTTGAACAGTGGCTAGATATCTACTGCCCCCTACCAGCAACGCATCCCACCGATAACTCCATTTTTCTTATCTTTCATTTCTTCTGTTTGCGCCTCACAGAGTCACTTGCGCCCATACATTCCTATACAATAAATGATTGCTACAATGTCCTGTATCCCCCTTAAAGTTTGTACCATGAATTCAGGAACACTTTGCATACGTCGATTTATCTTCGTGTATTCATCTGTTTGTCCTTGTCCGTAAATAAACCTGTTATTATTCGTATAAGTATACTCGTCGTTTTTTCTCTGTCTTATTTTCGCAACACATCTAATATCTAATATATATTATAAATGCGAAAGTTCCGGAAAATCTTTGTTGGTCTTTCACGCAAAAACTACTGAATGGATTTTAATGAAACTTTACAGTAATGCAGCTTATACATCAGAATAGCACATAGGATATAATTTATAGCATAGACTATAATTTATAAAGATTTGGAGAAAGTGTCAAAAATATAACGATATTTGTCAAGTAAGTAGGAAAAAATTCTGTCTGCTGCTAGTAATTCTGGCATGCGCTGCAAAAAAAAAACCACGTCTGCATATATCTATCTTTTGTTTGTGAAAAACCTTTTTTGTTTTGACTACGCAAGGTGCTCGCTTCTAAATAATTCCTCTGATATAATGCCTATTTTTTTTATTTCAGAATCAAACTAAGTTTTGAAGGGAGAGGTTGTTATAAATCTCTCTTTATTTTAATGTTTTTTTAACATCTTATTATGTATATTTGGTAGTAAGAAATTGATCTTTTTTCCAAATAAATGATTTTATCAGTTCTGATACTTAAAGTAAATAAGCTTTCTCTTTCACACTGCATCATTTGGACAAATTTTCAAAATTTATTTGTGGTTAGTAGTTAATTATAACGCTATAATTTTAATTGAATAGGCAGATATAATAATTTTTACACTTAAAAACGCAATAACTATTGTTCTGTATTTCTTGGAGTGTGAGAGTGAGTGAATATTAATGTTGCACTGTTCAGCTACACGAGGGCTTTTGGCAACGGATCACGTAATTTTGAACCATAGTCAAGTAACGTGGACGACATCTGAGCTGGGACCCCTTTCTCCTAACTACCACACCACACAAACTTAGAAGGAATATTCTACCAATAATTAGCAGGAATATTCTTTGAAATCCACTCTTCCAAGATATATGGCAGTACGGGTTCTATGATGAGTATTTTAGCGGAAAAAATAGTTTGTCAAAATTTAAGTGTCTTATGTTTTTGTATGTTAATGAATACCTTAGAAAATGATTTGACTACTTATTTTAAGTGAAGGGTATATATAATTAATTTTACAGTGGAATATCTTTATTTAATTTATTAGCTCTAACGGATTAAATTTTCCAAAGTGGAGTATTTTGTTTATGTATATCCCTTAATTTTAAATGTAGCGATCCAAAAAAATATTGTATGAAAAAAACTGCAGTAAATCATAATGCGGTTGGATAAAGTATTAACGTGAATTGCGCCCCTACACGGCGGGTCTTACAAAGCTCTAATAAAGCTCGAGTTATGAAAGTAGCTAGGCATTTGCCAACTTGACTCTATCGTTAACATTTCGCTATGTTTTTCATTGAATCGTCATTATAAGTTAAGAAACGGCGTTGCTTGCAAATATTACAATTTTAACATAAAATAAATACTACAGAAAGTAATATTAATGTATTATACTTTCAGATAAAAATTATTTACACTATTTTAAGCGTTCATTACACAAAACTTTTAACAATGTGTTACTTTTGCTGAGCAGAGATCAGCTTAGGACAGTGTTTCTCAAACTGTGGGGCGCGACCCCCTGGGGGGCGCGATAACCTTAATAGGGGGGCGCGAGCATATCGAAAATAAAAGATTTTAAAATAATTAATTTACTGGAATGAATTAAAACAAAATACTTTCAGACATAATAAAAAAATGCACTTTAACTCTGATAGAATTTATAGGCGCGTGCGTGCGATATTAAGTCAACAAAAGTAAAAATTTCTTCAATACCTAATTAGCTATCTTTGATCCTATAAATAAATAAGAAAACTTTTATTTGATTTGCTGTAATCCCATGATGAGAGATTTTTTTACTACGCTTTCCGTTTAAACATAACATACAACTCTTTCAGAGAAAAAACAGATTCCAGACGCAGAATCGAAAAAATTTAGGAACATAAAAAATTCATCACTGCCATTATTCTTGAAATACTGCACATTATAGCTGTAATCTGTTTAACCTTCTAAGTTATTGGTACAGTTAGTTATGACCCCTCTCTTTATGTGTTTGTTTCTCATTTAGGGAAGTTGTAAGTAATGGATTTCTCTGTTAGGATTTTTTTGCATGCAAAAGACTTTTATGATATTTGGAAAACCACGGAGAGCACACACACTTTGAAGGATTACTTGGCCAAGACTTATTTTTACGAGTTTTCTATACATATGAAGCATAACGCGAAAAACGTTTTACACAATTTTATATAATCATAATGAATACACTTTTTACCCGGAAGTGGTCGCGCGGGACGCACAGATTATGAAATCGTTAATTCTGGCAAAACTGTTTATTTGTTACCAAAGAAAAATTGAAAAGTCCTTGAAAGTAGGTAAGTAAACTTTCTCATAATTAAATTATTCACTGGAATCATGATTTGTATCGTGTACAATAAAATAATTATTTAAAAAAAAGGATTGGGGTGACTCAATAACCCCGCTCGACCATATCGAGTGCGTGCCTGCT
Organism: Trichonephila clavipes; assembly: GCA_019973935.1. Classification (NCBI taxonomy): domain Eukaryota; kingdom Metazoa; phylum Arthropoda; class Arachnida; order Araneae; family Nephilidae; genus Trichonephila; species Trichonephila clavipes. The sequence goes on along the minus strand of BMAU01020258.1, from coordinate 46,076 downwards.
CCCGGGTTAAAACACGTTGAAGTCTTTTCGCTTTTAATATTTAAAATAATACAGTTATTCTTCATCGGAATTTTATATTATTGTTCATTATTTAACATCAAATATAAATGCTAATTCTGTGAGGCTTAAAATTACCATTCGCTTAAAAACTAATTATAATTTGAGCAACCATTTTAAAAAATCATTTTAAATTTTGTAAACATTGTCGAGCATTTAGCTTTGCACTCCTTACAATTCAGCTATTATATCAATAATGTTTTATTTTCTTATAAATGAACTCGTGCAAAGAGCGGGCGCTTCAGCCGGTATAGTTTTAATGTATCAGTGCTGCACAGAGTATTTTATAACTAATTAATTAATACTAAATTAAGAACAAGTTTAATAAGTATTAACGACTTCCATGGGCTTGTCTTGCAAAGCAAAGTTTTTATAAGAAAAATGCTTATGATTAGAAATTTACCCTCTGAGTTCTTTTTCTATATTTAGCAGATATCTATATTTTGTCTTCTGAGCAGCCACCGCATTTTGCAATATGTTCAATTTAAAAATTAGAGAAAGGAAAAATAACATAATAATTATCCTATTATTTTATTTATTTATTGCTTAAAAGTAGTATACAAAATTTAATACTTATGTTACTAATTTGTATGGCTTATAAATAAAATCGCCTATTGTAGCTTTAGCGTCTAAATGCATTATTACTGCATTCAGTACATTATTAATGTATAAGGGGGGCGCGATAAAAATTGTGATCGAAAAGGGGGGCGCCAGTATTGAAAGTTTGAGAAGCACTGGCTTAGGAAGGTATTTTTAAAAATCAACCCTCAAGAGTGTTACGGGGAGTTATAAATAAAAAAATCCTTTTTATCAGCTATTAGACCTACACACTTAAAATTTAACAAAGGTGTTTTATTTATCTCTTTTTTTTTGTTACCTGAGTTACGCCAAAAGCTTTTTTTTTGTTTAATTTGCAATTCACGTAAAATTAACTCATTAAAAGCTTCTTTATCCTTCAATCTGTGTTGTTTAATTTTTCAGTTCAACCGTGCGAAGAACGGGTATACCAGCTAGTATATTATAAATGTGAAAGTTTGTGAAAATCTTTGTGGGTCTTTCACGCAAAAACAACTTAATGGAGTTTAATGAAACTTTACAGTAATATAGCTTATACATCAGAATAACACATAGGCTATAATTTATACCATAGGCTATAATTTATAAAAATTTGTAAAAAGTGTCCAAAATATAACGATATTTGTCAAGTAAGAAGGAAAAATTCTGCCATCTGCAAGCAAAAAAGCTGCAAAAAGCCCACGTGAGCATATATCTATCTTTTGTTTGTGAAAAACTCTTTTTTTTTTGTTTTGGCTACGCAAGGAGCTCGCTTCTAATTAATTCCTGTGATCAGAATAATGCCTATTTTTTTTATTTCAGAATAAAACTAAGTTTTGAAGGGAGAGGTTGTTATAAATCTCTCTTTATTTTAATGTTTTTTTTTATGATTTTATTATGCACATTTGGTAGTAAGAAGTTGATCTATTTTCAAAATAACTACTTTTATCGCTTCTGGTACTTAAAGTAAATAAACTTTCTCTTTCACACTACATGATTTGGACAAACTTTCATAATTTTTTGTGGTTAGTAGTTAATTATAACGCTGTAATTTTAATTGAATATGCAGATATTGCATTTGTAAGTATAAAACTAATTATAACTACTGCACTGTATTTTTTGCAGTGAATGAGTGAGTGAATATTAACGTAGCACACTGCTCAGCTACACGATGGCTTTTGGAGACGGACCACGTAATTTTGAACAATGGTCAAGTGACGGGAAAGACACTTGATCTGGCACTTCCTTCTCCTAACTACCACACCCCACCAACTTAGCAGGAATAATCTACCGATACTTAGCTTTAATATTCTTTGAAATCCACTCTTCCAAGATATATGGCAGCACGGGTTCTATGATGAGTATTTTAGTGGGGAAGGCGAACAGTTTTGTAGCAGATATTGTGTTTTCAGCGGATTGCAAAGATTATTATTTTTGTCGCAAAAAAATAGTTAATGTCAAAATTTAAGTGTCTTATGGTTTTGTCTGTTAATGAAGATCTTAGAAAATGATTTGACTTTTATTTTAAGTGAACGGTGTACATAATTAATTTTACAGTGGAATATCTTTAATTAATTTATCAGCTCTAACGGATTAAATTTTCTAAAATGGAGTATTTTGTTTATGTATATCCCTTAATTTGTACATGTAGTGATCCAAAAAAAAATATTATATGAAAAAAACTGCAGTAAATCATAATGCGGTTGGATAAAGTATTAACGTGCATCGCACCCCTACACGGCGGGTCTTACAAAGCTCTAATAAAGCTCGAGCTACGAAAGTAGCTAGGCATTTGCCCACTTGACTCCATCGTTAACATTTCGCTATGTTTTTCATTGAATCGCCATTATAATTTAGGAAACGGCGTTGCTTGCGAATATTACAATTTTAAAATAAAATAAATACAACAGAAAGTAATATTAATGTATCACACTTTTAGATATAAATTATTTACACTACTTTATGCGTTCCTTACGCAAAACTTTTAAGAATGTGTTACTTTTGCTGAGCAGATATCAGCTTAGGGAGGTATTTTGAAAAATCGAATCTCAAGAGTGTTACCAGGAATTATAAATTTAAAAAATCCTTTTTATCGCCTATTAGATCTACATAGTTAAAATTTTACAAAGGTGTTTTTTCTTTCTTTTTTTGTTTAGCTGAGATATGCAAAAAGCTTTTTTTTTGTTTAATTTTCAATTCACATAAAATTAACTCATTAAAAACTTATTTTTCCTTCAATCTGTGTTGTTTAATTTTTCAGTTCCCCCTTGCGAAGAACGGGTATACCAGCTAGTATATATATATGTGTGTGTGTATGTGCGCAGTTTAATTGTAAAACAACTATCTAGGTGACGCCACAGTTTTTTCTTCTTGTATTGATATTCCAATTTTAACACCATTTAACGCGGGACTTCTGCATAGATGGTTGTTACTCTATTTTCACAGTTTTTATTTTTACATGTAGGTTTATATTCTAATTTTTTCTATAGAATTTTTTTTAATATTCCTCTCTTTGAGAGATAGATTAATATTTTCTTTTCATAATTTCATTTATTTCTATTGACAGTTTTATCATCCCCGTGTGTTCGAAATAGGCTTAGCATTTCACCATGGCTCTGTTTTTTTCTTTTTTCCTATTATGTCGAAAATTTCTGCTGGAAGCGGAAGGTGGATCCATAAAGCATTGCTTAACCCTAAATCATAATAGGAACCCCTTTAGAAATCATAATAGGATTTAATCCAAAGATTCTTTTTGTATCTACATTTGTTGTGTCTCTTGAACTCCAATTTCTTTCTTGTTTGGCATTGTAGATTTAAACTTTTTCACTTTTATCTTATTATACTATAAATATATATACATTCTGTAACAAAAGAAACGACGCACCAAGAACGAGTCTTTCGATATAGACAAAATTTGGTGGGTAGAAAGATTATGTACTAAATAGAAAAGGATTAAAATTTCAGAAAAATTGAATGGTTTATTTCAGAAATACGTAAGTGTGAAAAAAAAATATTCCTGCTAATTATTGGTAGAATATTCCTTCTAAGTTTGTGTGGTGTGGTAGTTAGGAGAAAGGGGTGCCAGCTCAGATGTCGTCCACGTTACTTGACTATGGTTCAAAATTACGTGATCCGTTGCCAAAAGCCCTCGTGTAGCTGAACAGTGCAACATTAATATTCACTCACTCTCACACTCCAAGAAATACAGAACAATAGTTATTGCGTTTTTAAGTGTAAAAATTATTATATCTGCCTATTCAATTAAAATTATAGCGTTATAATTAACTACTAACCACAAATAAATTTTGAAAATTTGTCCAAATGATGCAGTGTGAAAGAGAAAGCTTATTTACTTTAAGTATCAGAACTGATAAAATCATTTATTTGGAAAAAAGATCAATTTCTTACTACCAAATATACATAATAAGATGTTTAAAAAAAACATTAAAATAAAGAGAGATTTATAACAACCTCTCCCTTCAAAACTTAGTTTGATTCTGAAATAAAAAAAATAGGCATTATATCAGAGGAATTATTTAGAAGCGAGCACCTTGCGTAGTCAAAACAAAAAAGGTTTTTCACAAAAATACGTAATGAGCTCACAAAAGTAATGAGCTCAATAAATTGTTGACCCACCTCTATGCTAGTTGCAAGCTGCCACACGAAGTGTTATAAAAGGATAAAGCACCTTGATGGTCTCTTGCGCTATTTCTTGCAAAATTTGCTCCAATTCTCGGGCCAGGTCATCAACATTCCTTTGTAGATGCAGTGGCCTTCCCATTATATCCCAGACGTACTAGATTGAAGAGAGATCTGACAATCAGGATGACCAAGGAAGTGTTTGACAAGCTGTAAGACACTTCATAGCAACACGTTCCGTATGTGGTCTGGAATTATCTTGCTGAAAAATAAGACCAAGGTACTTTAAAAGGAATGGAAGCAAAACAGTTATCAGAAAGTCATCGACGTACCGTTGTGCTGTAAGTGTGCCTCTAAAGACGACCAAAGGGATCCGGCTGTCAAAAGAAATGACACCGCAGACCATAACTCCTGGTTGAGGGCTTGTGTGGTAAGCAATAGTGAAAGCAGGATCGGCATGCTGCCCTGGGCGTTTCCAGACACGTCTTCGATGGTCTTCAGAACTCAGTTGGAAGCGGGATTCGTCGCTAAACACTATACGTCCCTAATCAGCATGACTCTAACCCGATCTAGCCCAGCACCACTATAATCTGGCTCGACAGTATGCAGGCGTGAAAGGCAGGATGCGTAGTGGTCGGTACGAGCCTAAATTTTGCTCTATCAGCCGTCTGTGAATGTCCATGTTGGACACTCATGTGCGGGTAGCACTTCTGATGGTTAATAACGATGAATCAGGTGCTGCAACAGCTGATCTGTCAATCAATATGTCCTCCCGATCTGCTTTGGCTCTAGGTCGACCACTACCATCATGACGCTCATGTTCCCCTATTCTTTCCAGCTTCTTCTAATGGCTGCATTGCTTCGACCCATATGACGAGTGATTCTCCGATCTGTCCAACCAGCCTCTATCAATCCAATGATACGACCTGTTTCAAACTCTGACATTTGCTCGTAATGAGCTCAAATCTTGCGGCGAGGAATTTTTTCAATAGTTGAAAGGTATCCTAAATCGTTATGTATCCGAAGTCTTGACCTTCAGATTGAGAATCGCCTCTTATAGACGCCTGCTAAGTGCGCAGATCCGATGCTCCCGCTATTCATTCATTGGACACCAAAAGTTAATCATTTGCATGTTTGGTTCAAATGCATATGAAATTTCATTAAAATCGAGCAACTCCTTCTTGTTGTCTCGTTTTTTCTTGCTGTTATAGAGTGTATATCAGCGTTTCTCAAACTGTGGGACACGCCTCCCTTGGGGGCGTAACAACTCTACAAGGGGGACGGAGCTTATTGAAAAGTCGAAAACAAAAGATTATTTAACAAATGATTAATTTGCTGAAAGTAAACAAACACATTCTGACATAATCAAAAATAAAATACTTATCTACACTGATATATTACACTTATAAATGTATCAGTGCTAACACAATGTGTTTTATAATTTAACAATACTAACAATAAGTTAAGAATAAGTTTAATAATTACCAGTGACCCCATGGGATTGTCATACATAAAATTATATACAAAAATTAACACTTATCTTAATCATTTGTACGGTTTATAATAAATCCCTTAACTGCCGATTAAAAGTTACGCGATTCGCTTCCCCATGCCAACCGTTTTTCACGTAGGTGCGCGTGTGTGAAAAATTGGGGGAGGAATGAAGAACAAAAATAATCTGAAATAAGTAAATTCTTTGCAAACATTGTAAAGGTCTTTTTGTGGCATTCCAAAGCCTTCGAAATAATTTTATGAATAGCAGTGCACAGAAAAGATCATAAGACTTCTGAAAGACGTATATATACGTGCGGGGAAAATAATGCTTTGGCTGAGCGAGACGTTTATATACGCCGGTGGCACTTTTGAGGTTAAGGTTGTATCGTATAGTTTTAGCATCGAAGTATAGTACTATTGAATTACCCCCGCCCATAAAATATTACTACATTGCTATTTTATGCGGGGGGCGCGATGAAAATTATGATTAAATATTGGGTCGCGCACATTGAAACTTTAAGAAGCACTGGTGTATATACATTATATAATAGCCATCCATCAGCCTCGACGAATTTTAAGCAATAAAGGTTCAACTTACTTTCAACGATGTTAACAAAGAGTTAAGTACACTAATTTCAATTTTAGATTATAGTGGAGAAATAAGAATTAAGAAAAAAGTCAGTGAAAATGTAGTAAATATTAGAAATGTGTAACAGGGGAGTTTTTTTAAATTTATAAAAATCATTGAAATTACCAAAATTATAATGATAACTCAACTAATTTTCAGCAATTTAGCTTGAATATTCTTTAGAAATACATGCTATTTCTCATGGTTTTATGCATAAAATATTACGAAGATGTTATGCATAAACTTCCTTCGTTATGTGAACTAAAAGTTTATATCTTTGAACGGATTTATTTCCTACTAATTGTCTGATAGCCATTTCCATTCTTAATAAAAAACATTTTTTATAATTAATTACTTTTTAAAGTTTTTACGTTTATCTCAAGTAAATAGAGCAATTTTATTGACCTAAATAAATTATCTTTGGTAATATCTTAAGCATCTTAAGTAAATCATTTTCCATGATTATTCTTGTACAAATTGCAAACACTTCTTATAAAAGATAAATATCAGAAACCGTTTGAAGACGGTCCATTTTCAATAACCCGAATGAAGTGTCCATCCTAATATCATGAACTGATGCCTTTATCACTTTCTCTTTCTTGTGGAATCTATTCTCATATATGTTCGGTAACAAGTTTGACAGCCACTAAGCGCTGGAAAGAAAAATAGAGCGTACCGCTTTGCCCAATTCATCTACAGCTCTCTCTAATCTGAGCTCGGAAACAAGCCAAATTTATGAAGGTATTAGTGGCAACACTTTTTACTGCTTTTGTTAGGGTTTCTCGTCCCGTAATAGAGGAAAACAGCAGCGCGTGATTGGAAAGGACAAGTTAGTTAAGCGAGCCGAAGAAGTAAACCCTGGGAAACGTGACGGTTAATTATGAACAAGTGATAGCCGTACGCTTTTCTGATTGTTGTTAAGAGATAGTAGCGTTCTTTTCTTGTTAGAAATGGGTTGCTTTTCATTTATAGGTTTTGTTTTTCCTCTTCCATCCCAATAATGTTTTTCTTTTACTACACACAGAAGTCTTTTAGATATATTCAATTAAATGAAATAACTAAGAAATATTACTTCTATATCTTTTTTTAAGTTTTGTGCGGTATTTTATCTAACATTTTAACAATGGAAATGTTTTGGAGCAAAATATTTAATTATAGTAACTGAAAAACCACTAATTTAAGAAAAAAGGACTCAGAACTAAAAAGAAGTTGTATATGAATTTTTTTACTGTGTATGTGTGTTCGGCTTTATATATTAATAAAAAAATACATCTCAAAGAAAGGATAAGGAATAGTTAACTGATTGATTCAAATGTGCATTAAAATAAGAATAAAATATTAAGGCATCCGACTACGTTCGGAACCGTGATTTTGCAAAAACGTGTAAATGGATACTATTTATGATATTTAGTGTCACTTATATTAGAAAATGCATATAAAATTGGTTTAAGAATAGTATCACAATAAAAAATTATGTAAGTACAACATTTTGACAAAAAATGAACATAGAATGACCCATTTTCAAAATATTCTCCTTTTGTGAAAAATGCTTCTATTATAATAATATTCTGCCTGTACATAGCTCAGATTTCTGTACAGTAGCTCAACTAGAATTTTTGAAATATATAACTTGGAAGTGTGTTTATCCATGTTTTACGACAACAGAGGGGAGAAATTTTAAGAAAATAACGCCGATAATTATTTCAATTGGTTGTAACTGAAAATAATGTGAATTTTTCAAAAATCATAGTTGAGCCTCTGTACAGAGGTTTGCGCTATATACAGGCAAAATATTATTATAATAGAAGCATTGTTCACAAAGGAGAACATTTTGTGTGAATAAAGGTTATTCTAAGTTAATTTTTTGCCAAAATATTGTATTTAAATAATTGTTTATGTTAAAATGTCCTTAAAACAATTTTATAGATGTATTCTAACCTAAGTGACACTAAATATCGTGAAAATTATCCATTTATGCGCTTTTGTAAAATCACGGTTCCGAACGTAGTCGGATAACTTAAATATATAATTTCTCTTCTACTTGAATATCTTTTCAAAGTTTTTAAAACCTTGAGTTACTATGTTTTGTTTGCCAAATTATATTACGAGTTGGATGAAAATACCAAGAATGATCTTTTTAAACTTTGATGGTTCAAAAGCTCTCTGCATAAAATACCAATGAGCATAATAATTCAGCAAATGATTTAAAGACATTAAATATCTGCATCTCTAAAAGAGTAATTTGATAAAAGGAAGTAAAACTTTTAATGTATAACAAGTTGAATTGGTAACGCAAGAGAAAACCATTAATGAGCAAAAGATAACCGTTATACAGAGTACTAACATTAGAGGGTGAGAATACATTGTCAAAAATATATTTCACATTTAAAGAGGCAGAAAGTTTAGTATCAAATGTCAAGTTTTTATAGTATAAATTAATAAATAATTAAGTTTATGTTTAAAAGAATAATAAAACTTTTACCTAGTATAAATCTAGATGTTGTTGGGATGTTACTTATCCCATCCGATCGACATTAGAATCAGATTGAGCTCCACGAAATTCAAAGAGGGTTAGATTATGTCTATTTCTTGGCTGAATCTTTTTGAGCAACATGCAGGCGGCAGTACGATTTGGTTCCATTCATTATGTTTTAACAAACAATAGAACTTTTGGATTCCATATCAGCTTAGTGCTGATAAACGGAATCGCCAATTTGTTTCATGCGTTTCCTTGTTTTCTCAATGCAAAAATTGGGCCATTCTTGAAATGAGTTATTACAGAAAATCAGAAGTAGAACATTTATCATTACGTACAACGTCGATGGACAGTGTGAAACTCACATCAACCTATTTGAATGGCTATGCCGGGCATTAGAATCAGATCCCCCAAGAAACGAAAAGATTTCCCTTCTAAGAATGAACGAAATACGGAAAACACCAACCGACCGTGTAGGTTAGATTTAAGAGAAGCGTGAAATGAAAGAGAGATGGTTTCCCATGATTTTTAGTGTTACGTTGATCGGGTTTCGAGAATTTTATGCAAATCAACCGCAAAGAATAAGACAGTTCTTAAAGACCGATGAGAATATATAAATACAGGATCCAACAGGAATATTCTCAGAATAAATATCAGAAGTTCTTTACACCTTCAACAGCAATCAAACACATTTATTAGTGTTTAAAATACACGTATGTAAAAGATTATTCACAAGCACCGCTCGTCTGAGTTAATTGATAAACACTGTCAAGGCAAGTCTAATAAACACTAGTCAAAACCAGAATGACTCAGTTCGGGGTGAACGTCTCCCTATTTATAGCTCTAACGGATCTTTCTAGAAAAGTCCACTTGCATCACAGATCGTGAAATTAGTTGATTTCTCCACTAATTTCCAGATGTTCCCAAACTCACCAAAAATGGCCGCCAACATGATCGTCAAATAACCAAAAGGGTCCCCAAATTGGTTGCCAAGTCACCAAATAGGTCACCAAAAATTATTTCAACATGGCTTTATCGCCAAGCTCTCATTGAATCGCCACTATAACGTAATGGACACCATTGCTTGTGAATATTAGAATTTTAACATAAGTTAAATATTATTTAGAGTAATATAAAGGCATTACACATCCAAATACAAATTATTTATACTATTTTACACAAAATTCGTAACAGCAGAAAGGAGGTTAGCTTGGCTTTGAAATACCCTCGGAATGGCATGTGACACGCGAGCTTATTTTGTTAATCAAGGCTACTTTCACCCTCCACCCCTAAAAACGCTACACAAAAACATCTCATCTCTCATCAGTTGGCTTTGGTATTCGATGAAGAGTACATCTCATTGTGAGAAAAAATCAGTGAGTTTTTCTCGCGTTTTATCTTCCATTTTAGGAGAATTTTTTTACGAGCCCAATGGTAAAGAACTCGGGGGAAGGGAAAGGGGAGATGAGTGAGTGGATATTAATGTAGCATGGTTCGAGGGCTTTTGGCGACGGTCCTCGTAATTTTGAACCGTGGTCAAGTGATGAAGAGGACACCTGAGTTGGCACCCCTTCTCCTAACTACCACACCACACCACGGGAGTACGTTTGAGCTCTCGACAGATTTAAGGTGCATCGTTTGCTTACACGGTGGGTCTTCAGCGGTACTAGGCTCGAACTCATGATACGCCGGCCACGAATTCATTTGCTTGATCACTAGGCTCCCGCGGCCAGAGAGCTCAGAGAGAAAGAATACTGCTAGTTCGCTTAAAATGAAGATGAGTCGTTTTAAAGATGTTGATCAAAAACAGAAGACGAAAACGGGAATTTGTAAAGATGTTGCTATTATTAAATTTTGAATTTAATTTCGTTAATTTCTTGTGAATGCTTTTGTTTCATTGATTTTATTAAATGCATACATATGTACATATTTATGTTAATGAAATGTACTCTAATAAACTTAATTTTGTTGAATATATGTTTTTCCCCCAATATCCTTTAACACAAAAAATATATCAGTCCCCTCAGTTTTGTGTTAAACGATTTTAACTGTACATACTTTTTTTAAATGATCTATTCGATAAAATTTTGTACTGCATATATAAACGGTTCTGTACCATTAGATCTTATTCTTAAATTATACCAGAAAAGAGTATACATAAAAGAACATAAATTAAAAATCTTATTCCTGTTTGACTCCCCCAACGTCGTAACATATAACGTTCCTCTAAAGCGCATTTTATATGAAATAAAAACAAATCCTAACATTCTTCAAATTTTTCCAACCATAAATAAATTCTAGTAGCTGGTTATAAAGTTACTGTGAAGAATATATAAACACTATAAGTGTAAATCTACGGAAATTTATGCTTCCTGGAAATAAATGAAAGAAAAAACAAGCGATTTATTCCAAACACTTTTCACCTAATTTTATTTTTCCCACCCATTTCTTTAACTTTCATGTTTATACCATTTAGCCCTGGGACCGGAAGGAAAGAAAAGGAACCCTGTAAAAGATAAAAATTCGGGCTAATCCGGGATTTTTAGGAAACAGACCGGATATAAAAACAAACAAAAATATTGCCCCCGCCTTCTTTTTTTCCGCCATTGCCAAACACGAAGATATAATTTCCAGTCTTAATACTGAAACATAGCCACAGCAGCGCCACTATCGATGTTAAACATTTTGGCAAAAGCCCAAAGAAAAAAAATTGAACAAAAGAGTTTTTTTTAAAAAAAAAAAGAAGAAATAAAAATAAAAGAAATAAAAAATGGTAGGAAGTGGGCAAGCTGTAAAATATGTTAAATAATAACAAGTAAAGGGTAGGGGGGAAGGATAGAAAATGAGCGTGAAAAAATACTTATCGCATTTGAATTTACAAATGGCTGAGCTGCTAATGAGTTAGAAAAGAAATACGGGTGAGCTGAATTTACGAAAAGGAAAATGTACGGGGGAGGAACTGCTTTTTCGGACCGTTTGCGGATAAAATGCCGATTTAGGACGCCTAAATGCAGATGTAGCATTAAAATGAGCACTTTGCTGCGCATTTTATAAAAACAAAATGGCCCTTACAAACTTACTATGGATAAGGAAAATAAAAAGGAATTACGCCTTTTTTAATTAGATTACGACATATTTCCTTCGGTCTGTTTTCTTACATAATTAAGCGAAATATGCTTTTTAACCTTTATTTCCTAATAAAAGCTAATTGCTTGTAATTAAGTTCCGTTTCTGAAGAAGTTTTATGGATATGTTTCCTGGTTAGAAGAATCCATTAACTTTATTTAAATTTATGATGCTGTTGTAAATAGTTAACTCCAAGCATTAGCTATTAAGAAGCAAATTTTCGAATGTCTTGTTAGAGTGTATGAATTTATTTTTGAAATGTTTGCAATTAGTTTAAAATAAATTACAGCTAACTCTGACGTTTGAGATGTTTTCAAATTGCAGTTTAGCATAGACTTTACTTTTTGAATACATTATTTATTTGACACAAAATTCTTAAATTATTTTAAGAGACATTTACATTATGCACCGAGAGAAAATTTTCCACAGTCAATATTAAATATTATTTACTTCAACACTTATACATACTTCTTATAAATCTAGCACACAATTAATGCATCGCTAATTTGCGCAGTTAAACATTAATCAATATTGTTCTTACAAAAACCGTATTTATTTAAATGACAAAGTGGTAATCTCTCTTTATTTTACAAATCTGTTAAAATGCCTTTTTTTTTGTTTAAATATAAACTGTTTTGTTTTATTTGGTTTTAGGATAAACTTTTTTGGGCCATTACAATTTATTTGTACTAATTTACATCTTCTTTAATGTATATAAAGTACGGAGGCATTTTTTGTGTTATATTGTTAACTATTTATTTTGAAAGTAGCACTTTTTTCAGCATTTACATTTATGTTCCAAAAGTAAAATGAAGTTGTGAAGATCCCCTTGGATCTCACTTTGAGAACGAGAATAATTTGTAGTCAGATAAGAGCCAGTAGCCATTTTTATAAATAACTTTCTTTATTTGGTTATCTTTTCCAAATAGAATCAAAGACTTATTAAAAAATGTGTCTAAATAGTTTTATGAGGTTTAAAAGGGACTTTCCTTTAAATAAACTTAAATATTTAATGATCCAATTAATTAACAATTAGAATATCGATCACGCAGACATTACCGCGATAAGAGATCCCAGATTTATATTCAATAATGTTCCTATTGAACATTTAACTTTAATTTCACTCCTAATATAAATTTTTAACGGGACTTTAAATATAAATCAATATTTACCACACAGAATCTCAACTCTTCCTGAGATTTATCCACCTAGAAATCTTCAATAATAATTCTAACTTCACCGCTATACCTTCCTGCTTCAATCTCTCTCTCCTACTGCTTTTTGCTTTACTATTCCGTTTGGCTTAAATACTTTATCTAATCTGCATAACAAGGAATCCTGTCCTCTTTTTGGAGCTGATTGGAAATAGGTAAGGGAATTAAATTTCTCTAAAAGAGACGACTCAGAAGGTTAGTGATAAAGTTCCGTATAGGTTTGTCACAAAGTACCATTATTTCAAGAATACTTTTACAAGATTAAAGAATCAGATTGAAAAGTACTTTTAAAATGCGTGTGTGTGATACAAATGAAGCACAAAACACAATAACAAATATAAACTCATAAAAAATGCACATTCATAAATTTAAAAATAAAACGGAACTAAAATCGAAAAAAGAATATTTTGAAACTTGTAAAAATGGCAGACGTTTTTGAATCATAAGTTTGAGTTCTCGTATTACTGAAAACCCATCACGAACTGATGCACGTCAAATCTATCGAGGCTCTCAAAATCTCTACAATAATGTGGTGTGAAAATTTAGATAGTGGGATGGCAGCTCAAGCATCATCTGAGTCTCAAAAATATGAAATCCGTTGCTAATAGCCCACACTCAGTTTCAAAGAAGGTAACAATAATTAAATATCAAATTAGTGTTAATTCTACTTATTCACTAAATGAAATATGGTTGGGCATGAATATGTTCACATCGTATCTAAGTGACTAAAAACAATTTTCTTTTCTAGTGAGAGCCAGCTGCAAGTATTTTCTATTTATCGTTCTTAAGAACAAATGAATTTGAGGAATCAAACTGCGATAAGTTAGTAAAAAATATAATTTTTTTTAAAAAAATAAACATAAAAATTCAAAAAATTGATACTTAAATATTGATGCATAACTTCCAGCATTCATACAGAAGTCCACAGAGATTTCAAAATTTGTATTGATTAATATCACATGTTGTGCTAATATTTTTCAATTAAATTTTAAGCAAATATGAGTTAAATTGTTAAATGATGCATTTTTTCCTTTTTGATTTTGCAAGCATGTCACAACAGTAATTATTTCCCAATACTGCCTTAATTTATCATTATTTCACGTTATATAATACTGCCTTGAGCATCTCAGATCACTCTTTCCCCTGAACATCCTCCATCTCAAAATACTCGTTAACCTGCAGAGCCTTGTGTAAACGAGTACTTTGGTCCATGAAAATAAACTGGGTGGCAACTACCAGTCTGAAAGACCTGACACGAGGCTTTAAGATCTTAATCCTATTCTTCAAAAAAGTCATGGTGAAAGATGTGGAACTCTGTGCCCCTGTTCACCACGCCAGCCTGTGACCATAACACCACTACTTTTGTAATGATCCAGTGGATGCTGCTTATTATAGTTAAATGTCTCAATAAAAAAATTTGTAAAGTAAGAAACATTATTCTCGGGAGAGGTATGCCTATTTGATAGGCATAATTTAAGAAAAACCCCTCTAAAGCATTGCCGTGGTCCCCACCTAAGGATCCATTTCCTGTTAGAAAACTAATGACGTCTCAACGGTCACGTAGTTTCTCGTGAGGAAGTGTCCAAGATAGGATACTCTGACGCTTTTGTTCTAAGGTACACACACAAATCAACCTTGCCATACCTTTATCCAGCCAACAGAGATGTGACCGGCACCAATCTACGACTTCAAAGTACACCGCTTGAGGGGTGACTAGGACCAATAGCCGGATAATAATCCCCGTTACGTCCAAACAGAAGTTATTCTGCCTCATGTGTCGCTTTTGTGAATGTGGCGCGTGACGTATTCTACCTTTAAACAGACATCAAAAGGGAAAATACATAAGTTTTACAGATGCTAGAGAGACGCGTCTACAAGCTTTAATACTCTTCGACACTTTTACACGCTTCAATCCTCTACAACACAGTCCAAAGGACTCTCAGTCCGATTAACTTCCAGATTCACTTGGACTCTCTCATACTTATAGTTACCTATGAAGGCTCCTAGTGGCGTAAAGGAGAATATTTTGCCCCCCCCCCTGCAAAGTCAGGTTTGGGGTCCCTAAGTTGAATTTTATAAAGAGTAGATACTTGGTAGAGGTTAGGCTTTGGGGCTCCCTAGCACTCTCGGCCCTCCCGCAATGCTGGGGTTGCGGGTGTGTACGTTACGCCACTGAAGGTTCCTATCAAAGAGCATGTCAATGTCGTCCTACGAGTAACACAGCCTTCCACATGAGTGATCCGGCCTTAACAGTGACCTCAACAGAGCTGCAACTTTGTATCCCTAAGCAGCATATTATACATTAGTGCTTCAAGGAAAAGACTATCATTCGCGTAATGAAGGCGCATGGGCATTCAATAAAATAAGGATTAAGAGCTTTGTCGCTTAACAATGTCTGAAGAGTAATATTAGTTTTTTCAGTGTGTGCGTGATGCTTACGGTTTGACAACAGGCATAGACGAGATGAGAGGAAGAGAAAAATGATCAATCATCTGTACTACGTGAATTATTTACTTTATTTCGGAAACATTCTATAACAATTCCCGTTCATTTGGAGAGAAAGATGTATGGTAGATGAAAGATTAGTAATTTACAGATGCAATTGCTTCTTCACACAATACATTCTTAAGTATGGCATAAAAATATTTGCATTGGTATGACGTACTATCACTTTAAGACCCAGCCCTCACGTCCGTACTAAAACATTCGACGTTCAAGGAGGGGAAGGGGTTAAGTTAGCAAAAAAAAATTAGTATTATTTCCAGTATTGTTGGTGTCAGTATAGTATTAATAACCAGAAGAATGTAATATTTAAAGTTAAAAGTATTTTGGTTCTTATATATATAAAGGGATAAGAATACCTAATCCGCTCAAACCCGTACGGTCATACGAGCTGGACCTTAAAGGTCTATATTGAGAACTAGAAGCTTCTAAACTGCAATCCAGCAAGTGATTACTTGCGAAGACATTTTCAATGTTCATCATTACCAAGAAATCTCAAACAGGATATTCGAAGCATCATAGCAGAATCGGGTTGAGTTCAACCGACAAAAGAGGATGGAGGTGCGACAGAAAGATGCAATGAATACGACTATTCCAAGAACTGGTGTACCAAATACAATCGTGGCCACTTTAGCCTAGTAGTTATGGTCACGAATTCGTTGTCGGAGTGTCACTGAATACTTGCCTATTCAGCGGAGTCTTACACTTGTTAAATCTGTCGAGACTTAAGAATCCTCCCGTTGGTTCGGTGGGATAGTTAGGTGGGAGTTGCCAGCTCTGGTGTCGTAATCGTCACTTGACCGAGGTTCAAACTAACGAGTTCCGTCGCCGATAGCTCTCGTGTTGCTTAAGAGTTCAACATTAATATAAAACAAATACAAATGCCGAAGCTATAAAAAATTCATTTACTCGGCATACCCTTAGCAAATATATGTGCTGATTAATACCTTAAACTGTTTACTAAAAAAGGTATTTCATTATGAAATAATTATAGAATTAAAAAATTATAAAATTCTAATTGCTGTAATTTAGAAATAATGATGAAATTGCTTTAGAAAATGTATAATCATATATACGGTCAGCAATTTTTTTAGAGGGAGAATTTCTTTATTAACTATACAATGTACAAAGTAATGATATTTATATAATAACATTTTTCTTCAAACAAGTTGAATGATTTTCACTTGCACTTAAATGTATTGAATATAATATTCTGCTACAATATAACTGAAGTTTCGTAATTTGCGTTAGTGATTAGACATCGTTTATAAAAATTACTTAGATATTATACTGTAGGTTTGATTTTACTTTTAAATTGGTTATCTAACACCACAGTTAAAAATAATGAAATTTGTTTCATCATCTCTCTCTCTCTCTCTCTCTCTCAATGAATATTCTTCAAACATTTCAACAGTATAACGAATTTTTAAACTGATTAAACTTCGATTGAAGCCTTTTATCATTACTGAACTTTAATCCTCTTTATCATCTGAAACCAAAAGGTGTCTGTAACATTATAATGAAAAACTGAAATTATATCATATCAGAAGAGTATTCATTATTAGTAGTTCAGTTTTCCCAAAGAAATTGATGATTTAAATGCAAAAATCCATCGTTTCATTTTCCTCATTATATCTTTCTCAGAGCTGAAATGAACCAAACAAAATCCACTCAGCTATAATTTTCTAATTATAGTTTATTATCCCTACATTGCACAAAAATCGAATGCAACGACTGTCGAACGAGATTAAAATGTAAACTTCACTCTTCATATCCACGGACTTCACCTCTTAATCCTCCATCAACTTGAAACTCGACAAGCGGATAGCGTTTATATTTCGAATAATTTTCTATTTCGTTTTCCGGTAGAGCGAATAACGTAATTGCATTTGTGTCCCCTCATCCGAAAACTTCCTCTTCTCTCTCTTTCTCTCTCAATCTGTTTCTTCCCAACGGATTTGGAGTTTTAATTTCAGCCTCCAGGTAAGAGCGAGAAAGTGCCGAAATACGCCAAGAACCTACTCCAAAACAACCTTTTTATGAACCGGGTTTGTTCTACGAGAACTTCTAATATAAAAGGTGAAGAGTTAAATGTCTGACGCGATTGATTGAATGGGAGTAACTAGTTCGTTCAACAGAGAAGTGAAGTTTTGTAACGATTAGGATAGTTTTCTTGAAGGGCTTGCGAAACTAGATTCAATTGCTTAATTTGCACTAGATTTGATAGCAAGTACCCAAAGCTTATAGACGATTTCTTTGCTTGGAAAGAAACTTTGCATCGAATTGTTATTTGGGAAAGCCTTCTTTTCGCACCAGTTGATTCAATTACGGAGAACTTTTGTCTGGAAAAATAAGATTTAAGTACTTTTAAAGTGTTGCTGAGTGGTATACAGTTTGTTTTTAATCAAACTGGCTAAGAAAGGTTGTATTTGTTTTGGTAGTCAAACAAGACGTTGTTTTAATTAAACTGATTGAGACAGATTATATTCGATTTTTTTCAGCAATGTAGAATATTGTTGCAATGAAAAGCAATTAATCAATAAACAAAATTTCAAAATAAATCAATATTTTTTTAAGAAAAGAATATTTCTAATTTTGTATTAATTTTGATTTTTTTGCCGCATAATGAGTAAAGCAGCTGATTTAACATCTTTGATAATTTTATTTGTTATGACTTGGAACTTGAGAACATCAATTTCATAAACGACTCGTTTGGTGGTTTGTTCACGTGCAGCCATTGTGAGTACTCATTGATAGAAGAATATCGAAAGTAAAATGACAAATCACTGACAGCCGTCTCTCATTCACACCGAATTGATTTAAAAAAAAGCAGAAACTGCTATGCATTATTATCATCTTTGTACGGCTACAGCGGTTGATATCACCAACAGCTACAGCAATGGCGACCCAAATGGTGTTTATCAAAGAGCCGTGTATGTGCCTAAATAACCAAATCTGTCCCTGCGCAATGGAACGTCATCGCTAATAATATCAGAAATGGCACAGGCATTATCGTATTACTCGTATTGAACTTTTGAAAAATGGTAGAAAGCCACCTGGTTGGATGACTCACGTTTTTTGGTCAATCTCATTCAAGGGCAAGTGTGAATACACCGATTTCCAATGGAAACCCTAGTACTCCAGTACGCATTTGACCGAATGTAAGACAATGACGGTGGTATTATAGTGTGGGCGATGTTTACAAGGGGCACATTAGGACCCATTACCGAATGCATCCTTTCATCACAACAAGGTAAGGGTGTTTGCCAACAGGATAATACACAATGTCATATAGGGAGAATCGTCTAGAAGTAGTTCGAAGAATATTTTGGAATATTCATGTCTCAACCACCGAATTCAACTTACATGAATCCAACTGAACATTTGTGGCTCCACACTTAAAAAACAAATTTGTGCAGTCAAACTACGACCTCGCAATGAGGGGGAGTTTCGAAAACAGTGGGTGAGGACTTGGTATCAGAAACCTCAAATTACCCCACAGGATTTTGCCGAGCGAATGATTTACCCGGTGTTAATGATTGTAAGGACGAAAGTGTTCCTTCTTTATGTTAAACAGGTGGTCATAAAGCAATGGGTCTTCAATGTACATGCATAAACTTGAACGAATATATGCAATATTATCTTTTACAGAATCAAAATTTTCTTAATTTTGTATATAAAATGAAGGGAATGGAATGCTAATATGGTTTCAATACATAGAGCAGTTCATTTTTTCCATATTTTAATTATTTTATTTTCTATTGTTTGTTTGTCTTCTGAACGAAAGGGATTTGCTCATCCTTTTTTATCATTAGCATTTCATTTTTGTTCATTAGTCTAAAGAATATTTATTTTTAATAAAAGGGGATTTTTTATATAATAATATTTAAACTATTTAAAAAAAGAGTGCTTAAGGGGGTCACTTCACGCAGCATTTTCCCTATCTCCATAATGTTAAAAATGACCAAGTGTAAGGAACATTTTTGAAAAACTGACCAGTTTCATAGTCATGAATTTTTTTTTGTACATTTATTGCACTGTTTGCTTTATTTTAATGGGAGCTTTTTTAAAAATTTTGATTAGTTTTTTTTTAAAAAAATCATATGTGGAGTAACACGTCAAACATTTTAAAACGCTGGAAATTCTTGTACATTTCAATACATAACTTTTTTTTGAATAATGTTTTTGACAAAAGCTCTCATTAAAATATTTATTTGTATAATATTAATATATGTGCAAAATTTCAAAACTATTAAATGAGTAGTTTTTTCAAAAATGTTCCTTTTGTGTTGAAATTTACACTTTTGAGAAATAGTGATTTAAAGTAAAAACTTACCTTTAACTAATACATTCCAGAGCCATAACTTGGGTTGCTTGGATCATCTGCAAGATCATTCTCTTGTCTGCATTTTAACAGTCTGTTTTTAATTCTAGCTTGTTTGGTTCTTTGTGAAATTGCATTTTCCGCTTTCCTTATATGTGCATGATCTGTCCCTATCTCCGCAATTTTAAAAATGATCAAGCGTAAGGAACATTTTTGAAAAATTGACCACTTGTACAATCCTGAATTTTTTTTGTACATTTATTGCACTGTTTTCTTTATTTTAATGGGAGCTTTTTTAATAATTTTGATTAGTTTTTTTTTTTAAAAAATCATATGTGGAGTAACACGTCAAAAATTTTAAAACGCTGGAAATTCTTGTACATTTCAATCCATAAATTTTTTTTGAATAATTTTATTGACAAAATTTCTTATTAAAATATTTATTTGTATGATATTAATATATGTGCAAAATTTCAAAACTATTAAATGAGTAGTTTTTTTCAAAAATGTTCCTTTTGTGTTGAAATTTACACTTTTGAGAAATAGTAATTTAAAGTAAAAACATCATACTTATAATTAATACATACCAGAACCATAACTTGGATTGCTCGGATCATCTGCAAGATCATCCTCTTGTTTGCATTTAAGTTGTCTGTTTTTGATTCTAGCTTCTTTGGTTCTTCGTGAAATTGCCTTTTCCGCTTTCCTTATGCGTGCATGATCTGCTTCTTGCAATGCTCGACATGTATAAAATCCAGGTTGAATATTTAATAAATCTAAAACTTTTAATTTGGTAATTAAGCCTTGATTATATATAGATATAGATTCATATACCCCGGTTTTTAAAGTTCCCAATTGTACAAAAACAATTTTTGGAATTATGGACCATATAACACTATTTAAGCTCTCATTACAATTTTGTGTCTTACCGTGCAAACATCTAGACAGAAGTTCAGGGCTTGAAAGATCTCTAAATACTTTTTTTATGCAATGCATAATTGCAATTGGTAAATTATGTTTATGTTTTTATGTATCACACCTTTCAGTTTGGACCTATTATATCCACACCACGAATCATCTCCCAAGGGGCATAAACCATGTTGTGGATTCAAATCTGTTGAGATTTTATGAAAAAATATAGCCCAAATAGCTTGTTTCATGGCTGACAAATTTCCCGAGTTGTTTCGAATTGCCAAACCATAGTATCTTTGCAATTTGTCTATTTCTGCATCAGTCAATCTATTACGGCCTCCTAGAGATTTTTTGTCCTCGAGTTTTTTGCCTTTTAATTTTAATTTTAATGCCCTGAGTCGCGTACCCATCCTTTTCTCAACATGACCCACACATTCTAATTTTTCAATGTTGACATCTTTATAAGGTTTAGATTCTAAAACTGCTTTGTACGCTTTAGAATCCCCATCACCCAAATACTGCGTATATCTCAAATTGTGTAGTACCTCTGAGCGATTGAAGATACGAAGTGCACCTTCAACTTCCATTCCCCCACTATTTCCAAAGTAATTTGCCGAACACTCATCACTATGTAAATTGCCGTTAAAATGACATGAGCATTTCCTCGATAATATTTTGGCATCAATAACTTTCCCAGTGTCCACACTAACTGCCGTAACAACACCATTGAGAGAAGTATGGCCCCTTTTTTGCCACGTACCATCTATAGCCACAGGAACATTTGGGTTACCATTATTAAATGATAGTGTTTCGGCAGCAGCTAATGCCATAGACACTTTTGCTACTTTTTCTGTCGCATTATTTAATGCTTGCAAAGACTCGTAAAACCGCTTTGGTGGAGGTGGCAAATTCATAACTCCACAAAATACTTTCGCAGCTGCTTCTCCTTTTCCAACTGACTTCATAGCATAAGCAAGTCTAGTATTCACTTCATACACTTTTGTATCTTTTTTATTAACCACAGTGTTAGTAAACCTGGTATTGAGAAGTGGTTGAATAAGACCACAAAATTCACAACATATTAACAATTCTGTAGCCAAACCCTGAATTTGGCGACCAAACTTAATGTCAATACCTTGTTTTTTACATTTTACACATAATACATGTTGTTTCAAAACACTAGAAAACAGCGGAATGTCAATAATTTCACAAAAGTTTTCAGATGAATCTAAAAATGAAACATACTCATCATTAAACTTACCTAATTTTGATTTTGATGATGAATTCTTAATATACATACTTGCAGGTTGTTCTTGTCCATTTTTCAAATCCTCTCAGAAACTGAAGAATAATTACTTGATCCAAATTTTCTTCTTTTAAAAGTTTTGTTGCAAAACCGAGGCATCTTAATCAGATATTTTGAATTTTTATCTGATGAAAACTGAAAAGAAATTTGTTATATTCAACGAAAAAAAGCAGCACGTGAGTTACCCAGAAGTAAACAAACAGCTATAATTATTCACTTCACTTCTTTCCTAGTTGATTTGCCGATCAAAATAAATACTTTTAATCAATTTAAGTTATTTGACGAGGCTGAAAAGTAGAATGTGTCTTTTGTTTTGATTTGAAAGGGGCGTGGCAATCAGCTGTTTTGGGATTTGACAGACGTAAACAACTTTTTAAAAAAATATTAAAAATACTTCTAATTCAGCTAGAACAAAAATATAAACTGTATCAGAAAGAGAAACGGTTGAATTTTATTTTTCAATCGAAATTGAAAAATCGATTTTGGCATCGATTTTCGTGAAGTGACCCCCTTAAAAGTAATTAGTTGACAAAAGAATTCGAAAATATGCTGCAATCCATATCGAAGTTTTCTTTCTTGATAACTTTTTACAAGAAATACTGAAATTTGTGAGGCTATAATTACAGAAACTACTGTAAAATGAAATATCTTAAGTTGAAAAGTTTACCATGTCTTGCATCTTAATGTTCTAAAAATGTGAAGAAGCCTGTTATCTTTAATTACTGTTCAATCTACTTATAAAAAAATGCATCATGCAAGCCAACCATCATGTAAACGTATTATTTCATACTAACAAGCGCTAAAGCATATATACTAAAAACATAGGAACATAACGCTACCCGAACAATTGATTAAAAATTTGATTTAATTTTACTCTATTCATTTTATTTCGCGATAAACAAATATTTTTCAGTTTTATAAAAAACAATGACAAACTCAAATGTATACAAATACTTAAAATGGATCTGTTTCATGCATTGAATAATTTTTGTGTGTGTGTATGCATTTAAACATTTTCTTTTAGATGAAAAAATATTTTAAGTTTATGTGTCTACATTTCTATATTAATTGTTATATTATTATATAATTGCCGTCTCTATAATAATAGTGAAGCGTGAAATAAATTTTGAATGTTACGAGAGTTTAAGGTTAATTGAAATATAATTTAATATATATATTCTCATATATATAAAATTTAGATGAACTAGTAATTATCATAAAATGCTAATGGAAATTTAATAAAAGATTAAACATACTTCTCACAAAATGTTTTAAAGCACAATTTGAATTTTAGAAAGCTATATTATAAATTTTTAAATAAAATATTGTTAGTTCATAGAAAATTCAAACTAACTGCTCAAACTTTTGTTCAAAAATGTTTTTTTTTTAATAAAAATTGTGAAATTTTTTCCCATAAAATTATTATTGTTGGAAAATAAACTTAAAACATAAAATAATAATTCTTAAACTGACAAAATGTATTTCACCTGAATCTAAAAAAATTATAATGACACTTATCTATTTTTTATCAAAAAACAATACTTTCATAAACTGCCATTTTCAATGTTTTAGAACGAAATAAATGAAACATTTATTTGAAAAACAACTTCCTATCAAAAACGACATTTTGCAAAGGCTTATTTTTTATATTTTATATTTTTTATATTTTATAGATTTTTATACATTATTTTATTACATACTAGACGTAGTTGCGTGTTTAAATATAATTTTACTGTAAGAACTTTTCAATAGTTTTTATTTTACTCTAGCCAAGCATTCCAAAAACAAATATATATATATATATATATATATATATATATATATATATATATATATATATATATATATATATATTAAAAAAATTTCGCTTTCGCTGTGTTTTCGATATGAGAAAAGATGAATTTTATTATATCAAGATATTTATAAAGTTGGAAGTAAATTATTCTTTCTGAAATTGAATTTCTTTTCCCTTTTTGGCAACTGACGACACAAAAGTTTTGAAGTGCGGTGTTGTCACGTAAAGCTATCATTAGTATTTCAAAATATTCAACTTCTGAGACTTGTTGCTTCGAAGAATATTTCATGATTTATAAAAAAAAAGAACAATCCTTAATGTATCTGCTAATCTAAATATTGTTCTTGAGAGTCGGCCTCTAAAAACCAATGCATTCGACAACGTTATAAAGTATTTGGTGTAGATGTTAACTTCAACTTAGTTGATCCTATTTTGGATATTTTTGGCGGTAAATTTGTTATTTTTAACGTAGATTTCATGCTTACTTCTTTGTAAATTATTATGTTGTAGAGAGAGAGAGAGAGTTTTACTTTTAATTATTAATCAAATCTGCCAATTAATTTCAAAATGTTCTAGGTATATTTAATTAGTATTAACAAAAGTAATCATTGAAATTAATACTAATTATTTGGATCATCTTTATTATTGAAGAAATGAATCTTATATTCAATTTTACTACAAAAACGATTAATATACCATAAAAATAAACCTTAACACTTTAATTAACATTATAATACTTGTATAGCACTCGATTCTATATCTATATTCCAAATTAGTTTTTCATATTAAAATTTGAAAAGTTTCGTATTTCTTTCAAATTCAATTTTCATGAAATCAATAAACCATTAAAAATGAAATAATTATTAGTAATTTGATGTTCCAAAATAAAACACATTAATATGGCATTTTGGCAGCAAAGCCATTGCAGACGCGATAAATCGTCAAGTGTGAAAGCCATTTCATTGGGAGCACCATCTAGTGGAAGCTCCCACTATCAAATTTTTGACGCTTGTATTAATTCATTTTAAACTCTCTGTGGATACTAAATAATGCCATGATTTTTTTGCCAATATTAAAAGAGCCAAAAAAGGAAAAAGGTATATTTTACACATAATCATATGACATGCGTGCCTACGATTTTCGCTTCCAGAAAAATTTAATATAAAATTGTTTGGCTCTTTATATGTATTATTTCTTATTTATTGATTAATTAATTTATCATACATTATCAAAATAATTTTTCTCCAAATTAATTCATTCTTATCTATTCAGGGTTTCCTATTCAATAGTTTTGTTAAAGTCTTTCAAAACGTTTCATTCACATTATTTTTTGTGAGTTAAATGCTTATAAATCTCTTGACCTTTTTATATCAAAACGTTTTAAAAATATGCAAAAATTTAAAAGAAATAAAAAATTTCAATTATGATGTTTTAGTTATTTTTAAAATATAATAAGCTATTCTTAACATTAGAAGATTTATTCACAATTTATTAAGATATATATCGTAAAAAAAGCTTAAGATATCAAACATTACGTATATTAATAACAAATAGGACATAAAAATTTAGAATGGTATCATTACTTTAATAACCAAATAACTCGTTACACTTCTAGCGATTAGAAAATCTATTTAATTATAAAAATGTATAAACGAAAAATTAAGGAAAAATTTATTTTAAAAAATAGTTTCCGAAGAATTTTAAAACACGCCTTCTTGGTAAGCGTAAGGAAATTAATTTAGTGGCATAAGTAATCCTGGGGGAAAAAATCACTGAAATGATTAAATAAACGAAATGATCGGGAAGGGATGTATTTTCTCATTACGTAAAAGGAATTTCAAATTAAATTTTTAGAGAGGGACAGATGCTAGAAATTCATTGTATTATATTTTTAATAAATTTTTAACGTCGGTTATATATATTTGTGTGAATCACTTATATCAATAATTTCAAATCAAATATGATTTAATAAATAACTACGGCACATATTTTTATAGAAATATTTCTCCTTAATTCTTTTAATTCATTCTCCTTATTTTTTGGAATAGTTAACTAATGGATTTTTTTTTCTAAATATTATTTAAGAAATCGAAAAGAGAAAGAAATATTACTAAAGATAATTTGAATTTTTTAATACTGTTAACAAAGAGAGGGATGATAATATATAAAAACTATTAAATAAGTGAATTTCCTTAGCTAATAACTCTTAAATCCGAAATTTTACACAATTATTTATAATACGAGTGCAAAAATACTCAAGTTTAAATTGTTTGGATAAATCACGAAAATGTATAGGGTGGTACATATTTATAATTTTATTTATTGTTATAATTATTATTCAGTATTAAGAAACAGACTTGTTGTGTTTGAAAATCAGTTTTATTTTTAATTAAAATAATTAGCTTAAAAAATATCGTATGTTGCGTGAATTTTTAAGAAATAATAAAAGTATTCATGTAAAAACTAATCAGGAGAAAATGTTAAGTGGCTAATGTTTTGAAGATTAACCGTAAGCCCTATATACAGGGTGTCTCGAAACTTAACGATAATCAAGCCAGAAATTAAAGGTGCGGTCATATCTGTTCTGGGAAAATATAAAAAAAATTACCCTGCACATGGTTATGGGGGTTAACGCACGTGACGGCCTGTTTTTCAAGCATTTTTAGGAAATTTTTTTTGTCCACCAGTAAAATGATAGAGATTTACGCTTCTTATCATTTATTTATATATATCTTATTAGTATGTATATAAACCTTTAGCCAAAATTACCAAAATAGAAAGTGAGTTATAGCGCTGTGAACACACCCACCTCCAAAAAAAGGACACTCACTTCCTCCACTATTCCGGCTAATTGGCTTGTCTGAAGTAAAAATAAATCAACGGTGTTTTAATATATAAGCTTAAATGCACCGAATGAACTATACTCAATTAAAAATATAAAAAATGGATTTTTTTTTTGTTATGTTTTTGTTATAAAAAATAGAATTTTTTTGAATTTTGGAATGATTATATTTCATATGGTGCGTACATTTGTGCTGTGTCTGTCCGTTCTTCAGATATGATGGAGGAAAGTTTGAAAAACACAGTTTTCAGAAAAACGCGTTATATATATATATATATACATATATAAGTTTCAAGTCCGATTAAAACAATAAAAACCTTAACTTAGCTCTACACGAACAGTGTAGTACTGCTCTTCTAACACCTGCTTCGTTATAACGACTTCACAATTTTTAAAAAATCCCTTTACCACCATATTCTAAACATGTTAAGGAAGCAATTTGTGAAAAAAAATTCTTTTGTGATTTTTTTAACCCATTAATGGGTGAACCCTCTTAAGAGAGGACGAGCATATTTTCGAAAATATGGAATATTGACACCCTAAATCCCATCATTAGCTACTGTGACTACAAATTTCACAATTTTACACAATTCTCGCCGTTCTATTAATCGCAGTCACAAGTCAGACAAAAACATTTGTTGGTTTAGTTAAAACTAACGTAATTTATGTGAGTCGGGGGTTTGAAAAAAAGATGTTACCGAATTTTGACTCTCCAGAAAAAGAAAATTATTTCACACAATCCCCAGGCAAGTTGGTCTCCATTCAGTTAAGATTTCAATATGGTACAACACTTGTTCTTTTCAACCGTAAATATTTTTTTATTTGTAGAACATCTTCATTTCAAAAATTTCTCTGTTGATACCTTCCATCCACATCATTATTTATTGTGACCACAAATTCCATAATTTCAGTGGGAATGTTTTCACTAACGGGATCTCTCATAGAAACCTGAAAACCAGTTCCGCAACAGCGCATGAGGTCCAGGGCCTGATGTGCCTATCCCAATATTCCAGAGCATTGGACGCTGAAATGCAGAGCAGATATCCCGATCAGGTGGTCAGTCTGAAGCGAAACCGCCAGTGCTTAAACATCCAAACAAGCTTGGTACTCATTTATCGACACACTGCATTAAAGATGAAAAGTGATCTCTCATAGACGTGCTATTAATCACAGTCACAAATGGAGCAGAAATCTGTTCTGGTGTATTCAAAATTAAGGTAGTTTAAGCCGGTTTATGAAACTGATATCACCTATGTCTGACGCTTCAAAAAAAGAAAAGTACTACATATTACTCTAAGCAAGTTATTTCAAAAGATGACCCTTTTAGTTGCAATTCAAAAATGGTACAATACTTCCTACATTTCTACCGACAATCACTACCATTTTGTTTTCTTTTTCAAAATGGCATGTTTTTAAAAAACTGAATCTTAGGAACAAATATTTTAGCTTACATAACATGGATGGCTGATGGAAATCCTATATTTAATGCGTGAAGACCGATCCTAATTTCAATCTAAAATCAACATGGGAACCAAAGTATTTAACGAAAAAATATTTGGACCGTTTGTGTTAACCCAAAAGTTAAAATGGAGCCAAATGCTTGAATTTTCTTCAAAACTATTTGCCAAACCTGCTGAAAAATGTGCCATTCGATTTTTACAGAGACATATGGTTTCAACAAAATGGATGGCCTGCGCATTACGCGTGTCCTGTATGAGAGCATTTGGGCATGGAATATCCCGGAAGGTGGATTGGATGGACTTTATAGTTCAATTTCCTGCCCAGATCGTTCACCATATTTAAACCCCATCGAATTCTTTAAATTTGGGCTGCATAAAAGAAAAAGTTTATTTTTAACCAATCCAAAAAGGGTACCATGCTGCGGAATAGAATTGTTGAAGCAGTGGAGGAAATAAACTTAGTTAATTACTCCCCATTCGTCAAGTGGTCCCTTTTAAAAAGCTTCATGGCATGCATTCGTGTTGAAGGTAAATGAACATTTGCTTCATTAATGTGTTACAAATTTTTTCTTATGTTTTATTTTTAAATTTATTGTTTAGTTAGTGTTAAATACTTAAAAGCCATTTTTTAAAAGAAGTCAATTTGTAAAAAAGATCGAAATGCAGCCATTTTGTACCATTTGGGATTTGTCACTAAAAGGGTCATCTCTTGAAATAACTTGCTTAGAGTAGTATGTAATATTTTTCTTTTTATCATGTGTCAATGTTAGGTGACAACATTTTATCAAACCGGTTTAAACCACCTTAATTTTAACTAAACCAGTAAAGCTTTTTGCTCTATTTGTCGAGCGCAGGGACTGGAGAATATTTCCCTCCCCTTCAGTTTACACGCAGAAATTGTGGAGGTGGAGATAGAGGTCATGTCGCCATCTATCGTCCCTTCGGGGAATTTCGCCGAGCTAAATCGTACTGTCACCTGTATGGTGCTCAAGTCCAACGACAGGCGTACCTCTTGCCCATGCCACGATGAATTTCGTGGGCCTCGATTTGACTACGTCAGACAGGTGGCATTAGAAAAAAAAAACAACAACAACAATCTCTATTTGTGACAGTGATTAATAGCATGGCAATGAAACATCACGTTAGTTAATAGTACGGCTATGTAAGGGAATTCTAGATAAAAAAAATCATCTTAAAATTTGTGAAAATTGTGGTCACAGTAGCTGATGATGAGATGGAGGGTGTCACTTTTCCATATTTTCTAAAATGTGTTCGTCCTCAGTTAAGCAAGTGCAAGGTGATTTTTTCAATGTTTTTCCTAGAACATAGATGACCCTATCTTTCACCTCTTGCCCAATTATTCTTAAGTTTTTGTACACCCTGTATATGTATATATATATATATATATATATATATATATATATATATATATATATATATATATATATATATATATAAAGCTCTATTTTCCTCAGTCGTTCTCTGCTACCTCTATGGATTTAAGTGACCCTGATAGTCTAGTGAACGCGGCCATGAACTCGCAGTCTACGTTGTCGAGTCAAGGTTCCAATCTTGATGCCACTGAATATTCGCTTTGTTGTGGGGATGATGTAGACTAAATCGGAAGTTGCTATAAGTCCTTGCGATGGTGCGGTGTGGAAATTAAGAGAGTGGGGGTACAGGCTCAGGTGTTGTCCTCGTCACTTGATCGTGATTCAAAATTACAAGGTCTGCCACCAACAGTCTTCCCGTTGCTTTTGAGTGCACCGTTGATAAGCCCTTCTTCACTGTGGATTCAAATGAAATATTACATGTACCTTTTAGACATTTTTTTTATTTCCGCTAAAACGTTCAATTTCAAAATGAAACTATTTCTAGTATACAGATTAGTGTTTTTTGTACTATTAATAAAGATATTAGTTATGTCTGCTTCCAACGAGAATCACAAAAATTATAAAGAAGATGTTATTTTTCTCTTTCTACATTTGTATAAAAAGAGTTTTTCATGCATTTTGGTTTCTCCATTGTTGTGAGTTAATAACTGATGATATTCAAATCAATTTTCGTGTTCTGAATTCTTGGATCTATTAACCATATCTGATCTGCGGATTATTAGGAGTTTCTGCTCGTTAAGTGAAATTAGATCTCAAGATCTTCTAAGTAGTTACGATGTGGCTGGGAAGTTACATTTTCCTCATCATTTGAAAGTTTTAGTCCGGGTGTTGCATTAATGGAACATTAATCCCAAATTTACCATTATATTTGCCACTATATGTCGCTATTTACTATTTGTTTAAATGTTTTTCATGGTATCGAATGAATCTGTATCCCAAGACATTTTTCCCCTTTAAAATTAGCGAAATTGAAAACTGAAGTAAATATTTGTCTTTTAAAAAAACGACCGTTGCCTAAAAGAGTCCAACATTAAATACAATTCTGTAATATGTTGACATAATTTTCATAGTTTCGATATACCATATGCTATTCAATGTAGAATCTATCTATGGTATCTTCCGCTATACATTTTGTATGTTGATCCTTGTGATTTAACCCTTTATCTACCGATGGTACTTGTAAGTACCACTCACTTTAAAATTACATAAAATAACCAATTTTACACGAATACTCTGACAATACCCAGCAGGAATATTCTTTTAAACCAACTCTTCCAAGATATATGGCAGCACGGGTTCTACGATGAGTATTTTAGCGGGAAAGGTGAATAGTTTTATACTAGAAATTGCGTTTTCAGCTGACGGCGTTTTCAGCGGATTGCGAAGATTGCAATTTTTGTTCCGAAAAAATAGTTAATGTTAAGAGGCAAGTGTCATATTTTTTGTATGTGAATGAAGACCTTAGAAAACGATTTGACTACTTATTTTAAGTGAATAGTGTATATAATTAAATTTACAGTTGAATATATTTAATTAATTAATTAGCTTTAACGGATTAAATTTCCTAAAGTTGAGTATTTTGTATATGTATATCCCTTAATTTTCAATATAGTGATTCAAAAAAATATTGCATGAAAAAAACTGCAGTAAATCATAATGCGGTAGATAAAGGGTTAAAAACACACTCTGTTAGCTTAACACTTAATTTGACCCATTGAGCGGTACAAAACGACTTATAGTGGAGTTTCTTAGACTTTTATTACTATGTTCTATTGTTATAAGAGCAAATCCTATTCTGTTGTCATTTTTCTTTTGTGAAACATCCTATTGCTTATCAAAAGATGAAAAAATGTTTTTCAACATGAAGGACTTGTTGGAATACTCCTAAAAATAAATAGCCAAGTAATAAATACTGAATTGTTTAGAAATTTCCAAACATCGACAGTAAAAATTAAATTTTGAATGAATGCGTCTATTGATATTGTTTGTTGTAAAAAAAATTCCCACCAGTGTTAAGTGGTATTTCCGAAGTTGAAAATTATTCATGTTCACTCGACATAAAGATAACAAATTTTTATTGAAAATAAATTATTGCTTTCCTTTTTTACAAGAAAAAAGTTTAAACGTGAAAAATATTTATTTTGAATATTTTCAGATACTTGATCTAAAATTAACTCATTTTATCCCACTATCCTATTTTTAGGACTGCTGAAAAATATCGTGTGGAAATCATTATTTGTATGTTAAGAATATTTTGACGGAACATGTAGGGATATGTATTAGCTTCTTCCAGTGTGAGTTATGTGTCTCACCCCCTCCCCCTTCCTCGGAAAATTTTGCTTATTCTTCGCATTTGTGGGTGCAGTTTCTAGTATATTCTTTGAGGTTGTAGAATTATTTTTCAGTTTACTTTGGACACTTGGCTGGGCAATTTTTATGTGATAGTACTCTTTCATTATGATCTTGCTGGTTAATTAGAGCGATATTGTTCTTAGGTAAGTTTTTGCAAATTATTTTTAACTGCCTTCTAAATAGGGCAGTGGGACGACACGCATGCAGTTAACGCGTTCTTTCTCTTTTTATAACGAACAGTAAAAAAATAATAATTTCGCTTCTAATGTTTCTACTCTACTTAGTTATGTCAGTGCAAAGGTTTGGGAAGTTAGAGGAAGCATTAGAATTATTAAATAGCTTAGTTTCAGATGAAAGCGATATTGAAATTACTGTTTTACCAGATGTCAGTGAACTAAATGACGAAGATGAAGGGGAGGAGAATGAAGTAAATACTGGGGTGAGATTATTGCAAAAGTGGTTCTTGGGTCTTTGGAGGAGAGAAGTGGAGATAGAGAGAGAGTTTCCACAGCCTGAACCACCTACAAGTTTTAATGTTTTGACAACAAAATGCAGAAAAATAGCTAAAAGACATCAGTTATCTTGGACAAAGAATAAATCCCGGCCTTATCAAAAGGGGAAACACAGGCTGAATCAACTGAAAGTGACTTGCCCAAGCAGATGGAAACTACATTGAAAGAAAAGACTCCATCCGAGCTTTTCCAGCAGTGTTATTCCAGTGAAGTTTATTATCTCATTATAAAAGAAACTATGCGATATGCAGCAGATGTAATAAACTAATACGATGACCACTGCTGTCGAAATACGTGTTTTTATAGGAATTTTGCTTCTAACTGGTTATCATTCGAATATCTATGAACGTGATTATTGGTCAAATGCTGAGATCTTTGCATTACCCTGTTGAAAAATGCACTGCCACGAAGCCGCTTCCAAAAGTTGAAATCTTATTAACACTTTATGTACAATGGGAATGTAAATCAGCATGCCTAGTATCGATCCTTCAAAGTAAAACCTTTATTTGCCATACTCAGTCATATTTTTGTGAAATTTGGAGACGTTTACGAGGACACAAAGATAAAATTAACGGGAAGATGGCAAATTCGATAAGTTCTTACAGCAAACATATGGATAATGTGGATTCCCACGACTGGCTGGCTGGACTTCATTTCATTAAAATTCGTGGGAAAAGTGGTACTGGGTACTTTTTATACGTTCACTGGTTTTAACGCCTGGATAATTCACATAAGTTCTCCACAAATATGAAGTCCTAAACTTGAAGGAGTTCCGAAGAGCTGTAACAACAGTTTACCTAAGAAAAACTGTAATAAGAACAAACGGTAGACCTAAGATCTTTGCTGTATCTTCGGCTACAAAATAAGATATTCTTAAAGATAGTGTTGGTCATTTTTTACTAAAGCAAGAAAAACAACTTCGTTATCAAAGAGAGATTTGCAAAGGGAAACCAAAAAAATACAGTGGAAAATGTAATAAAACGCTTTGTCAAGCTTGCTTTGAACCTTTCCACTAAGATTAGAGTGAAATTTAACTAAAAAGTGAAATATTTTGTAAACAATAAAGAATTATTCAAATAAAATAAAATTTTGTACTTGGAAATAGTTTTTCATCGTTGAAGAGAACACTAAAACCTATAAGTACAAATTTTATTGCAGGGTCTTATTTAGAAGACGGGTCAAATTTCTTATATAAAATAAATAAATTTCTCAAATTTTGTTATGTTTAGTTTGTTTAGGTTTGACTAACTTTAGAAAATATAATTCTACTCAAATTTGAATAAAATAAATAAATTGGGATAAAATGGGTTTAGAGTCGATTTTCGCAATACCCGGTCTTAGGAGCTTTCTACAAACTGAATTTCAAGTCTCTAGGTCTAATAGCTCAAATCAAAAACGAGAGTTTTTTTTTTTTAATCTAACCCCCTTCCTCCCTGTAACCCACTTTGGGAGTCGATTCTTACAAAACCTGTTCTAAGTGAATCACTGTCCAGCCACCGAAATATGCTTACAAAACCTTAAATCTATGGGTCTAATAATTCAAAAATGTTAATGTTTATCTACGAGGGTGAGTCTGAAAATAAGTTTCCCCTGTCGGCTGTGGTGTGAGTTGTGTATGAAATTCAAAACATAGAATGAGACATTAAAGATAAGACAAAACTTTATTTTTCCACATGAGTACCAATTACATTGAGACATTTGTCATATCGATTGATAAGCTTCAAAAAGCCCCCAAGGAAAAACTCAGGGTTTTGCATACAGAAGAAACGGCTATGGGCGAATGACGAAACAGCAGGTGTACACACAAAACACCGATACACCATTGGGTAGAGGTCGACCGCAACTTGAAGATGGATTGTGAAAAAGTGGCCTGGACCTCTCAGATCAATCATTCTATCTCGTATACTGAGTTGACAAATTTTTTTAACACTGAAAAGGAGGGTGAGCAATTTAAGGAAAAATTGTAACGTAAATATATGTATATCATTAATTCAAACAAAAATACACTAATTATTCTTACATCCCTATTAATTATTTCCTTAAATAAGTATTTTTCCAGAGAATGATTTTTTTTGTCAATATATCATTTTCTAATATATCGGAAATTTTGGAGTAAGAAATATCCTTCATATTGAACTTTACGGTAAGTACTACAGCTAAAGTATCTTCATTTAATTTTGATTTCTCATTTGTTCAAAAATCATTACCAACTTAAAAAGTTCTTTCAACTGCTACATTAGTTCCCCAGGGCAGCATAACATGAATTCAACAAAAATAATTAAGTTTTCATACGGAATGTGTTCACATTTGAAATGGTTAAGTATTTCCACCCATATTTTATCAGTTTCCACATGCTGGTTTTCTCACTATTCTAATTTATCAAAATGTAACTATACATTCAGTCTTCTAATTTCCTTAAACAGACAATTGTCATCGATTTTAATATCAGGCATTTCTTTTGATAAAATCTTAACACAATTTTCTATATCTGCTCAATTTACTGGCGATAAAGTCAGAAAACACCATAGAAAACTGTTATTTCCTGTGCTTCAGACCATTCTTCGACGTATTGAAAACATGTTTGGTAAAAATTTTACACTGCTTTGGTAAACTTTTCCGTTATGCCTGCATTTGTTTCTTCTAAGTTTGACAATTTTCTTTTTATTATTAAAGGAATAAATATTTCTTGAAATCGTGGTTTTTATTGATGGACAAAATCGTTCAAAATAAGACCAACTTTTGCAGCTGAAATATGTTCACCATCAATCTTTTGAATCATTTTGTGGAAAATAGGTGCCTAATGATGTTCAAAATACAGTAATATCTCCGATAATTCATACAGTACCGGTACATAACACATAACAGTTCGGCCTGACATCTCTGAATACAGAGGTTAACAGAATAGTTTTAAAATATTGAAAGGGAAGACAAGATGGAGGACACTTTTTGAGTAAGGACAGAACTTATAAAAGAAGGCTCGTCCTCCCTAAGAGAGGACGATTGGTCAACTTATCTACACTGCCTCTTAACCCCTCTTACCTCACTTTGGGCCACATAGCCTATTCTTTGTGAATCTCCGCTCAACAAAAGAAAAATGATTACTAAATTAAACGTAAGTAGGGGTCTAATAGTTAATTCCTGAAAAGCTTGTTGCACTTGTAACTTTGATTCTCAAAGAAACCAAAGTTCAAGTACGCATACAATCAGCTCGAGGTGAAAACTGGAGTGTGACAGGAGGATGCATTGGCATGTCTCCTGTTGACTCAAAAATCAATATTAGGGGAAATAATTTTAAGTCAGTTCAAAAATACTGGCTTATGCTGATGACATTGGCATTATTGCTCGAATAGTACCAGCTCTTAAATAGGCATTTATGGCATTAGAACAAAGAAGTAAAAGGATTAACTTATCTGTAAACGAGAATAAAATTAAATATTTATCTTGTTTAAAGTACAACTTAGTCACATAGAAATTAGCAATTATGATTTGGAGAAAGTTAACAGTGTTACTTATTTGGGAACGGAGATAAATAATAAAAATGAGCTAGCCCCAGAAATTTATAAAAGAATCATTGCTGCAAGTAGATATTTTATGAGAGAGGTACCTTTAAATACCTTAGATAGGTATTTAAAATCCAATTTTCTATAATTAAGAACTAAATTGCTTCTTTACGAAAGACTTATAAGATCTGCCCTGACTTAAGCATCAGAGACTTTACCATTGACTTTACGTGATGAGGACGCTTTGGGAAATTTCGAGAGAAAGGTTTTGCGCTGCATTCTTAGTGGGATCCAAGTGAATGGATCCTGGAGAAGGAGATCTAACTTAGAACTTTACAAAATTTACAAAAAACTTGATATTGTAAAATTTGTCAAATTACAGAGACAAATGGGCTGGTCATCTTGCTAGAATGAATGAAGATCGTTGCTGCAAGAAAATCTTTCTGGCAAAGCCCATGGGAAATAGACCTTGGGTCGGACCCCGTTAAGAGGGATTGTCTGTGTTGAGAAAGACTTAAAAGTCTTAAAGTTCAAAAATTGAAAAACAGTTGCCAAAAATAGTGATGCGTGGAAAAGACTTCTGGAGAAGGCCAGGGCTATAGAGTCATTGAAGAAGAAGGAGAATGTCTATTAGTTTGGGAGATCTCGTGATGAGTCACTTTTCTCCATTAAACATAGAGAAAAACCTCTGTCAAGTGATGAAGAAAGTACCTGAGCTGATATCCTTCCCTGTTAACTACCACACCACATCAACAAGGGAACGATGAACCTAAGCAGATTTGACGTCTGTCGGCTCTTTCTACACGGATGGTCTTCAGTGGCACCGGGATTCGAACCTGCGGCTTTCAATTCGTCCCCTTTATTTAGAAGTATCCCAGTACTTTGAATTATTGTCTTCTTTTGCTCTCATAAAAACATAAGAATGCAATGCCAATGTAGAAATGAATAACTGTATGATCAAATTATTAAAACATCTTTAAGACAGTGATTCTCAAACTTTCAATACTGGCGCCCCCCTTTTCAATCACAATTTTTATCGCCCCCCCTTATACATAATAGTTTACTGAATGCAATAATAAAGCACTTTTACGATAAAGCAACAATATTTATTATAAACCGTACAAATTCATGACATAAGTATTAAATTTTGTATATGTTACTTTTAAGCAAAAAAAGTTAAGTAATAGGATAAATACTAAGTTATTTTTCCTTTCTCTGATTTTTAAGTTGGAACATATTACAAAATGGGGTGGTTGCTTAGAAGACAAAATATAGATATCAGCTAAATATAGAAAATGAACTAAGAGGGTCAATTTCTTATCTTAAAAATCCTTTCAAAAACTTTGCTCTGTAAGACAAGCCCATGGAAGTAGCTAATAATTATTAAACTTGTTCTTAATTTAGTATTAATTAATTAGTCATAAAATACTCTGTGCACCACTCATACATTGAAAGCAGTGTTCTCAAACTTTCAATACTGGCGACCCAATTTTCAATCATAATTTTTGTCTCGCCCCCTGTACAACAATAATGTATTTACTGCAATAAAAATGCACTTTGAGAGAGAGACGCTAAAGTTTACAATACGATCTTAATTATAAACCGTACAAATTAATACGATAAGTATATTAAATTTTGTGTATATGTAACTTTTAAATAATATATATTTTAAGAGAATTACTTAAAATATATATTACTTAGAAATATGTTATTTTTTTCTCTAATTTTTAAATTGGAACAGATCGCAAAATGATGTATTTAATTAGAGATTTATTTCCTTCAGCATTCATTTCTCAAAGTACAAATGTCATTAGAAAAAAATAGTCTAGTCAATGTCGCTCTCTATCATATCCATCACATCTGGCATTATAGGGTACGTTTGCGTGAGTCTGGGCAACCTATCGGACGTCTGCGCAAAACATGTAGAAATGCTTTTCCTCGTACAATTCAGTCGTTTTGGTCGACTCGATACTCTCTATAGCTACCGAATCTAAGCGGATAGCGTTTTTAATTTCCACGTTAATTGTAATTCACGGTAATTAAGTATTTACGGCAGTAGATTAAAACAATATCATACATACATTTTTAAGTCGTAAGCAAACATTCGACCATAATAAAGAACTAACAAGTACACAGACGAACGAGCATGGTTCGAAAATTAAATCAAGGCGATCTTCTCAAAAATACTTAAATTTTTGGATTTACCACTACATAAGTAAATGATGGAAAAAAAGCGCCAGCTCGATATGTGTTAAAACTTACAAAGCTGTAGAACAACATGTGAAAGTTGTTTTTAAAACATGTAAAATCATTTAGCTATGTTGGCAAAGAATTTTAAAAAGTATTTTCTGGATGAGGACAGCTTAGTAGCAAGTTACGAGGAGTGGATTAGGGATATATTTCAAGATACTCAGAAGGGCTCTCAACTTCCGAAGAAGAAATCTTCATACATTTCACATCCAGTGAAAAAAATTAAAGGCAATTTTGTAATAAATCGCTCTTTGAATTTGGGGTAGAGTGGATGAGGAATTATCTGTACTGAAAACAAAAAGCACTTCGTATACTATTACCATTTTCAACATCATACCACCTATTTCAAACCGGATTTTCTGCAGTGGATGCCTTGAAGACAAAATATAGATCTCGGCTAAATATAGAAAAATAACTCTTTAAGTGTCAATTTCTGATATTAAACCTTCCTTTGAAAAACTTTCCTCTACAAGACAAGCCCGTGGAAGTCCCTAATAATTATTAAACTTGTTCTTAATTTAGTAATAAGATTGATTGATTGAATATTAACGTCGCACTGTTCAGCTGCACGAGGGCTTTTTGACGACGGACCGCGTAATTTTGAACCATGGTCAAGTGACGTGGATGACACCTGAGCTGGCACCCCTCTCTCTAACTACCACACCACACCAACGGGAAAACGTTTCAACTCTCAACAGATTTAACGTGCATCGCTGCCCTACACGGCAGGTCTTTAGTGGTACTGGGCTCGTTCTCGTGACAAGGCAAGCTACGATCCGATACCTACCACCGCTCGGCTACCGCGGCCAAATTCAGTAATAAATTATTTATAAAATACCTTCTTCAGGACTGATACATCAAACGTATACTGGCTGAAACACGACTCTTCGCACGAGTTCATTTTTAAAAAAATAAAACATTATTCTTGATATAATAGCTGAACTGTAAGGAGAGTAAAACTGTGTGCACGACATTGTATACAAAAATGTAAAATGATTTTTAGATAAATGCTATAATTGTAAATAACTGTTTAAAGAACTGTATTTTAAACCTCACACAATTAGCATTTAGAATTAATGTTAAATTATGAAAATGAATATAAAATTCCGATGAACAATAATTGTGTTACTCTTTAACATTTAAAGCGAAGACTTCAAAATGTTTTAACCCGGGAGCAGGCGCGTACTCGATACTAACATTAATGGTAGTGCGGAGGGACTCAGTCACCCCAATCATTTGTTTAGAATTATTTTACTGTACACGATACAAATCGGAATTCTAGTGAATATTTTTAATTTATAGAAAGTATACTTACCTTCTTTCAAAGGACTATTCAATTCTTTGATGATTTGAGAAAAAATCAATGAAACTGAACTAAAATGATTCAAAAGTACAAGACCATAATAAAGGACGCAAATCAGACACTTTTCAATTATCCTACAGAAATGTTAAACCAATCAATTCTTTTCCAAATATCGCAAAACTCAATTATTTACAATTTCCTAAGCGAAAAGCAAACGCATAAAATGATGGGAGGAACTAATATTGATAATAACCATACCATAAGATTGAAGGTCAATGAAATGATTAGCAAACGTACTATGCAGCCTGGCTGAAAAGTGAACCATGACTTCCTTTTTCTTTTCTACAACTAATGTACAGTATTTCAATAATATATACAGTGGTGAATTGTTTATCTTCTTAGAATTTTCTCAGGGTCTGGGTTTCGATTTTTTTCTTTTAACGAGTAATATTTTATGTTAAAACGTAATAAAAAAATCTCTCATTGAAATACAGCAAATAAAACAAAATGTTTTTTTCTTTGATTTGGTTTTTGGGATCAAAGATAGCTATTTGATGACGGAAAAAAGCCAGATAATAAACATAAATTATGTCAGTGTTGTGTGTATTTTTTATTATGGAAGAAAGCATTTTGTTTTTACTTCTCTTTCCGGTTATTTCTTTTTAAAAAAAATCTTTAAATTTTCGATACGCTTGCGCCCCTTGTAGGGTCATCGCGCCCCCCGGGGGCGCGCCCCACACTTTGAGAAACACTGTCTTTAAGATTAAATATCTCTC
This sequence comes from Trichonephila clavipes, assembly GCA_019973935.1. NCBI lineage: Eukaryota > Metazoa > Arthropoda > Arachnida > Araneae > Nephilidae > Trichonephila > Trichonephila clavipes. Next base: position 5,659 of record BMAU01020258.1, on the reverse strand, counting down.
AATAAATACATGACATTCTTAAGTATACGTAAGCTGTGCTTTGGTTTACATCGTTTGTTTATTTAAGATAATGTGATAATTTTCACGAAAGTATAAAGTTTCTGTCAACAACAACCTAGATTACCGACTTTCTTCGTAAGGAAGAAAAGAATATAGAAAACTTATAAGAAAAGTCCTAAGACTGCAAACCTAAATTATACTGTCAGTGGTAGTCTAGCCATTTGTCTAGTGGATGAAATTAGTCTATTGCGTGATCTCATAAACATCTTAAATCGAAAGAGAAACAACGATTAATCTTGATGTGACAGAACAGTCTATTAATTCTAGCGTCGCGTTACAGAAACAAGACAAAAACACAGACAGAGTTTATGATGAAATGAAATTTTCACTTCTGTACGTTCCATTAAACAAGATTTTTCTCACTATAAAAGTTTTTGACTTTCATAATAAAATACATAAATGAAAAATGACTTTGAATGGATTCTTTTTAAGATTTCACGAATAACTTTTTGACGTTTTCAATGAATTCAAAGTGATCTCCCTTTAATACTTTTTCAAAATGTTTTTCTTCCAGATTAAGTCTGAGAGCTTAAATAGTTTTAGAAAAGTTAGAGAGTTTAAATAATTTCTGTCGAAAGAGATATTTTTCTTGCTGATTTATGAAATAACATGTTTCTGAAGAAATGGTATGATTCTGAGTGTTTCTCAAAACTAAAATAACACTTTTTAAACAAAAATACGTTATGGTAAAATAAAATTTGAATAACTTTCTCGAATGCATTGTAAAAAGATTTAAATTGGTCAGAAGATACAAAAAAAGAAAAATAAATTAAAATGGAGAAATTAGTTAGTAGTATTTTTTTTTATTGAAAAAAATGGAAGAAAGTGTTTTTGATTCCAGAAGCAACTAAAAATAATTTTATTCCGAATTCCACATTTAAATGTTTTCCGATTAAAAAATAGATATTAACTATTCATTAATTGTCCCTTTTTCAAATGCATACTTATTTTATTAACATGCAATTATAATATATATATATATATATATATATATATATATATATATATATATATATATATATATATATGCAATTTCACTACTAGAATATGATTAACTGAAACTGTAGTTACATCAACGATGAATGAACAAGTATAGGTAAAAATAACAGTTGCAGCGCAAAGAAGTAAATTAAATTTTATTCAATCTCCAACACTGTGTAGCTCAGACTGTCTAATATTTTTTTGTTTATATTTTGTAAAGAGATGACTAATTTAATAGTTATACATTGCTTAGTTTCGCCATTTAAGAAGGCATATTTTAACAATTTTTTTCCTTTTTATGTTGACATTCAGTAGCCGGATGATTGTAGTGACAAAAGTTTGACCGGTTTTGTTTTTGTCGAGTTCTGTTTCCAGTTTTTGTACCACTAAAGACTCGCCGAGTAGAGGGCTATCACTCTTCCATTCTGTAAATGCTCAAAATCCTCACGTCGGAGTGGAATGGAAGTTTAGGAGATAAGAGAGCTGACCGGTGGCGTAAAGTAGAGAAATAGGGCCTCCCTGCAAAGTCAGGTTTGGGGCCCCCAAGCCGGATCTTACAAAGGAATGCGTACTTGGCGTCAGTCAGGCTTTCTGCCCTCAAGCATCCTGGTTCCTCTCACCCCCCCCGCGTTGCGGATGTACGTTACGCTACTAGAGCCGGCTCAGATATCCTCCTCGTCACTTGCTCTTGAATGAAGTAACAAGATCAATCCCTTACAGCCTTTGTGTTGCTACGAAGTGCAATATTCATTAAAAAAAGGAATGAAAGAATTCGCTTCAATTAAAATATAATCATTCTATTCCACTGTCGAATTGAATAATATAGGCACTGTAGCAAATTTAAAGCAAAGGTTCTAAGTTCTCACATAGCATGCGGAGGAATTTGGTGACAAAATAGTACAGGTATTTGAATGAGATTCAGAATTATGGAAACTAACGTTAATGTTTGGTTTTGCAGTTTAAAACTTCGTGTTACGAGGTATGATCAGAAAAAAAGGTTACAAGTCGCAGTATTGGAAAACGCTTAGGAAATTGGTTTCGTTTGGAAGTACGGGCCGTGATTCGATTCTTATGGGTAAAGAATGTGTCCGCATCTGACATTCACAATCAAATCGTGGAAGTTTATGGTGAAGAAGCAATGATCAGACAACATGTCGCGAAATAGTGTCGCTCTTTTCAATAAGGCAGACAGGATGTCGAAAACCGTACTATGGCAGGGAGCAACCGGCCAAGTTCTTCATAGTACAAATTGAAGAAATTATTCAAAATAATTGACGGGAAACTCTGAGCGAAACCTCGCCAGAGCTGGGACTGAGCTATGGTAGCGTGAAACAAATCGTTTCTGATGTGCTGCGATATTCCAAGACACTGCTGTGAAAACATCCATTGAGATCTGGCACAATGAACACGGACCCCATTTCTACCAAGACGGGTGAAACAAGTTGACTCTGCGTTCTGATAAATGCCTAAATAGATTTGGTGATTATGTTGAAATATGTGATAGGCACATATGCCTCTTAATTCCCTTTTGTAATTTCTGTCTATTGTTAATAAATATTTCTTTATTCGACTTGTAACCTTTTTTTTATCACTTCTAGTAGAATTAATTGAATTAAAATAAAAAAGTTGGGAAATACACATAATTCCAAATGGAAAATTAAACTTCCCTTCGTATGCAGGACAATGTTTTAAAATCAATTTTGATTATTGGATATTTTTTTATTTGAGAAAAAGTTATTCTTAATAACTTTATAATCCGCAAACATTTTAATTCAGAAAGGTTTCTAAATAAGAATAAAATACGCATTAAAAGATTTCCATATAAATATTCAAAAAATATGGGAACGGGAGGAACTACATTGAATCAGACAGGGAAAGAAATACTTTTGATTCTCTTATTTGTTTCGTTTAGGAAGGTTTCAGTAAAAAATAACTAATTCATCATTAGTAAATTGTCCAAATTTTCTGACTGAATTTCTGAAAATAATTAATTCGTTTTTTCTTATATATTTATCACCAACTTTAGAATAAAAAGAAATTATATGAAATTTAAAGAACCAGATTTTTTTAAAAAAGACTTGTTATTTTTTAACTGCTATATTGCCTAATTGTATACAGTCTTATAAGGTTTTTTGGAATAAAGGCATGCTTATACAGTAAGTTATTTCTAATATGCCACCAAACACCCTCCGAGTACACACGGAGTACGTGCTCGTTAAATCAGTGGGTTCGTAGTCTTGTGGGCTTAATCACGAGCGCAGGGACTGGAGAATATTTCCCTCCCCTTCAGTTTACATGCAGAAATTGTGGAGGTGGAGATAGAGGTCGTGTCGCCATCTATTGTCCCTTCGGGGAACTTCGCCAAGCTAAAATCGTACTGTCACCTGTATGGTGCTCAAGGCTAACGACAGGCGTACCTCTAGCCCATACCACGATGAATTTTGTGGGCCTCGATCTGACTACGTCAGACAGGTGGCATCAGAAAACAACAACAACAACAACTTCTAATACATTGTTATTTTATCACTTTCTTAATTTATTTTTCCTATGAACTTAATTAAGTAAACATTTTCGGATATTTCACGCTATTTTTAGGGCTAAAAATATGCATGTCAAATCTGTCAGATCTTAAAGCTAATTTATCCTTTAGCAAAAACATTGATTAATTTTATTAAAAAAAAGTGGAAAAGTTGAAATAATGAAATTCTACTCATTTGATCTACCCTCATTTTATTATTAAAATATTTTAAATTATCTCAAGCTAGTTATTTCAAAGAGATGGGTATTTAGAAATATTTGTTTGAAAATTTTAGCAAAGAGAGAGAAATAGAGTTGTAAATAAATGGTTTTCTTAAAATAAGAAACACAAAAAGTTTTAATGAACATCTACTTTTTAAGGTTATGTTTAAGCAAGGGCGTGACTAGCGCCATATCAGCCGTATAAATTATACGGGGCCTCCAAGATCCAGAGGCCCAATATGTGTAGTATTTTGACACTTTCAAATAAGTGTCTTTCATTTCTTTTTCAAATAAGGACCCCCAAAGAATTTTGATACAGGCCCCACTCAGGACTAGCTACGCCAGTGTGTTTAAGTAAAAAGATTAAGTTAATTTCAACTATCTATTACTCCGTGGCAAAATGTTTATTTTAAATAAAAATATTTGATAAATTTCTCACAGAGACTCTAATGCAAATTCAAATAGTTTCAGTAATATGCTTAATCATTTTTATCCCATACTTTGTTAGATACCTAATTCTTAAAACAATAATAATTGCATCATGTAACATTCGAACATTTGATTTTTTTTTTGCAATTCTTATGCTACATTATATCACATCTATACTGTAGCTCAAATTACATTAAGTTATATCTAATGCTATGCTGTTTATTGAAAGGTTCTTATATAGATGCAACTATAATTTTCCCATACACTAGTGCTCAAAAGTTAGCAATAATGTTACTTTCTTCAAGTAGAATGCTAAATAAGAGGCAGATTGAGATGAAATTCTGCATACTTATTCAGAAAATTATTTCAAATAAAGTGAATAATTAAAGAATGCATAAAAATAAATTTATTGCTTGATTTATATAAATGGTACCAAAATAGAGAACCGGTAAGAAATTCACCTATCTCTGCAAGAAAAGAAAAAGTGCTGAAGGTGGTTCATCGGGAGTTGAATACTACTCTTGCAATACCAGTATCAATGTGAAGTTCCATGCACTAAACGAGAATCTGTTCGTAGTTTAATCATGGATTCGGCTATTCTTACAAAAGAATGGACTTGAGATCAACAGTGTTTTTTAGAGAAGGAGCACGTGAAACACTTTGTCTATGTTCCCAAACATATCCAATCATTTAAATCTGAAAATCTTGCTAACCATTACATATACTTGATATACGACATTCAATACATTTCACTACGAGTTGGGAATGGTGTGGCTTTGTGTTGTTCTCTATGAAGACTAACTGTTGACATATAGCAAATCGAAAAAGGCGAACGAGAGGTTTCACAACTCCAAAAACATGAAGGTTCTTGCTTCCTACAGTCAACCTGCCTACCCTCATTAAAACTCCACCATCATGATATTGATCTACAGGTTATAACTGTGACGAGAATGTCTATAAACTAAATCGCTGTTCGTCAGATAACATTAAAGTGCTTCATTTAATGTCTGCTTAGCTCAACTCTATAGTAAATAGGCTTGTGCCAATAATCCTGGGACACCTTGTATATACACTCATGTCCATAAATTAAGGATAATGAAGTTCCGGCAAAGAAAGAGACAGAAGCAAAACAAATTTTACTTATTTGTTAAGTCTATTTATTAAACAAAATGTAAAGAGCAAAAAAGACGCTATATGTTTGACAGAATTAATAAAAATTGCGATTTTTACTCCCTGGAGCAAATTTCAAAAAAGAACCTATTTACAAAAAACAGTATGACATGGTTAGTATGATGGTTAATACGGAGTATGTCTCCCGGACGATGCAATACAGGCCTTACAACGCCTAGGCATGCTTAGTATCAAATTATCAATCTGATCTTGGGGAATATTATACCACTCATCACGCAATGCCCTCCGAAGTTCCGGTAGACAGGTGGGAGGGGGCTGA